>CM046351.1:12034410-12564075 GCA_025403435.1 Artocarpus heterophyllus
AACCCAGAAATCCAGCCACGGTTTTTGATCCCCCAAAATCCAAATCTTGATTTTAACTATTTTTTCTCAAATCTCAAGCATGGAAAACATTCATAGATGATAGAAAAACATAATAGAACACTTTTGAACTCATTTAAACAAGATTTAAACACAAAAATGTCAAAATCCAAAAATGGGAGAAAATGAGAAAAAATAAAAAATCTTGAATCCAATCTATTTTTCTTCAATCTAAGCTTGGATTCTAGGTGTTCTAAGTTCATTTAACTCAAATCAAAGGTTCTCTAAGCTCAAAAAAGCCTAGATTTCAAAAATACACAAAATTTAAAAATTTTGAAAAAGTTTAGAAATTTCAAAACTAACCTCAAATCGAAGCTTCAATCCACGTTCTCGGTTGCCAAATCTTGTCCCCGAGCTTCCTTCTTGCTAACCCGAAGCTTGGATTCAAATTTGGATTCAAAATTTGAGGAAAAATGGAGAGAGAAGAGAGAGACCAAGAGAGAACAAGAGAGAGGGAGTCACGGGAAGAAAGAGAGATAGAGAGAGAGTGAACCAAAGAGAGGGAGAGGAGAGACAATAAATAGAAAGGAACGGTGGGCGGTTTTACTGTGCGAAAACCATGTGCGGTCCACGGTTTTGTAAAACGAAATATTTTAACATTTTACAAACTGTTGTGCTTTAAAACTCAAAACATTATTTTAAGACAATAAGAAATCATTTGAATTTATTAAATTAACAAAACAACCTAAAATTCAAAATTTAACCAATTAATCAAAAATATTGAAACATTAATTATGGCACACTAATTCATCATTTTACATCACAATATCATTAAATAAATTTTGGGGCGTTACAACTCTCCACCCATAAAAGAAATTTCGCCCTCGAAATTTACAACTCAATTAAAAAACAAAACAAATGCGGATACGACTCTTGCATACTCGACTTTAGTTCCCAAGTAGCTTCATCAACTCCGTGATGCTGCCACATGACCTTTACCAACGGTATCTCACGATGACGCAAACTGATCACTTTTCAATCGATGATCTAAATCGGCACCTGCTCGTACATCGTATCCTCCTGAACCTGTACATCGTGAAATGAAACTATCTTACCCTGCTCAGGCGAACACTTCCTAAGCATCGACACATGAACACATCGTGAACATGAGAGAGTTTGGCCGGAAGATCAAGCCGATAAGCAACCACACCAACATGTCGAGTGATCTCCAACGGTCCAACTACCTCGGTGCAAGCTTTCCATTCACTCCAATCCGCATAGTTCCTTTACGAGGTGATACCTTCAAAAGAATGAAATCTCCAACCGCAAACTCTAAGGGTCTACATCTTCTATCCGCATAACTCTTCTGTCGACTCTGAGCTGCCCTCAATCGACCTCGAATCATAGCGACTTTCTCGTTGCTATCATGGATCTCATCTGGCCCTATAATAACCCTGTCCTCTGGCTCGGCCCAACACACTGGTGACCAATACGGTCGTCCATACAACGCTACAAACGGTGCCATACCAATACTCGCCTGATAGCTATTGTTGTATACGAACTTTGCCAGATGCAAATATTTCTTCCAATTCCCGCCGAAGTCTAACGCACAGGCACACAACATATCCTCGAGAATATGAATAACCCGCTCAGACTGCCCATCAGTCTGAGGATGAAATGCTGTACTGAAGTTCAAATCCGTACCTAAAGCCTCCTAAAAACTCCTCTAGTACTTAGCATTAAACCTGGTGTCTCGATCATAAGTGATGGACAAAAGAACTCCATGCAACCTCACTATATTCTGTAGATACGAATCCCCAAGAATCCTCCTCAAACACGTCGACCTGAATGGAATGAAATGCGTCAATTTTGTCAACCTTTCAACCACGACCCAAACTGCATCATGCCGCTGCTCCGTCCTCGGCAAACTTGTGAAAAAATCCATTGTCACATGCTCCCATTTCCACCCTGGAATAGGAAGCGGCTGAAGCTGACATGCAGGCTTCTGATGCTCGGCTTTCACTTGAAGACATGTCATACACTTGGCCACGTACTCTTGAACATCGTTCTTCATGCCTCTCCACCAATATTGCCTCTTCAAATCATGATACATCTTTGTGCTCCCCAGATGAAAAGCAAACTGAGACCTATGAGCTTCGTCCAAAATGGCTTTCGTCACCTCAGCGATAGCTGGAACTACGAGACACTCTCAGAAATACAACGATCCATCTACATGCACACTCCATTCTTCAAACTGTTCTCTGTTCTGGATCTGCGACCAAATCCCCTACAAATGCTGATCCTACCACTGACTTTGCTTCACCATCTGAACAAGAGCTGGGGTCACCTCCACATGATATACTGAAACTCAATCACAGTCTTCGTGATACCGTAGCCCATACTCGCTCACTGTCGCATCCCTGCTTCCATTCCTCAAAGCCAAAGAAGCGAGACTCCCTGAAGACTTCCTGCTAAGCGCATCCGCGGACCCACATTAGCTTTCCCGGGATGATACTGCAACGCGAAATCATAATCCTCCATATACTCCTATCCATCTACGCTGCCTTAAATTAAGATCCCTCTGAGTGAACAGATATCTCAAACTCTTATGATCAGAAAAGACCTAAAATGACGCTCCATACAAATAACACCTCTAATCTTCAGCGCGTGAATCACTGCTGCGAGCTCCAAGTCATGAGTAGAGATAATTTCACATCGTGAGGTCGTAGCTGTCTCGATCCATAAGCAACACACAGTCCATGCTGCATAAACATGCATCCTAGTCCGCGTCCTGAAGCATCTGCGTAAACCTCATATGCTTGTCACTACTATGAATAACCAACACTAGAGCTGAAGTCAACCGGTTCTTCAATTCTTGAAAAGCAAGCTCACATTCTTCATCCCACTCAAACCTGACATTTTTCTTGATCAATCTCGTCAACGGAGCTGCAATCTTCAAAAAATCCTTTACAAATTTCCTATAATAACCAACAAGACCAAGAAGCTGCGAATTTCTGCTACATTCCTTGGTCGTTCCCATTCCACTATGGCTTTAATCTTGGACGGATCCATAGAAATACCATGCTCAGAGATGACATGACCCAGAAACTGACCTCATTCAATCAAAACTCACACTTTTCCCTCTTGGCATACAACTGGTGCTCCCGTAGAGTCTGAAGCACGATCTAGAGATGCTGCTCATGCTCCTCCCAAGTCTTAGAATACACTAGAATGTCATCGATGAACACGATCATGAATTGATCCAAATACGGCCTAAATATTCTGTTCGTCAAATCCATGAAAGCTGCTGAAGCATTCACTAACCCAAACGACATAACCAGAAACTCAAAATGTCTATACTGGGTCCTGAAAGCTGTCTTGGGAATATCCTCTTCCTTAATCCTGAGCTGATGGTACCCTGAACACAAATCAATCTTTGAGAAGTATCGCGAACCTCCCAACAAATCAAACAACTTGTCGATCCTAGGCAAGGGATACTTATTCTTCACTATAACATGATTCAGCTGTCGATAATCCACACACAACCTGAGAATCCCATCATGTTTCTTAGCAAACAAAACCGATGCTCCCATGGAGATGTGCTATTCCGAATATACCCTTTATCAGCAAGCTCCTGAAGTTGCTTCCTCAATTCTTTCATTTCTATCGACGCCATCGAAATAGAAACCACTTATCATTAAAAGAAAACAAATAGAAGTCTTTAAATAAACAAGCCACAGAAATTAAATTCCTTTTAAATTTAGGAACATAAAAACAATCTTGCAAAATTAAATTCCTATAATTATCAAAATACAGATGGACGTCTTCCACTGCTTTTGCTAAGACCAAGGATCCATCGCCCATCCAAAGCGTGAAGTCTTCATGTAGCAGACTTCTCATTTCTTTGAAACCATGCAAAGAAACACAAACATAATTACTTGAACCAGAATCTATGACCCAAATGTCACTGGATTCCTCAGCCAAACAAGTTTCTAAATACAGAAGATTACACCTACCTCCTTTAGGAAGGAAGTCCTTGTAATGCTTCTTTATGTGCCCGATCTTCCTGCAAAAGAAGCACTTAAGCTTCTTCGGGCTCTTCTTCTTCGTTTTCTTGCTCTTAGTGTTAGCAAGAATAGAAGAATTCCTGTTCTTGGCCCGTTGCTTCTTGTCATTCCCAGAGTTGGGATTGGAACCAGAAGCAACTACCATATTGGCCTCTCCACCTGTACGAGACTCCCTAATCAGCAGTTCAAACTCCTGTAATTGTTTCATCAATTTTGTTAAGGTCATATCCCGCCTATTGCTCAGATTAAATGTAGCTCTAAGCGGAATAAATTCCTTTGACAGAGTCTCAAAGACCATAGTCATTTGAGTTTCTACATCAATGTCGGCTCCATTGGTTTGAGCCTCAGTGAGGTAACCCATGATCAACATCATGTGCTCCTTTACAGATGTCCCCGACCTCTGCTTACAGTTAAGAAGTTTCCAAAGTGCCCCTTGCCACTATGTTATGGCCTGGCCTCCAAACATTTCTTCAAGATTATCCAAGATTTGCTTTGCAGTCTCATAATCTTCATGTTGAGCCTGCAGCACGTTATTCATACTAGCCATAGCATAGCAGCGGACCTAATCATTTGCATCTTTCTAACAATCGTACGCTTGGAATTGCTCATTAGTGGAATCTCCCGTAGGTTCAGGAGGACAAGGTATTGTTAGCACAAATTTCAATGTCTCAAAGGGGAGGACGATATCCAAGTTCCCTTTCCAATCATTATAATTCACTCTGGTTAATAGGTTTTTGTCAAGTATCGATGATAAAGCATTTTAGACATTTTTCATCTACAATAAAGAATCATATACCAAACATAAGCAAACATATCATAATAATTTAGTAAGATAACACAATCATTTAAAAACATACAAATGTGTTTATGTGTCAAAACCTTAAAAATATCACAACCTTACAACGACAATTCCCAAACTCAGAATTTAACAAGCTCCTAGGGGAGTCATGCCAAATTCAATCAGGAACACGGATCCCTTTTTGATTAATATATGCCATCCAAGACCCGTATGATCCAGCATGTATTCATAATCATTTCTTTGTTCATTACTTTTATTAACAGAGCTCGTAGGGGAAGTTAATTATAAAATTAACATGAGTGTATAACTATCGTTTCAATATTTTATCCATGATTTATAATCACCACCTAGGGGTGTGCAACCATAAATCATGCTAAAATACCTCATCCTCTCAGAGATTTGATCTAGTACATGATAGAAATCCCTTATTAGGGGTTGGGACCACCATGTTCTTCTTATGGACCAATGATGGAGGCCATGGGTCCTTTCTTCGAAAACCTTCTCCCACTCAATCTTTTGCAATCAAGGTTTTATTTTAAGAACATGCATGAACAATTTTAATATGAGCAGCACTCCCTATTCTATATGACATGCTATCAATATACATGGCAAATTATATTGTAATGCAAACAAGCAAAGCTACAAGCAAAATAATAATAACAATATTATGGTTCCACCCTAGAGAATTGGAAACAAAGATTACAAGAGAATAATCAAAACATATTATCGATTCTTCATCCTTGAATTCTCAGGTTGTATTTCTCTTCTTGTAATGTCCATCTTCAAGTCTCCAATCTTGTATGAATCGAATACTTCATATTTCCAGTCATATCCAAATTTAATGTGTCTCAGAATTGTCCAAAAAATAAAATTAAAACTGCATTGGAAAACTGCACCTTTTTTGGAAAAATTTCTAGCTCTTTGTTGGCAAGCCGATCTGGGTGATCAACCTACCAGTCATGACCCATCGGCTTGCCGATTCACAGTAGATCGGCCTACCGCTAGAGCCACCTGATTTTTGTCCCACTGTCAGCCTGTCAAACCTCTGTCTGGCTTGCCGATCTACGACCATCGGCCTGCCGAACTAGAGGGTTTGGCATGTCGACCTAGCAAAAATCACTCGTTCTAAAAAATACAATTTTTAATGCAATTCATCAATTTTATTTTCAACAATTCAAAACATAAAATTAGAGACTCAGGAAATACTTGGAAGTGTCATTATCTATTTTCTAGATTTGCCTTCTCCGAATGATTATTTAATTACAAAATTATTACAAATTTAAAATTAAATAATAATTCCTAGATGGAAATGATAGTCCGCCATCTAATTACATGAAAACCTAGATACACATTCTAACCTCTAAGGAACCATAAGCGGTATAAATTAATTAATTAATAAATAATTAAATAATAATTTAATCAACCATAATTAATTAATAAACATTCACCACATAATCCATCACAACATAAAATACTATAGAAACCTAGAATGCCAACTCTGCATAAAATTAAATTCAAGCGTAGGAGAGATTAAGATCACAAAATTTATACATATAGTGTGATCACAAACTCGTAAATTTATGTAAAAACCATGGCTCTGATGCTAATTGTTGGAAAAATAATGCGCAACAGAATTTAAAAATTTTATATTAGAGTATTTTTTAAAACACAAGTTTTACACGCTATATGCATAAATTAACCAGATCTTCTAACCTTTGAATGCCGAAGAACTCTTGTAATCCGTAAAGAGAAGTAAGTTCCAAAAGAGCCTCAACCAACTGGTCCTCTTTCCTATTCTCTATCCACGATTGTAGTGAGTGTGGGCTCACACGTACAGCTCTTCCTCCAGGTGACTCTCCTTCCAAACAATTGAGAGAACCCATAGCTAGTGTTCATGATTTGTGAACAAGAGCTTTCAGGGAGTTTCAGATTCTCACTCATAGAGTATCACTCTTAATCTCTCAATTGATCTAAATAACTTATGAAACTTACTCCCTATTTATAGAGGTCGGGTCTAGGGTCAGTCCTTATCAGATTACGTCTCAAAAATTTGAATCATAATCAAATTCGGATCAATATCTGATAAAATTTGCGTAAAAATGCGTAATCTTTCTTTCGCGCTGCATGCCAAACTATCAAAAAAATCTTAGCGAATCTTTTATTTTGCACCCAAGATTCTATAGGATAAAGTCTCAGTTTTGATTCAAATAACTCAATAGAGAAGTTATCTAATTAAAACAACTTTATCTAGATAATCTCTAGGAAAATAAATGAATTCCTAATAATTCTACAAGTTTAACTGGATTTAATTTATTCAAAATTAAATCAATTGATAAACAGAAAAGAATTATCCGATCCCAATCATTCAACAAGTTTATCATGAATTAATTTTGTCACAAAATTAATTCAACCGATAAACAGACATGAATTATTTGATTATTCTGAATTTCAACCAATCTAATAATTCTGACGTAAGTCACCAATTATTAAGAAAGCACGCCGTATCATTACAGGATGTTGTGAACTAGCAAAGGAGACCAAATGAACTTATATAGTTCAAGCTCCCGATAATTACGAAACCCAATATCCTAGATATACATTTCATAATTTTTAACTTCAACGCTAATCTACTAAAAACTTAGAGCTACACTCTCGAACTACATAGAATTACAAAGCCCATATAGGTAAGTCTCTATGACATATCATAGTGTATTGTATCTCTATAGGATTATTCATAATCAGCTTAAGGACAAGTTCTGTCTTACCTTCTCGATTATTTTTATCTTACGTCCCATTATCCAAATGGTTGAGTGCTCCAGTTTTTCAATTACAGGATAACGCATATAAGAGGATATCACTACTCCTAAAGAAAAGCTATGGATTTCATATCTATGAATAACAGGTCTACGCTATCAAGAGTCATGCCTCCAATGTACCGGCATGCATACCACTATTAAGATGTGGGTGTCATCTTTTGGTACATCAAAAGGCATAAGTCAAGACAATGGGCCCACTATTCATCTTAGGATTCAGATACAATACAAATGATTGTCTAAAGTGAATCGATGTGCCAAGACAGAATTATTAATCCAAATCAATTCACTTTATGTCTCAATCCAACACATCGTCACCTATGATAACGTGCCAATATTTCTATGCATGGAGTTCACCTCCAATGGTCAAGACAAATCATCTCCCAAAAAGAGATATAGACAACATAACAATTTTTACAGGAACAAAATGCCCAACTTTATTCCCTCGCTTGCAGATCTTATGATTTAGACCATCACCTTAGGAATCGTGTCTTCCGCATAATCTGTCCATCATATGCCCAATTCTTAAAGGTTTAGACCGATAGTCTCAGACTTTTGTTTGCTTAACATACATTCAAATATGAATGTAAAGAGGACAAGATTTGGTATATAAATAATAAATAAATTCTTCATTGATAAAAATGTCTCCAAAAACTTATTACATATTTACTCCTTAGGGTATACATATCTAACAAGTCTTATTTAGAGGGCAGAATGACCAATGGGCCTTTTTAGGGCTAAAGGAAAAGGGGCCGAAGAAGTCGTAGAGTTAGTGCTTAGTGCACATGGATGTTTATGTTTACATAAATGTGTTGGTACATGGAGAAATAATTTGATAAACACATAAGGACTCTTCTATTGGATCGAGGTGGAAAATACCTCTTTGAGAAGTCTATAAGACTCTTATTAGAGAATAGGATTTTATTCTATTTGACTACACCAAGAACTGCACTAAAAAATGGTGTGGCGTATATTAAAAATATAACCTTGTTGGATATAGTATAGTCCATGATAAGTTATACAACACCACGCATATCTTTTGAGGGATATGTACAACAAATTGCGAGTTATCTTTTAAGCGAAATTCCAATCAATGCTATTTTTGAGGTGTAGGATATGTTCTGGATAAGGAAGCTCAAAAGTTAAAATCTCATTCAAAAGTTTGTAATTTTGTGAGATATCCTAAAGTGATAAATGATGGATTATTCTATGATAAAATAAAATCTTGGTTCCCACACTTGTAACATTCCTTGTGGAAAATTACATGCAAGACTTTAAACCTCGAAGCAATTTAGTGCTCAAGGAATTGAAACCTAATTGAATTAGTTTAAAGGTTCCAGATGTGGAAGGTATTCCAATCGTGGCATAGAAACCAAAATGAAATCAACAGCCTAGGGAGCTTCTTTATAGTAGGAGAGTTATTTATCAACCAACTAGGTATCATTTTGAGGCCTTTGGTTAAGGTTGTTGAACCTGATGGTGATCTTACTTAATAAGGCAAATCTATAAAGGATATTGATGTAGAACTCTGGCAAAAACCATCATCATTAAATTGGAATTTATGGTTTCCAATGAAGTCTACAAGCTTGTAGGAAGACTTGAAGGGATTAAGTCTTTAAGTGTAGGGATCTACAAGATTAAAATAGAAGCAAATGGAAAGGTGAAAATATTTAAGGCTAGACTTGTAGCAAAGGGATACAAGAAGAATGTGGATAGTGACTATGATAAAACTTTCTTACTTGTAGCAATGCTAAAGTCTTTCTGTATACTCTTATCCATTGTTGGGTATCTTGTCCACGAGATAAGATAAATTGAAATCAAGATTGCATTCTTGAATGCCAATTTTGCTTATAGTATTTATACAATATAATTAGATAGGTTCAAGGCAAAGGGCTAAGAATATAAGATCAACAAGTTGCTTAAGTCAATTGATGGACTAAAGTATGCTTCTTAATCCTAGAATATAAGATTTGATGAAGTGATTAAACTATATGGGTTTGAGCAAACAAACCATGCGATTAAACACATTAAGGGTAGGAAGTGGTTTTTCTAGCACTCTATGTAGATGACATTCTACTTATTGGGAATGATATAGGCATAATGTCATTCGTTAAATTTTAATTATCCAAACAGTTTGACTTAAAGGATTTGAGAAAAGCTAATTGTGTTCTTTAGATTTAATTGTCATGTAATAGTAAGAACAAAAAGATAGTTTTATTTCCAAACCTTGTACATAGATAAAGTTCTAGAGAGTTTTGCAATTCATAATTTCAAGAAAGGTTTTTAATCTATTCGGTATAGAATTTTTCTTTCTAGACTTGACTGTCTTTAGATATCCTAGAAAATAAAATACATGGGAAGATTTTCTTATGCTTTGGCAGTGGGAGTTTCATGTTTGTAATGCTTTGCATGAGAGTGTATATTTGTTATGCTAGACATGTATGCCCTAAGGAGTAAAATATTGGAACATGTTTTTGAAGATGTTTTATCGATAAAGAATTTATTTATTGTTCGTATACCAAATATTGTCCTCTTTACATTCATATTTATTGAATGTATGTTAAGCAAACAGAAGCCTGAGACTATCAGTCTAAACCTTAAAAAACCAAGCATATGATGGACAAATTATGCAGAAGACGTGATTCTAAAGGTGATGGTCTAAATCCTAAGATATACAATCGAGGGAACAAAGTTGGGCACTTTATGCAAGCTAAGATTGTTATGTTGTCTATATCCGTAATGGGAGATGGATTGTCTTGGCCATCAGAGTTGTACTCTGCAAGTAGAAACATTGGTACATTGTCATAGGTGACAATTATTGGAAAAAATAATGTGAGGTACGCAGCGGGAATTTTAAAAATTTTAACATCAGAGTATTTTTCCAAAACACAAGTTTGACATGCTATATGTATAAATTAAACAGATTTTACTAACCTTTGTACACCGAAGAACCTCCGCAACCTGTGAAGATAAGTAACATTCTAAAAGAGCCTCAATCAACTAGTCTTCTTTGCTATTCTCTATCCACAACCGGAGTGAGTGTGGGCTCACACGTACAGGTTTTTTTACCGGTGACTCTCCTTCCAACCAATCGAGAGAACGCAAAGCTAGTGTTCGTGATTTGTGAACAAAAGCTCTTAGGGAGTTTTCAGATGCTCACCAAAAGAGTATCACTCTTAATCTCTCAATTGATTTGAGTAACTCATGAGACTTACTCCCTTTATATAGCGATTGGTCATAGGGTTAGTCCTTATCAGATTAGGTCTCAAAAACTCGAAACAGAATCAAGTTTGGATCAATATTTGATAAGATCGGCGTGAAAACGCATAATCTTATCTCTTGTTGATTGGCAGCCGAACAGGCCCTATCGGTAGGCCAAACACATAGATCAACAGGCCAAACTGTCGCATAAATATCTCCACGAATCTTTTATTTTTCACCTGAGATTCTATAGGATAAAGTCTCAGTTTTGATTCAAATAACTCAATAGAGAAGTTATCTGATCAAAACAAACTTTATCAAGATAATCTCTAAGAAAAAAAATCAATTCACAATAATACTACAAGTTTATCTTGATTTAATTTATCCAATTAAATCAACCGATAAACAGACAAGAATTATCCGATCCCAATAATTCAACAAGTTTATCTTAAATTAATTTTTATTACAAAATTAATTCTACCAATAGACAGACATGAATTATTTGATTCTTTCAAATTTTAAACCAATCCGATAAATCCGACATAAGTCACCAATTATTGAAAAATTACGCCGTATCGTTATAGGATTTTGTGAGCTAGCAAAGGGGACCAAATGGACCTATAAAGTTTAAGCTCACGATAATTATGAAACCCAATATCCTAGAAATTCTTTTCATAATTATCACCTCCAACGCTACTCCACTAAAAGCTTGGAGCTGCACTCTCAAACTTTATAGAATTACGAAGCTCGTATAGCTAAGTCTCCATGACATAAAGTGTCCAAAGAACTCATTAGAAAGGTATTCTCCACCTCAATCTGATCGAAGTGCCTTTATGGGTCTGCCCAATTGCTTTTCCACTTCAGCCTGAAACTCCCTAAACTTGTCAAATGTTTCGCTTTTGTGGTGCATCAGGCACACATACCCATATCTTGACTAATCGTCAATAAAAGTGACGAAGTACTGATACCCTCCTCATGCCCGGATGTTCATCAGTTCGCAAACATCATTATGCACAAGTTCTAGAACCCCTTCGACCCTATTGCCTTTAGACCCGTATGGTCTTTTGGTCATTTTACCCTCCAAACAAGATTCACATTGAGGTATAGATTCCACCTTTAAGTGACTTAAAGGTCCATCCCTTACCAACCTTTGAATCCTATTCAGGTTAATGTGACCAAGGCACAAATGCCAAAGATAAGTCTTATTAGAGTGAGAAGTTTTAAGTCTTTTAGAGTTATTATCATTCATCTCAACATTAAGCAATAAGTCCATCTTAGGTTTGATAAAATATAGATTATTTTACATCCATCCAGAACAGATAAAAGATTTGTTTTTACGAATCACTACTTTTTTATTAAAAGATACCACATAGGAGTCTTTAAATAAACAAGATAAAGAAATTAAATTCCTTTTAAATTTAGGAACATAAAAACAATCTTGCAAAAATAAATTCCTGTGGTTATCAAAGTAAAGATGGATGTCTCCCACTGCTTCCGCTGAGACCAAAGATCTATCGCCCATTCAAAGCGTGAAGTCTTCATGAAGCAGACTTCTCGTTTCTTTGAACCCCTACAGAGAAACACAAACATGATTAGTTGCACCTGAATCTATGACCCAAATATCACTGGATTCCTCAACCAAAAAAGTTTCTAAATACAGAAGATTACACCTACCTCCTTCGGAAAGGAAGTCCTTGCAATGCTTCTTAATATGCCCGACCTTTCCACAGAAGAAGCACTTAAGCTTCTTTGGATTCTTCTTCTTCTTCTCCTTGCTCTTGGTGTTAACAGGAACAAAAGACTTCCCATTCTTGGCCCATTGCTTCTTTCCATTCCCAGAGTTAGAATTGGAACCAGAAGTAACTACCATGTTGGCCTCAACACCCGCAGGAGACTCTCTGATCAGCAGTTCAAACTCCTACAACTGTTTCATCGGTTCTACCAAGGTCATATCCTGTTTATTGCTTAAATAAAATGTAGCTCTGAAAGGAATAAATTCCTTAGACAGAATCTCAAAGACCATAGTCATCTGAGTTTCAGCATCGATGTTGGCTCCATTGGTTTGAGCCTCAACGAGGTAACCCATGACCAACATCATATGCTCCTTTATAGATGTCCCCGGTCTCTATCTATAGTTAAGAAGTTTCTGAAGTACCCCTTGCCCATTTGTTATGGCCTGGCCTCCAAACATGTCTTTAAGATTATCCAAGTTCTACTTTGCAGTCTCATAATCTTGATGTTGAGCCTACAGCACATTATTCATGCTAGCCATAACATAGCAGCGGGCCTGATCATTACCATCTTTCTAGCGGCCATACACTTGGAATTGCTCATTAGATGAGTCTCCCATAGGCTCGAGAGGACAAGGGGTCGTCAGAACATATTTCAGTTTCTCAAAGGACAGGACGATATCCAGGTTCTGTTTCCTATCATTGTAATTCTCACCGGTTAATTGGTTTTTGTCAAGTACCGATGATAAAGTATTTTTAGACATTTTTAATCTACAATAAAGAATCATATACCAAACATAAGCAAACATATCATAATAATTTAGTAAGATAACACAATCATGTAAAATCATACAAATGTGTCTATGTGCCAAAACCTTAAAAATATCACAACCTTACAACTATAATTCCCAACTCAGAATTCAACAAAAGGAGTTATACCAAATTCAATCAGGAACACGGATCCCCTCCTGATTAATATATGCCATCTAGGACCCGTATGATCCAGCATATATTAATAATCGTTTCTTTGGCCATTAATTTTATTAACAGAGCTCTTAAGGGAGGTTAATAATAAAATTAACGTGAGTGTATGACCATCGTTTTAATATTTTATCCATGATTTATAATCACCACCTAGGGGTGTGCAACCATAAATCATGCTAAAATACCTTATCCTCTTAGAGATCCAGTCTGGTACATGATAGAAATCCCTTCCTAGGGGTCGGGACCACCATGTTCTTCCTATGGACCAACGATGGAGGCCTTAGGTTCTCTCTTTGAAAACCTTCTCCCACTCAATCTTTTGAAATCAATGTTTTATTTTAAAATTATGCATGAACAATTTTAATATGAGTGGCACTTTCTATTCTATATGACATGTTATCAATATACATGGCAAATCATATTATAATGCAGACAAGCAAAGCAATCAAGCAAAGCTACAAGCAAAATAATAATAACCGTAATATTATGGCTCCACCCTAGAGAATAGAAAACTAAGATTACAAGAGAATAATCGAGACATATATCGATTCTTCATCCTTGAATCCTCAAGTTTTATCCTTCTTCATGTAATATCCATCTTCAAGTCTTCAATCCTGTATGAATCAAATACTTCATATTTTTGGTCATATCCAAATTTAATGTTTCTCAGAATCGTCTCAAAAAAATAAAATTAAAACTGCACCGTAAAAATTGTACCTTTTTTGGAAATTTTTCATCTTTCAGTCGACAGGCCTATCTGGGTGATTGGCCTGCTAGTCATGCTTGATCGGCCTGCCAGTAGAACTAGCCTATTTGTACCTCACTAACGGCCTGCTGAACCACACCTCCGGCCTGCCGATCTGTGACCATCCACCTGCCGAACTAAAGGTTTGGCATGCCGATCGAGTAGAAATCTCCATTATAGAAAATACAATTTTAATACAATTCATCAATTTTAGTTTCAACAATTCAAAAACAAAAAATTAGAGACACAAGAAATACCTGGTGCGCCATCATCCATCTTTTAAATTCTTCTTTTGTGAATAATTATTTAATTACAAAATACTCACAAATTTAAAATTAAATAACAATTTTAAGATGGAGATGATAGTCCGCCATCTAATTGCATGAAAAAACTAGATACACATTCTAACCTCTAAGAAACCACAACTGGCATAAATTAATTAAATAATTTAATAACAATTTAATCAACCATTATTAATTAATGAACATTCACCACATAATCCATGACAACATATAATTATATAGAAACCTAGAGTGCCAACTCTCGATAAAATTAAATTCAAGCATAGGAGAGCTTAAGATCACAAAATTTATGCATATAGTACGATCACAAACTTGTAAATTCATGTAAAAAACCTTAGCTCTAATACCAATGGTTGGAAAAAATCAATGTGAGGTGCGCAACGGGAATTTTTTTAAATTTTAACATCAGAGTATTTTTCCAAAACACAAGTTTGATATGCTATATGTATAAATTAAACAGATGTTACTAACCTTTGTATACCGAAAAACCTCCGCAACCTGTGAAGAGAAGTAACGTTCCAGAAGAGCTTCAACCAACTGGTCTTCTTTGCTATTCTCTATCCACAACTGAAGCGAATGTGGGCTCATACATACAGCTCTTCCACCGGTGACTCTCCTTCCAACCAATCGAGAGAACGTAAAGCTAGTGTTCGTGATTTGTGAACAAAAGCTCTCAGGGAGTTTTTACATGCTCACTAGAAGAGTATCACTCTTAATCTCTCAATTGATCTGAGTAACTCATGAGACTTACTCCCTTTATATAGCGATTGGTCCTGGGGTCAGTCCTTATCAGATTAGGTCTCAAAAACTCGAAACAAAATCACGTTTGGATCAATATCTAATAAGCTCCGCGTGAAAGCGCATAATCTTATCTCTCGTTGATCGGCAAGCCGAACATGTAGATCGGCAGACCAAACTACCGCGTAAATATCTCCACGAATCTTTTATTTTTCACCCGAGATTCTATAGGATAAAGTCTTAGTTTTGATTCAAATAACCCAATAGAGAAGTTATCTTATCAAACAAACTTTATCAAGATAATCTCTAAGAAAACAAATCAATTCACAATAATTCTATAAGTTTATCTTGATTTAATTTATCCAATTAAATAAACCGATAAACAAACAAGAATTATCCGATCCCAATAATTCAACAAGTTTATCTTAAATTAATTTTTATTACAAAATTAATTTAACCAATAAACATACATGAATTATTTGATTCTTCCAAATTTTAAACCAATCCGATAAATCCGACATAAGTCACCAATTATTGAAAAAGTAAGTCGTATCATTACAGGATTTTGTGAGCTAGCAAAGGGGACCAAAATGGACCTATAAAGTTAAAGCTCACGATAATTATGAAACCCAATATCCCAGATTCATTTCACAATTATCAACTCCATGCTACTCCACTAAAAGCTTGGAGCTGCACTCTCGAGCTTTATAGAATTATGAAGCTCGCATAGCTAAGCCTTCATGACATATCATAGTGTATCGTATCCCCATATGATAATCCATAATGAGCTTAAGGACAAGTTCTATCTTACCTTCCTGATTATTTTTATCTTACGTTCCATTATCTCACCATTAGAAAAGTTACCATCCAAAGATAGTATACCATTCGGTTACACCTATGTATCCAAATGGTTGAGCACTCCAGTTTTCCAATTACAGGATAACGTATATAAGAGGATATCAGTACTCCTAAAAAGAAGCTATGGATTCAATATCAATGAATAACAAGTCTACACTATCAAGAGTCATGCCTCCAATGTACCGGCATGCATACCACTATTGAGATGTGGGAGTCACCCTTTGGTACATCAAAAGACACAAGTCGAGACAACGGGCTCACTAGTCATCTCAAGATTAAGATAAAACTCAACTGATTGTCTAAAGTGAATCGATTTGTCAAGACAGAATTATTAATCCAGATCAATTCACTTTGTGTCCCGATCCAACACATCATCACCTATGACAACGTGCCAATGTTTCTATTCACAGAGTCCAACTCTGATGGTCAAGACAAACCATCTCCCTATAGGGATATAGACAACATAACAATCTTTGCATGAATAAAGCGCCTAACTTTATTCCCTCGATTGCGGATCATATGTTTTAGACCGTCACCTTAAGAATCGTGTCTTCTGCATAATCAGTCCATCATATGCCCAATTCTTAAAGGTTTAGACCGACAGTCTCTGACTACTGTTTGCTTAACATATATTCAACAAATATGAACATAAAGAGGACAAGATTTGATATATATAAATAAATAAATTCTTTATTGATAAAACTGTCTCCAAAAATGCATTACATTTTTACTCCTTAGGGCATACATATCTAACAACAATATATTGGATCAGGATATAAAGTGGAATTGATTTGGATTAATAATTCCATTTGTGAAAATCAATTCACTTTAGACAGTCATATGTATTGTATCTTCATCTTGAAATGACTAATGGGCCTATTTTCTTATCTTATGTCTTTTGATGTACCAAAGGGTAATATCTTGACTTTGTGATGGTACGCATACCGATATCTTGGAGACATGACTCTTGATAGCATAGACCTGTTATTCATGGATATGGAATCGATAGCTCCATTGGTGGAGTCAATGTTATTCTCTTATATGCATTATCCTGCAATACAAAAATTGAAGCACTCAACTATTTGGATGCATAAGTGTAACCGAATGATATATTGTCTTTAAATAGTAAGTTTTCCAATGGTGAGATAATGAAATATAAGATAAAAAATAATTAGAAAAGTAAGATGGAATTTATCCTTAAGCCGATTATGAATATCCTATAGAGACGCGGCACATTATGATATGTCATTAACACTTAGCTAAACTAGAGCTTTGTAATTTTATATAGTTCGAGAGTGCAACTCTAAGCTTTTAGTGAAGTAGTGTTAGAGTTGATATTTATAAAATATGTATCTGGGATATTATGTTTTATAATTATTGGAGCTTGAACTATATAGGTCCATTAGGTCCCCTTTTTTAGCTCATAATAAATCCTGTAATGATATGGCGTGCTTTTCCAATAAATTGGTGACTTATGTTAAATTATTCGATTGGCTGAAATTCGATAGGATCAAATAATTCATGTCTGTTTATCAGTTGAATTAATTTTATAAATTAATTCAAGATAAACTTGTTGAATTAAGGGAAATATTTATTTTTCTTGAGATTATCTAGATTTGACTATTTTAATTAGAATACTTCTTTATTTGGTTGTTTGAAGTAAAATTGAGGCTTTCTCCAAAGAATCTCGGGTGGAAAATAAAAGATTCTTAAGAATCATATTATCGTAAATTTGACATGCTGATCTGTTAGTTTGGGTTGTCGATGGAGTACGTTTGATAGGCTGATCTGTTTATTCGACCTGACAATCTAACGATAATCTAATTATGCATTTTTTATGTGATTTTATCAGAAGTTGATCCAGATTTGAATTTCTAAGGCCTTATCTGATAATGACTAACCCTAGGTCTTACCTCTATAAATAGATGCTGAGATTTCTCAGTTACTTAAATCAGTTGAGAAGTTAAGAGTGAGTACTCTCGTGTTAGATACTTTGTAACTCCTTGAGGACTATTTTTCACAATCACGAACCTTGGCTCTACGTTTTCTCAATTTGTTGAAAAGAGAGTCACCGAGGAAGAGCTATACAATGTGTGCCTATATACACTCTGATCGTGGATAGAGAATAGCAAAGAAGACCAATTGGCTGAGGCTCTTCTAGAACGTTCTTCTCTTCATTGATTACAAGAGCTCTTTAGCATGCCAAGGTTATTAAGATCTGATTAATTTATGTATATAGAATGTCAAACTTCTGTTTTGAAAAATACTCTGATTTAAAATTTTTAAAATTCCATTGCGTACCTTTTTTTCCAACAACTAGTATCAGAGCCATGATTTTTATGTAAATTTACGAATTTGTGACCATTCTATATATATAAATTATGATCTTGATCTCTCCTGAGCTTGAATTTAATTTTTTAAAAGAGTTGGCACTTTAGGGTTTCTATATATTTATATGTTATCATGAGATTATATAGTGAATATTTATTAATTAATTATGGTTGATTAAATTATTATTTAATTATTTGTTAATTAATTGATTTATGCCGATTATGGTTCCTTAGAGTTTAGAATATGTATCTAGGTTTTTCATATAATTAGATGGCAGTCTATCATCACTGCCTAGGAATTATTATTTAATTTTAAATTTATAAAAATTTAGTAATAATCATTTAGAGCAAAGACAGGTCTAGAAGATGGATGATGGCGGTTCCATTATTTTTCCCTGAGTTTCTAAATTTTTATGTTTTTGAATTGTTGAAAATAAGATTGCAAACTGCGTAAAAATTATTTTCTAGAAAAACGAGAGTATTACTTGATCGGCAGGCCAAACTTCTAGTTTGACAGGCCATCCATAGGGCAAGATTTAGCTAGCTCTAGCAGCAGGCCAAACTATCAAGTTTGGCAGGCCGATGGGTTATGATCGGCAGGCCGATCATATAGATCGGTAGGCTGACAAAAAGCTAAGGAGTTTTCAGAAAAGGTGTGTTTTTCGGTGCAGTTTTGATTTTTTTTTTAAAACAATTCTAAGAAGCATTAAATTTTGTGACAATTGTTGTTGGGCTCAGTGCCCATAAGCCGTAACATTGTGCATATTATTAATAAATAAATAAAGTGATATTTATAATTATTTTAGTTGCTCATATGTATTATGAATATATTTATAAACATCAAGAAAATTTCATGATTATTTATATAACTATAAATTTAGCATATAAGTGTTACATGCTTAGGGATAAAATTTATGGATAATAATCTAAATAGTTTGTAATAATTAATTAAAGTTTGAAATCTATAATTAAATATTGCAAGTACGGTCTAATCTCATTTAGAATGAAATAGTCTTATCCAAGATATTAATGTGGAGACATTATACTCGAGGTACTTTGTATAATAAGATTACATAGGACTGGACTAGATAAATTATGAATGTCTAATAATCATCCGTTACAAATAGAATATTCAAATTTATCACTATAATGATCATATATATGACAGTCTTAATCTTGAGTATTTATTAGACTCTTATTTATGACATTATGCTTTTCGACTTGCTTGGTAAGGTTTGTCTAAATACTGATCATAACTTAGCATCTTAGAAACATGATGGAATAAATGGCTGAGAATAATATTATACAGATACAGAATCTATTCTTTCCTTATGGAAGTTAGAAAAATAGTTCTCTTGAGTGATGATTCGAAGTTTGAACAGTAGAGAGCGTGTTCACAATAAGATTATGAATTAACTATTTATTAGAGAATTATTGAAACTTAAACGATAAAGATATAATAAGAGAGGTAAAAGAAAATTGAACTTGGCTCTTATTATAAACTATTTATGGAGGACTAACTTATATGTAATGATTATATTAATAGACTACTCGCTAATTTTCTTTGAGTAATTTTACTATAATCTCAAGAGTTCAGGTTTAGGTTTTTAGTGAAGTAACATCAAAACTAATAAATTTAGCACATTAATTAAAGAGTTTGATTAATTATTAAATTTATTGGATCTTAGGTTACAGGTCTATAGGTCCCCAATACCACTCTATTGTTGGAAACGCAGTGCACAGCGGAATTTTAAAAATTTTGATCAGAGTATTTTCCAAAACACAAGTGTGACATGTTATATATATAAATTAGATAGATCTTACAAACCTCCGCAACCTGTGTAGAGAAGTAACGTTCCAGAAGAGCCTCAACCAACTAGTCTTCTTTGCTATTCTCTATCCACAACCGGAGTGAGTGTGGGCTCACATGTATAGCTCTTCTACTGGTGACTCTCCTTCCAACCAAGAGAGAGAACCCAAAGCTAGTGTTCGTGATTTGTGAACAAAAGCTCTTAGGGAGTTTTCAGAAGCTCACTAGAAGAGTATCACTCTTAATCTCTCAATTGATCTAAGTAAATCATGAGACTCACTTCCTTTTTTATAGCTATTGGTCCTGGGGTCAGTCCTTATCAGAATAGGTCTCAAAAATTCGAAACAGAATCACATTCGGATATATATCTGATAAGATCTGTGTGAAAACATGTAATCTTATCACTCGCTGATCGATAGGCCGAACAGCCTGATCAGCAGGCCGAACAGGCCCCATCCGGTAGGCCAAACTCTGGAGAAAAAATCTCCGCGAATCTTTTATTTTCCACCCGAGATTCTAAAGGATAAAGTCTCAGTTTTGATTCAAATAACCTAATAGAGAAGTTATCTGATCAAAACAAACTTTATCAAGATAATCTCTATGAAAATAAATCAATTCACAATAATTCTACAAGTTTATCTTGATCTAATTTGCCTAAAATCAAAACAACCGATAAACAGACAAAAATTATCTAATCGCAATAATTCAACAAGTTTATCTTGAACTAATTTCTTACAAAATTAATTCAACCGATAAACAAACATGAATTATTTAATTCTTTCAAATTTTAAACCAATATGATAAATCTGACATAAGTCACCAATTATTAGAAAAGCACACCGTGTCGTTACAGGATTTTGTGAGCTAGCAAAGGGGACCAAAATGGACCTATAAAGTTCAAGCTCATGATAATTATGAAACCCAATATCCCATATATACATTTCACAATTATCAACTCCAACGCTACTCCACTAAAAGCTTAGAGCTGCACTCTCAAACTTTATAGAATTACGAAGCTCGTATAGCTAAGTCTCCATGACATATCATAGTGTATCGTATCCCCATATGAAAATCCATAATCGGCTTAAGGACAAGTTCTGTCTTACCTTCCCGATTATTTTTATCTTATGTTCCATTGTCTCACCATTAGAAAACTTACTATCCAAAGATAGTATACCATTCGGTTACACCTATGTATCCAAATGGTTGAGCGCTCCAGTTTTCCAATTACAAGACAATGCATATAAGAGGATATCATTACTCCTAAAGAGGAGCTATGGATTCCATATCTATGAATAACAAGTCTACGCTATCAAGAGTCATGCCTCCAACATACCGGCATGCATACCACTATTGAGATGTGGGTGTCACCCTTTGGTACATCAAAAGACACAAGTCGAGATAACGGGCCCACTATTCATCTCAGGATTAAGATACAATACAAATGATTGTCTAAAGTGAATCGATTTTCCAAGACAGAATTATTAATCCAAATTAATTCACTTTATGTCCCGATCCAACACATCGTCACCTATGACAATGTGCCAATGTTTCTATTCACGGAGTCCAACTCCGATGGTCAAGACCAACCATCTCCCAAAAGGGATATAGACAACATAACAATCTTTACATGAATAAAGCGCCCAACTTTATTCCCTCGATTGCGGATCATATGTTTTAGACCATCACCTTAAGAATCGTGTCTTCCGCATAATCATACGATCATATGCCCAATTCTTAAGGTTTAGACTAACAGTCTCAGACTACTGTTTGCTTAACATACATTCAACAAATATAAACGTAAAGAGGACAAGATTTGGTATATATAAATGAATAAATTCTTTATGGATAAAAAATTTCTCAAAAAAAGTATTACATTTTACTCCTTAGGGCATACATGTCTAACATCTGTAACAATATATTGGATTTAATGCGTTGAATGAATTATACATATTCAATTTAGAATTATTGAATTCTGAATTAAATATTTCACACTTGAGATAATATTGTGACATAGAAAATGATCTTTGTGACACATAATATGATGTGATAATTATTGTCATATTTTAACTAAGTATTAGTTAATTAATTAGTTGATTATATTTAATTAATAAGATTAATTAAATATGTTTTAAATTAATTAATTAATAATATTTGAATGATAAATTATTTAAAATAAATTTATTTTTATGTGACACATATGTGGTGGGACTACATTTTGTCTTTTCTAACTTGGACACAAAATTAACTAATTAATTGATTAATTTAAAAAAATTAATTTTAAATAAATACGATTTATTTTGAATTTAAATATATACATATATATATTTATGCATATATATGATTTTAATTATAAATATATATTATATATATACCAAATCTTTTAGCGATTTTGTTAACTTTTAAACGTTATCAATATATATATAATATAAACATAAATCTTGTTTACGTTATATATATATAAATAAGTTAAATGTGATTCAGTTTTAGAAATAAAAAAAAGAATAAGGTACGTGGAGTATATCCCTTCCTATATATCTAATATGATAGTTATTTCAAATTTAAAATAAATTAAAATAACTAAGTGCTCAGATATAAAAGATAAAGATAAGAGTTATCTCATCATCAATCTATCTTTCACGTAACTTTTACAGAATGCTCAGAGTGAAAAAAACTAAGACTTCTTTCTCTGAAAAAAAAAAGTCTGCTATCTCATGTGTTGAGTACATAGCAGATCTAAAAAAGTATGAGGTTAATTAATTCTTACATTTTAACGCCCACTTATCTTTCCATTGGTGTGGAGGTTTGGCTTAAAAGATTATGGTGTTAAAGAGGAATGCTAGGATACCCTGATAGATTTTCAAAGATTTGTAAAAATTCTTCATAGCTTTCTATTAATAATTAAAATTATATAGCTATTTCTAATGAATAAAGTTTTCAGGAAATTTTTATTTGTCAACTATCTGTTCCTTCCGCTGCTTTTCATATTTAATTTGAACAACTAGAAAAGTGAAGTATTTTATCTATGCAGGATTGAAGACTTGAAGATGGAGATGGATACAACTTGAAGATACAAGGATGAGGAATCTATAATATGTTTCGATTGATCTCTTATAATCTTTAATTTTTTTTTCTAGGATGGAACCATAATATTACGATTTGTATTCTTATTTTGCTTGTGACTTTGTATGATTACTTTGCTCATCTGCATTATAATATGATTTGCTATATATGTTAATAGCATGTGATATAGAATAGAGAGTGTTGCTTGTTAAAATATTGTTCATGCATGTTTTAAAGTAAATTGTTTTTTCAAAAGATTAAGTGGGAGAAGATTTTTGAATAGAGGACCTACGGTCTTCGTCATTTGTCCATAAGTAGCACATAGTGGTCCTGATCCCTAGCAAGGTATTTCATCATGTACCGGGTTGGATCTCCAAAAGAATAATTTATTTTAGCATGATCTATCATTGCACACCCTTAAGTGGTGATTATAGATCATGGACAAAATAGTTGAAATGATAATTATACACTCAAGTTAATTTTTATTATTAACCTCCCCTAGGAGCTCTGTTAATAAATTAATGGCTGAAGAAAATGATTATTAATATATGCTAGATCAGATGGGTCTTGGATGGCATATATTAATCAGAGGGGATCTATTATCCTAATTGAATTTGGCAAGTTTCCCTTAGGTGGCTTGTAGAATTCTAAGTTAAGAAATATTGTTGTAAAGTTACGATGTTTTCAAGGTTTTAACACATAAACATAATTGTTTGTTTACTTGATTGTGCTATCTTACTAAATTGTTATGGAATGTTTGCTTATATTTGGTATATGATCTTAATTATAGGTTAAAATATCTAAAAATGCTTTATCTTCAATACTCAATAAAAACCAATTAACTAGTAAGAATTACAAAGATTAGAAGAGGAATCTGAACCTCGTCCTTTCCTTTGAGAAACTAAAATTCATGTTGATGACACCGTGTCTTCTTGAACCTATCAGGGAATCCAATAATGAGCAAGTCCAAGAGTATGATCACTAGAAAGATGCTAATAATCAGGCTCGTTGTTATGTTATGGCTAGTATGAATAACATGCTAAAGGTTCAACATGAAGATTATGAGATTACGAAGCAGATCATGGATAATCTTGAAGATATGTTTGGAGGCCAACATAACAAAACAGCAATTGGCACTTTGGAAACTTTTAAATTGCAAATAAATATCGGGGACTCCTATGAAGGAGCATATGATGTTAGTCATGGGCTACCTTGCTGAGGCTCAAGCCTATGGAGTTGATATCGATGCTAAGTCATAAATGACTATAGTTTTTAAGGCCCTGTCAAAGGAGTTCATCCTATTTAGAGCTTCATACAATTTGAGCAATAGACAAGATGTGACCTTAACAGAGTTGATGAAACAATTACAAGAGTTCGATAAAAGGAAACTCTTGTGGGTGGTGAGGCTAACTTGGCTGCTGCATCCAGTTTCAATCCTAACCCTAGGAATGGAAGGAAGTAGAAGGCTAAGAACATGAATTCTTCTAGTCCTACAAACGGCAAGAATAAGAAGAAGAAAAGAAGAACCCAAAGAAGCTCAAGTGCTTTTAATGTGGGAAGGTCGAGAACATCAAGAAGAATTGCAAGGACTTCCTTTTCCTAGGAGGTAGGCATGATCTTTTGGTTATTAAAACTTGTTTGGTTGAGGAATCAAGTGACACTTGGGTTATAAATTCTAAAGCAACTAATTATGTTTGTGTTTCTGTACAAGGGTTCAAAGAAATGAGAAGTTTGCTGCATGAAGACTTCATGCTTTGGATGGGCGATGGATCCTTAGTGTTAGCTGAAGTAGTGAGAGACATCCATCTCTATTTTGATAATTATAGGATTTTAGTTTTGCAAGATTGTTTTTATGTTCCTAAACTTAAAAGGAATTTAATATCTGTACTTTGTTTATTTAAAAACTCTTATTCAGTTTCTTTTAATAATAAAGTGGTGATTCATAAAAACAAATTTTTTATCTATGATGGATGGATGCAAAATAATCTATATTTTATCAAACCTAAGATACACTTACTACTTAACACTGAGGTTAATGTTAATAACTCTAAAAGACTTAAAACTTCTCACTATAACAAGACCTATCTTTGGCATTTGTAATTAGGTCATATTAGCCTAAAAAGGATTCAAAGGTTGTAAAGGGATAGACCTTTAAGTCACTTAACGGTGGAATCTATACCACAATGTGAATCTTTTTAAGAGGGCAAAATGACCAAAAGACCATTCGAATCTAAGGGCAATAGGGCGGAGGGTTTCTAGAACTTGTGCGTAATGATGTTTATGGTCCCATGAATATCCAGGCATGAGGAGGGTATGAGTACTTCATCACTTTTATTGATGATTACTGAATATATGGGTATGTCTACTTAATGTATCATAAAAGTGAAACTTTTGACAAGTTCAAGGAGTTGTGGGCTAAAGCAAAAAAGTAATTAGGTAATCCCATAAAGACACTTTGATCCGATTGGGGTGAAGAATTCCTCTCGATGAGTTCTTAGAACACTTAATAGAGAATAAGATTTTATCCCAATTGACTATGTTGGGCACTCCGTAATAGAATGATGTAGCTGAGAGAAGGAATAGGACTTTGTTGGACATGGTTAGGTCCATGATGAGTTATTCATCATTGCCTTTGTCTTTTTGGCGATATCCACTACAAACTACATATTATTTTTTGAACAATGTGCCTTCAAAATTAGTTCTTAAAACTTCTCATGAGTTGTAAATAAGGAAGAACACATTCTTAAACCATATTCACATATGGGAATGTCTGCCTCATGTATTGTATAAGGAAGCGAATAAGTTGGAAGCATATTCGGAAGTTTGTGTATTATTTGTAGGATATTCAAAAGGGACTAAAGGAGGTTATTTTTATAACCTAAAGGAAAATAAACTTGTAGTTTCTACAAATGCAACTTTCCTTGAGAAAAGTTATATGAAAGTCTTTAAGCCTTAAAGGAAAGTGGTACTCGAGGAGTTAGGGAGTGATTCAATCACTCCAGGGGTTCCAATAGAAACCAATCCAATCAATGTACCAATTGAATAACAACCTAAGAGGCTTTCACGTAGTGGGAGAATCAGGCGTTAACCCAAGAGGTATATATTCTATAGTTAGGCCTTTTTGGCTGAACTAGATGAACATGATAGGGATCTTTACACTTACAAAGAGGCTATGGAGGATGTTGATTAAAAACTATAGACAAAAGCCACAAACACTTCGATAAAGTCTATGGAGACTAATCGGTTCTAGGAACTTGTCAATCTTTTTGAAGGGGTAAAACCTATAGGGTGCAGGTGGATCTATAAGAGGAAGAGAGGAGCAGATGGAAAAGTCAAAACCTATAAGGCTAGACTGGTAGCTAAAAGATACATGTAAAAAGAAGGAATCAATTATGAGGATACATTTTCACCTGTAGCCATGCTTAAGTCTATCTGCATTCTCTTGTCCATAGCTACCTCTCTCGATAACAAGATTTGACAAATGGATGTCAAAACGGCTTTCTAAATGGCTATCTTGATGAGTCTATATATATAGTATAGCTAAATGGGTTCAAGGCTAAGGATCAAGAAGGTAAGGTTTGTAAGCTGCTTAAAGCAATTTATGAAGTTAAGCAGGCTTCCCATTCTTAGAACATAATATTTGATTAGCTGATCAAGACTTATGGGTTCGAACAAAATATGGATGAACCATGTGTTTACAAATACATTAAGGATAGGAAGGTGGTTTTTTTACTACTCTATGTAGATGACCATCTGCTAATTCGCAATGACATTGGGGCATTGTCATTGGTTAAATTATGGTTGACCAAGCAATTTGACATGAAAGACTTGAGTGAAGCTAATTATGTTCTCGGTATCTAGATATTTTGACATAGGAAGAACAGAATGATAGCTTTTCCTTAACAGTTTACATAGATAAAATTCTCAAGGGGTTTGCAATGCAGGATTCCAAGACAGGTGGGCAATCATTTAGGTCTGGAATTACTCTTTCTAATAAAGACTCGCCAAAGTCTGATGACGAAAGAGAATACATCAAAAAGGTTCCTTATGCTTCGACAATGGGTAGTCTCATGTATGTCATGTTTTGCATGCAACCAAATACTAGTTATGCAGTCGGGATAGTAAGTCAATTTTAGTCGGATCTGAGATCAAACTACTAGGTTATTGTCAAGCATATTTTCAAGTACTTGAGAAGGACCCAAGGATATATACTTGTGTATTCGGGTGAGGATTTAACACCTCAAGGATACACTAACTTGGATTCTCAATCTTGTCTAGATTCGAGGAGATTAACTTCTAGTTTTGTGTTTACTCTAGGCTGCGATGCCGCTGTTTAGAGAAGTGTCAAGTATGATTGCACTTCAGATTCAACAATGGAAGCTAAGTATGTGGTAGCTATTGTTGCTTCGAAAGAAGTAGTGTGGCTCTACAAGTTCCTTAGGAATCTTAAGGTAGTTCCTAGTATGGCTGTATTGTGATAACAATGCAGCGATAGCTAATACTAAGAAACCAAGATTTCACAAGAAAAGTAATATATTCATTGGAACTATCATGTGCTAAAGGACTTCATCGAGGGCGGCCATGTTGTTGTATGCAAAATTGCATCTGAGGACAATTTAGCTGATCCATTCATGAAGACACTAATTGCGAGGGTTTTCGAGAGGCATGTGGAAGCTATGGGAATGCATAATATGTCATATTTACTCACTTAATTCAAGTGGGAGATTATTAAACATGTATACCCTAAGGAGTAAAATGTTGTAATATGTTTTTGAAGACATTTTATCAATAAAGAATTTATTTATTGTTCATATACCAAATATTGTCCTCTTTACGTTCATATTTGTTGAATGCATTTTAAGCAAGCAGAAGCAAACTTCTGTTAGTTTAAACCTTTAAGAATCAGGCATATGATGGACAGATTATGCAGAAGACATGATTCTAAAGGTGATGGACTAAATCCTAAGATCCACAATTGAGGGAATAAATTTGGGCACTTTATTCATACTGAGATTGTATGTTGTCTATATCCCTGATGGGAGATGGCTTGTCTTGGCCATCAGAGTTAGACTCCGTGAGTAGAAACATTGGTACATTGTCATAGGTGGAAATGTGTTGGATCGAGACATAAAATAGAATTAATTTGGATTAATAATTCCATCTGTGCAAATCAATTCACTTTAAACAGTCATATGTATTGTATCTTAATCTTGAAATAACTAATAGGCCCGTTATCATGTTTTATGTCTTTTGATGTTTCGAAGGGTGATATTTTGACTTTGTGATGGTACGCATATTGGTATGTTGGAGACATGACTCTTGATAGTGTAGACTTGTTGTTCATAGATAAGGAATTCATAGCTCCATTAGTGTAGTAAATGATATTCTCTTATATGTGTTATCTTGTAATTAGAAAATTGGAGCACTCAACCATTTGGATGCATAGGTGTAACCAAATAGTATACTGTCTTTAGATAGTAATTTTTCCAATGGTAAGATAATAGAACGTAAGATAAAAAATAACTGGAAAGGTAAGATGGAATTTATCCTTAACCCGATTATGAATATTCTATAGGGATATGACACATTATGATATGTCATGGACACTTAGCTAAACTGGAGCTTTGTAATTTTATATAGTTCGAGAGTGCAGCTCTAAGCTTTTAGTGGAGTAGCGTTAGAGTTGATAATTATAAAATATGTATTTGGGATATTATATTTTACAATTATCGAAGCTTGAATTATATAGATCTATCAAGTCTCCTTTGCTTTATGTTAAATTATTAGATTGGGTAAAATTCAATAGGATCAAATAATTCATGTTTTTTTATTAGTTAAATTAATTTTATAAATTAATTCAAGATAAACTTGTTGAATTATCGGGAATATTTATTTTCCTTGAGATTATCCAGATATGACTGTTTTAATCAGATAACTTCTTTATTAGATTATTTGAATTAAAATTGAGGATCTATGCAAAGAATCTTAGGTGGAAAATAAAAGATTCTTAGGGATCATATTATCCCAAACTTGGCAAGCCGATCTGTTAGTTCAGTCTGTCGATGGAGTAAGTTCGACAGGCCGATCCGTTATTTCGGCTTGCCGATCTAACGATAATCTGATTATGCATTTATGACATAATTTTATTAGAAGTTGATCCAAATATAAATTTTTGAGGCCTTATTTGATAATGAATAACCCTAGGTTCGACCTCTATAAATAGGGACTGAGTTTTTTTAGTTATTTAGATCAGTTGAGAAGTTAAGAATGATTACTCTAGTGTTAGATACTCTGAAACTCCTTAAGAACTATTGTTCACAATCACGAACCTTCGTTCTAGGTTTTCTCAATTGATTAGAAGGAGAGTCACTAGGGAAGAGCTGTATGAAGTGTGCCCACACACACTCCAATCGTGAATAGAGAATAACAAAGAAGACCAATTGCTTAAGGCTCTTCTAGAGCGTTCTTCTCTTCATTGATTGTAGGAGCTCTTCAACATACAAAGGTTAGTAAGATCTGATTAATTTATGTATATAGTATGTCAAACTTGTGTTTTGAAAAATATTCTGATTTAAAATTTTTAAAATTCTGCTGCTTACTTATTTTTCCAGCATGTTATACAGCCGGGATAGTAAGTTCATAACGATTAAATCCTAGGCCAAAATATTAACAAGCAATCAAGCATATAACTCAAGTGTCTTAGGAATACAAGGGATTTTATGTTAGTGTAATCCAAAGAGGATCTAATGCTTGTATGATGGATTCTAACTTTTAATCATATTAGGATTAAAAAAGATAAACTATAGGGTTAGTTTTACTCTAGGAGGCAGAATCATGCTAGGAGTATTATCAAACTTTCCCGTATTATTGATTCTACTATGGAGGCTAAATGTATGGTTGTCACTCAGGCATCCAAAGAACTTGTATAGCTTAGGAAATTTCCTTAGAGATCTTGAAGTAGTCTATGGTATGAACAAATCTATAGTTTAGTATTTCAGAAAATGGTGATTATAGATGATACCAAGGATTCACGACACCATAAGAGGAGTAAACATATTGGTAAAAAAAAATCATATAATTAGAAGTTTACAGAGTGACAGCATCGTAGTTTTGCTAATTAGTATCCAAGAACAACCTTGTCTATCTTTTTATTATGATCTTGGTTGCAGGGGTTTTATGGAAGGCATGGAGATCCACAATATGTCACTTTTACTCACTTAGGGCAAGTGGGAGATTGTTAGGGTTGATTCCCTAAGGAATAATACTCAAATTATATTTTTAACATTTTTGGTTAAATTAAAAATAATGCCAATATTTCATGTATTAATAACGGTCTATATATTACTATCATATTAACGATTGAACATTAGCAAACATGTAATCCGTGGCTATTAGAACCAAATTTTGGAATTGGGCATATATAGAGTTTATATATGGAAAATTCAATTCGGCAATTGATAGTCTAAGTTATATAGTCCACAGTCTATGTATAGAGTTGGGTACTTTATACATGACGAGACTGTAATGTTGATTTATATCCAATTAAGGAGGTGGATTATCTTGGTGGTCGGAGCAGATTGACTCCACGGTAACATGTTGGTGTGGTAGACCTAGTAATGGTCGCACATTGGATTGGACTTAAAGTTGAATGATTTAACAATAATTTTGTTTGGCTTAAATCAATTCTCTTTGATAATTATTTATGTGTTATCTTAATTCCTAAGTGGATTTACGACTCCATGTTTATAGCTTGTAACTTTTGATATGCCAAAGGCAGAAGTTCCAATGAAGGAAGGCTCTATTGTCGGTATGTTGGGAATGTGACAGTCTAAAATTATACAATCCGATATAACCCCAAGTATAAAGTCGTTTCAGGTAATAAATACTCAGTAATCGAATGCACAAGGAAGGATTTTGTTTAGTTTTAGTATATTTATTATATTAACTTTTTATTTATTTAAAAACTAAAAATATGAAGATTAATATTTATTATTTACAATATATATTCACAATATTTTGTACATTTTTATAGTAATTTTTCCATTTCTAGAATTTCATTATTATGAAACTTCAATTAGAAGAAATATTGCTAAAATTAAAATGAAATTTTAACAATAAGTGCAATTATTTTAAAAAACTTTAACAAACTAACAATAATAATAACAACAAATTAAAAGAGATAAAACAGTAATCAATAGAGCTAAGGTTTAAAGGTTCCATTCTAAAAATCAACTTAAAACAAATTTTAGTTTTTTTAATTATTTATTAATTGGTTAAGAATACATTATACTATCCTATGTCGATAATAATAAAGTATTACCAAGTATTTACTATACTATTTCATGTATATAATGTAGCAAAAACTCAACTTAATAAGCAAACAGAATTTCAACAAAGCTTAACTAAAATAACAACCAAAATAGTAAGCTAAGCATTTACCAAGCCATTCTCTGTCTATGGCAAATCAAGGTCCTTTTAAGCATTATTGTGCTAGTCTATGTCGTTAGAAAATCAAAACTGAAATTTTGGTAGAGTTCTAGCTAAGAAAATATTACATCTTAAGTTTTCTAGAAAATATATTGTCATTATAACTGTTTAGAAAACTAAAAAAAAAAAACTAAAAATATTTAAAGTGATTTTGTCAAAATTTCCCCCTCTCACCTCAACTTAAAAAAATTAAAAAGACAAATTTAATAAAATACTAGAAATATTATTGAGCATAATTTTTGAATCATAATTTCAGAAATATTTTACCAAAACTTAAACAACAAACTAAAAAAACTAAAAACTAAAACTATTTATATAAACAGTGTTTCTACACTATGTAAGGGATGGTTGCCTTAAGCTTAAGAGCCCTACTTATAGAGCTTAAGAACTTACTATTTGGAATTTTTAACATTATTTTATACTATTAATCTTAACTTCTTTGGCATCAAGTTGCCAAATTGTATGTTTTAAGTATTTTTTTTTCTTCCTTTTACTATTCCATTTTAGGTCTGCTTAAAATGCAGATTTTCACACAAAATTTGTTGTTGCGAGGTGGTGGCACATCCAAGTGTAGCTTCATCTAGAGCATTGATCGCATGATTGAACGGTGAAGAAATGCGGGTAGAAATAGGACCAATAGGATTGAGTGGGACCAAACAAGGATCATTGATTGAGTCAAAGTAGTCGCATCAAACGGCTAGGAAAGCACACACACATAAGCCACACGTAGCGGATCTAGCAAGGCTATTGACATGTGGGTCCTACACCTGATGGCCTGAGCAGTTGGCAACACGTGGCGTGGGAGGGCTCATGATGCTTTGGTGGCACATCCAATGATCAGGAACGTGCCACATGGCTCCTTCTAGATGAAATTCAAATCTTGTGTTTTTTAGGCATTTGTTGTTTGGTTTTGCCTGTTTTGGTGCCATTTTGCTTCATTTTTCTAATAGATTTCAAATCTAAAGATAGAAAATTGAAACAAAATTAATTATTTTACAAACATAATATTTACAATAATATTTAAAATATTTATTTTACATAAAGCACAAAAAAATAATTACAAACTTCCAAAATTCTAGTCTTTGTTGATTTGACATAGATATAATTTTTAAAATTTGGAAATATTTATAGAAATTACTTAAAATTTTGTAAAAAAATATTTACAAACTTAAAACATACTATCAAACATATTAAGCCTTAAAATAAAACAACCCCTAATTAATTTCATAGTTTAGATTAATTTAAAATGAAACTAATATTTTACATACGACATTAATTCTAAATTTTACTAAAAATCTTACTAAACATGAATACATATTAAAAACACATAATAAATTTATTTTTGTACTAAGACACTAAAATACTGTTTATCACTTAATTGCTATTAATTAAGGATTTTAACGAGAAATATTAATGCAAAATAATTGATTTTAACCTTATGAAATACGCATTTTCTAAGTCTCATTACACCCCAAATCAGCTTATTGCTAGTCTTGAGCAATTAAAGTAATAAAACTTAAAAACTAACTAAAGAATTTGGTTTTCAAAAGTTAGTGATTCCTTATTGATTTTCCTCACTGGTTATTTCAGATTCATGCCTCAAAATAAAAATACAAATATTAATTAAGTTTATGGTTCATTTCTCGTGACTATATGATTTTCTATTACAAATTAGTGCATGCTAACCAGATAAATTTACATTAATATAACTAATTTATGTTCAAAAATTCTTATAAGTTTGTTTTTCACCCCTCTCTCAAGTAATGTAGTATAAAACTTTGTTAAAGATCATTAGTACTTTATTCAACTTATAACAAAAGGCTTAGGTAAAAGCTATGATAATGGATTAATTTGAGGCCAAGTTCACCCATAAAACACTTACAAAATTCTTGAGCCCTTAAGAATGTATAATCTAATTCCCAAAGTTACAATCCTGAACTTGAAATGAAATTTTCATTTATCATCCACATTTATTCAACTTTTTTTAAAACTTTTTTTCTTTTTTTTTTTCTTTTTTTTAACTTTTTTTTTACTTTTGCACTTTTTATACCTTTTTTTTATAGAAATACAAAATAACTAAAAATTACAACAGAAACAGAATAATTAAAATTACAAACTTAAGAAAATTAATGGATATCTTAACAAAATTAATGGATATTCTTAACCCATCCTAACCTTCCATAACATTGGCGCAAACCCAATTATATTTGAAAGATCAAATGCCTTATGAGTGAAAGGTAAAAGAAAGGATTATGAATTATTAAAAAGTCTAGACTAAATATATAGGTGATAAAGAAAAATGGAAAAATTAAGCTCAACATGGTTATAGATTATAAACAGGTAAGCTTAAGCTTAAGAAGGCTCAAACTATGTAAAGATGGCCTAAATTATATCTATAACTTAGTGTTATCAAGGATTTTGCCTCAAGAGGGATTTAAACAAATTATAAGACTTTATAAAAGTAAACCAAATTATATTAACATAAATAGTCTTTAAATTAATATAACAAATCATAGTTCAAGATTAAGTACTCAAATTTTATGAAAAATTACAACCTAAATATAAGGCAAATTAAAGAAACTAACATAAACTTAGACAATATTTAAATTTTACCACAAGTCATGAAATCATATAACCTTTAATATTGTCATCAGATAGGAGGCAAATCACTAAATATATTTCCATATATTACAAAATATTTTTTAATATTTTTCAAATTTTCAAATTTTTTAGATTTTTAACAAAACATTCAAATGCACAGTTTTTACAAGTATGAAGAAATACAGTTCAACAATGCTAGTCACTCTTTTACTCAACTATTTCTAATAAGTCAAAAATGCGTTTTAGAAATATTAAGTGTTCCTTACCTCAACCATCTTCAAATATGCTTGTTAAAAGAAGATGCAAAGATGAGAATATACAAACACACAAAATTACATTTTCAGACCACATCAAGATGCATTTCCAGATAAATCCTTCACTCAGCCATCCCGATCTTAGAGAATACAAATCATAGCGTTTTACTAATAGCACACCATTTTTTATTTAATTTATTTAATTTCGTGTGGTTTTTTAAATTAGTCTCATAATAACATAGACACAACATAAAAAAAAATTTGACAAATTTGGAAAAATTTTAACACAACCCTCACCCCTTAACCTAAATAACATTGTCCCCAATGTTTAACGACATTAAGTAGAAAGAGAAACATCATATATATACAAGAGCGATTATTAAAAAACACAAACATAAACATATATGAAAATGTTGTAGATAAAACTAAAAGAGATAGAGTTTAGAAAGAAAGATCCAAATCTCGTTTGCACTTCTTAGTGAGCTTTGAAGTTGTAGTGTCTGCCTCGAGAGTGATGACTTGCATTTTCTCGAGTAATTCTTCAACAGTAGGAGCAAATATAAAAATATTTCTACTTGACTCTTCAAGAAAGTTCTATTCCACAGCATTATCTAGAAAACTTAAAAGACCATCAAATAAACCATTAACGTTAAGCACACCTAGTGGTTTATTAAGAATACCTAACTGATTCCAACTAGCTATGACAAACATTTCTTCTAGAGTTCCTAGACCTCCTAGTAAAGCAATGAAAGCATATAAGTGACAAATCATAAGTTTTAAATACTCAGGGATATTTTTTTACTATTTTTTGGTTCCTATAGTTGCATCACAAAGATTATCTTGAGCAAGAAAATAGGGAATAATATCTAGGACTCCTCCTACTTTGGCTCTGGCTGCAACAGTTCCCATTAAACTAAGACGATCCCCTCCATACATAAGGTTTATCTTTTTCTTAGTTAAGACACGACCTAAATGAAATGCAACATTTAAATAGTCAATACCCTTTCTTAAATTAGAACCACAAAACATAAACTTGTTTTAAAATTCAAAGATGATTAGGACACGGACTCCATAATAGTTTCTAAAACTAAGATCCTTTTCTTATGTTTTATTTTTTTAGATTGACTCTATTTTTACACTGCTCTAAGTAAAACCTAAAAATAAAAGGGATTTTATGCACATCTAAGTAGAAACAAAGTAAAATGTTTGGTAAAATTAGGCAAAGACAGCTGTGAGGACATGTATGAATAGATGGATAATGTGACACAACTATAGAACTTTTGAAAATTTTTACCCAACAAGAACTATTTAACTTTTGACAAAGAAGACAATACTGTACAACTTTTGATAAAATGGGACCAAATTTTAAAAATCAAGGCAAACTTATCTTACATGACATACAAAATACCTACCAAAGAAAATAATACATCTGATAGAAAAGTCAAAATATTATATGTAAAAGATAAACTGTACAACTATAATTATTAAACAACTACTATAAAAATCACACAAAAACAAAAAAAAAAATCTTTTTGTTGATGAAATGAAGAAAACTTATGTTCATTGGAACAAGTCTCTATAAATTTCGTTACTTAGCCATTCTAATGATTTTAAAATCAAGAACAATTCTTGAATAAATTTTCAACAATTTTTTAAGAAAATGAAAAAACTTTATAGATCTTACTTCAAACTAGAGGGATTTAGAGTCTGCTTCCCTTCTAACATCTTTGCAAATTGAATAGTGGGGTCTTTTAATGTTAGATTCCTAAGATGTGCTTTCTCAACATGAAATTAAGGAAAGTTTTAAAGATTGCTCCTTGACTATACCTACTAGGATGGTTTATAATAAATTAAATGAGTTATATAATTACTATTTAGAGTTAAAATTCCATATCAGTTACGAAACATACAAAAGATTCTCAAAGCTTCACTATTTTTATTTTACATAAAAAAATCACAAAAATATTTCATTTATTTTAAACTTTGTTTTGAAAAACTGTTTGCCTTTTTGAATATTTATTTTTATCAATCTCTCGAGTTATAAAATTTTTACCTCTTTGTGGATACGACAATCTTTCTATACGACATACGTACGCTATTTAAGAAAAAACATTTTGGATGACAACAACAAAAATTTAGTGCTATTACCGAGAAGGTGCTGTCACTTTATTAGATTGCAAAATTAAGCAGAAAACTAGGTAAGTAATCTATCCATATTCTTTGTAAATATTATTTTAAATATTTGTGTATTTCGATTCATGTGACAATTATTTTTAAAAAATTCAAAAAAATTAAAAAATACAAAAATAAAAATAAAAAATATTTTCTTTTTAATTATAGCGTGTATAATGTTGCTGTTTGTTAGTTTTAGGTTTAGATTTAGGTCTTGAATTTAGAAATAAAACTTCATAAAACTTTAAAGTTAAGTTTTTTATAAAATAAATTGTTGTTTTGTGAAGAGTATACTTTGAGAAAGTTATATCTAGAGGCTGGTACTAGCTTGAAAATCTTTCCTATAGCCCATTAATTTTAGAAATTTTCTCAGCACTAGACATTCCTGGACTGTTGTTCAACTAGGAAGTTAGCTTTTAAGGAGCCGAAGTTGGCTTTTAAGGAGCCTTCGCTCCACCAATCCTCCCTAGAAACATACGTAAAGCATATAATTCTGAAGATCTACAAAATAAATGAGGCAAATGCTTTTTACTTACTACTTTATTCTCCCTAAATAAAAAAAGCTTAGCTTCCTGCCTTTCCTTTGTAAATTAAAAAAAATATAAAATTAAAAAAAATTTAAAAAAGAGAAACACTCAAGGTTAATGCTTCGACATAGAGAGAAGCTAGGCCGATTTATTAAAGCTCCTAACTTAGGAAACCCTGGTGAAAAATTGCCAAACTCTTCTTCACATTCTCTAGTTCCTTTAAATCCATTTACGATGGCGAATCTCAGTGAGAATCCTCAAAGAATGTTGATGAAAGATTACATGCACTGACTCACACTTTAAGTCCTTCATGTATTGTGTTTCCATCGAGTCTTTCACAACAGGATTTGAAGCTAGCCATGATTCAACTTTTGCTAACCTTTTTCCGATTAGAAAGCGAAAATCCTTATGTCCATATTCGTGAATTTGAGGAAGTCATCGTCACGTTCCACAACCACCTAGACATTGCAGATTGCATCAAATTGAAATTTTTTCCTTTCTCTCTAAAAGATAAAGCCAAAAGTTGGCTCTATTCTTTAAGACTAGATCCATCAAATCGTGGGATGACGTGGCATCTGCTTTCTTCAATATACACTTCCCATACCAAAAGACCAACAATATCAAGAAACAAATTCTAACTTTCTCCTAAAATGATCATGAAAATTTCTATGAAGCTTAGGAAAGGTTCAAAGATTTGTTAAGTCAGTGTCCTTACCATGTTTACGAGAATTGGCATCTTGTCAACTTTTTCTATAAAGGACTCATAAGTCATGATCACCAATATTTGGAAATAATATGCAATGGAAAACTCTTAAACAAGGATCTTGAAAAAGCCAAGGAATTTCTTAATGAATTTGCTGAGAAAGTTCATTGTGGGCTAAATTAAATATTTCTCATAGTACAAATAAATCTCGATCAACTGGAGTTCATCAATTGAAGGAAGAAGATAACTACAACCTTACAGTTCAAGTTGAAAACCTTACAAGGGAGTTAGAAATCCTCAAACCAAAAACTGAGAGAGGAAGTCAACATTTCACAAGAGTTGAATTGCGAGGAACAAGCTTTGTAAATGGAAGAGTTGAACAAAAGCCACATGATTGTCATGCTTATCAAGCAATGATAGGAGTATATAAGGAACAATGTAATGCCTTAGAAACATATCATAAATCTTATATTCCTTCTCTTGAAACTCTCAATCATGAGGGAAGAAATAATTTGAATTTCAATGGAAGGAACTAAAATCAAATGCAATCATTTGGCAATCATTATGAGAATGAAGAAGAGATGCAGTCAAGAGAATATGTTCCTCAACAAGATTCATACTCAAGCAAATCTCTTGAAGAAACTTGCAAGTATTCACTGAGGTACAAAGCAAGTCAAATAAAAAAATTGAAGTTGCTCTAACACAAATGACAGACGAAATCTCAAAATTGACTAAGAAATGTTCATCTTAAGCTCAGGTTATTTCACAAGGACAAAACATGATACAAACCTCTAACACTGAAGAGAAGAATGATGAAGAGGTTAGTTATGTTACCACTCATAGTGGTAAATTGTTGGAAAAATCAAACACCGTAGACTCGAGTAAGAAAGAAGATGTTCCATAAAGACAAGAAGAAGAAGTGAATAAGCTTCCGGTAAAAGCCCCTTTTCCTCAAGCTCTTCAATCCATTAGGAAAGTGCTAGAAAATTATGAACAAATCTTGGAACACTTAAGCCAACATCTATGGTCTTGTAATTGGCAGGCCTATCCATCGAGAAACCACGAGGGATAGTTGAAGATGTTTTGTTGCAAGTTGATAAGTTTTATTATCTTGTGGACTTTCTCATTTTAGACACTCAATCCAAGGTGGACATGGAATCAAAAATTCTTATCATCCTTGGAAGACCTTTCTTGGCTACGGCTAATGCTTTCATTAATTGTCAAAATGGTCTCGTGAAAAGCTGTTTTGAAAATATGACTTTTGAAGTGAATGTTTTCCATATTTAGAAGCAATTTCAAAGCAATGATGAGTGTTTTTACACTAAAATCATTGATGAAGCTATTCATGAAGAATTTCTAAAGCGAGCAGATGTGCTTGATGAAGTCTTCCAAAGTCTTGATCTTGAAAATCTCGATCCCATTTATGATATTCTCAAACATTCATTGGACAAAGAAAAAAAGTTTTGGCAACCACATTTTGAAACGCTATTTCTAGATGGAGAAAAGCCAAAACCATCCAATGAAGAAATCTCGAAAGTTAAGTTAGCCTAACTTCTTGAAGGACTAAAGCATGCATTCTTGGGAGCTGATTATTCTTTTCCTATCATCGTTTCATCCAAACTCAATGAATCACAAGAACGATGATTAATAAACATGTTGCTTGATCACAAAATTGCATTGGGTTGGACAATAGCTGATATCAAGGGTATTAGTCCTTTGATTTGTTCCCATCAATTTAATTGGAAGAAGGTGCTAATCCAAGAAGAGACCCCTAAAGAAGGTTGACAACAATGAAAGAAGTTGTGAAGAATCAAGTTTTAAAATGATTAAATGCGGGTATCATTTACTCCATTGCGAACAGTAAATGGGTTAGTCCAACTTAAGTTATACCTAAGAAGTCTAGTGTAACTATGATAAAAAATGAAAAAAGAGATGGCGAATGTGCATCGATTATCGAAAGTTGAATGCCGCTACTCGAAAAGACCATTTCCCACTCCCATTCATTGATCAGATCTTAGAATGAGTAGCTGGTAATCCTTTCTATTGATTTCTCAATAGATGTTATGGATTTTATCAAATAGAGATAGCATTAGAAGATCAGTAAAAAACCGTATTTACATGTCATTTTGGTACTAACATTTTTTCACCATATGCCATTTGGACTTTGTAATGCTCCAGCAACATTTCAAAGATGTGTGATGAGCATTTTGAGCGACATGGTTGAGAAGATTACGGAAGTTTTGATGGATGATTTGACTGTCTTTGGTGATTTGTTTAATACTTATCTGCTTAACTTAGAAGCCATTTTGAAAAGATGTGAAGAAAAAGGCCTTGTGTTAAATTGGGACAAATGCCATTTTATGGTTCCATTTGGCATAGTTCTTAGACACATTTTCTCTGAAAGAGGAATTGAAGTTGATCCAGCTAAGATTGAACTTATTTTTAATATGGCCACCCCAAAAACTCTTAGAGATGTTTGATCTTTTATTAGACATGTTGGATTCTACCAAAGGTTCATTCAAAATTTTTTAGCCACATCACCTATTGAAAAATGTAGTGTTCAAATTGATGAAAGAATGTGAAGAATCTTCTGAATACTGATATGTAAGCTAACCTCTACACCCATCATGCAAATCCTTGATTAGAGTTTACCATTTGAAATCATGTGTGATGCAAGAAATTACGTTGTAGGAGCCATTTTAGGTCAACGAAGGGAAGAAAAAACTTTTGAAGTATATTATGCAAGTAGAACTTAAAACAATGCTCAAATGAATTACTCAACCACTAAAAAGGAATTACTTGGTATAGTATTTGTGCTTTTAAATTTTGTACATATGTGATCAGTTTAACCATTGTTGTTTTAACTATCATTCAGCCCTTAAGTATCTTTTTTCAAAAAAGGATGCTAACATTAGACGTGTATGCCCTAAGGAGTAAAAATGTAATATGTTTTTGGAGACATTTTTATCAATAAAGAATTTATTTATTATTTATATACAAAATCTTGTTCTCTTTACGTTCATATTTGTTGAATGTATGTTAAGCAAATAATAGTGTGAGACTGTCGGTCTAAACCTTAAGAATTGGGCATATGATGGACAGATTATGTGGAAGACACGATTTTTAAGGTGACAGTCTAAATCATAAAATCCATAATCGAAGGAATAAAGTTGGGCACTAAAGATTGTTATGTTGTCTATATCCCTATTGGGAGATGGTTTGTCTTAGCCATCGGAGGTGGACTCCATGAATAGAAACATTGGCACATTGTCATAGGTGACGATGTGTTAGATCGGGACATAAATTCAATTGATTTGGATTAATAATTCTAACTCAGCAAATTGATTCACTTTTGACAATCATTTATATTGTATATTAATCCTGAGATAAATAGTGGGCTCGTTGTCTTGACTTGTGTCTTTTGATGTACCAAAGGGTGACATCCACATTTATAGTGGTACAATGTTGATATCTTGAAGGCATGACTCTTGATAGCGTAGATCTGTTTTTCATAGATATGAAATCTATAGCTTTACTGTAGGAGTAGTTGATATCCTCTTATATGCGTTATCCTATTATTGGAAAACTAGAGCACTCAACCATTTGGATACACAAGTGTAACCGAATGATAAACTATCTTTGGATGGTAAGTTTTTCAATGGTGAGATAATAAAACGTAGGATAAAAATGTTAGAAACAAAGTGCGCAGCGGAATTTCAAAATTTTTTTTTTCATCAGAGTAATTTCCAGAACACAAGTTTGACATGTTATATGTATAAATTAGACAGATCTTACTAACCTTTGTGTGCCAAAGAACCTCCGTAACCTGTGTAGAGAAGTAATGTTCTAGAAGAGCCTCAACCAACTGGTCTTCTTTGCTATTCTCTATCCATAACCGGAGTGAGTGTGGGCTCACACGTACAGCTCTTCCACCGGTAACTCTCCTTCCAACCAATAGAGAGAACCCAAAGCTAGTGTTCGTGATTTGTGAACAAAAGCTCTCAGGGAGTTTTCAAATGCTCACTAGAGGAGTATCACTCTTAATCTCTCAAATTGATCTAAGTAAATCATGAGACTCACTCCCTTTATATAGCTATTGGTCCGTATCAGATTGGGTCTCAAAAACTCGAAATAGAATCAAGTTTGGATCAATATCTGATAAGATTCACGTGAAAACGCGTAATCTTATCTCTCGCTGATCGGCAGGCCGAACAAGCCCCATCGGTAGGCCGAACTCCAGAGAAAAAATCTCCGCGAATCTTTTATTTTCCACCCAAGATTCTAAAGGATAAAGTCTCAGTTTTGATTCAAATAACCCAATAGAGAAGTTATATGATCAAAACAAACTTTATCAAGATAATCTCTAAGAAAATAAATCAATTCACAATAATTCTACAAGTTTATCTTGTTCTAATTTGTCCAAAATTAAAACAACCGATAAACATACAAGAATTATCTGATCGCAATAATTCAACAACTTTATCTTGAACTAATTTCTTACAAAATTAATTCAACTGATAAACAGACATGAATTATTTGATTGTTATAAATTTTAAACCAATCTGATAAATGCGACATAAGTCACCAATTATTGGACAAGCACGCTGTTTCGTTACAGGACTTTGTGAGCTAGCAAAGGGGACCAAAATGGACCTATAAAGTTCAAGCTCATGATAATTATGAAACCCAATATCCCAGATATACATTTCACAATTATCAACTCCAATGCTACTCCACCAAAAGCTTGGAGCTGCACTCTTGAACTTTATAGAATTACAAAGCTCGTGTAGCTAAGTCTCCATGACATATCATAGGGTATCGTATCCCCATATGATCATCCATCCCCATATGATCATCCATAATCGGCTTAAGGACAAGTTTTGTCTTACCTTTTTGATTATTTTTATCTTACGTTCCATTGTCTCACCATTAGAAAACTTACTATCCAAAGATGGTATACCATTCGGTTATACCTATGTATCCAAATGGTTAAGCGCTCCCGTTTTCCAATTACAGGACAACGCATATAAAAGGATATCATTACTCCTAAAGAGGAGCTATGGATTCCATATCTATGAATAACAAGTATACGCTATCAAGATTCATGCCTCCAACGTACTGGTATGCATACCACTATTGAGATGTGGGTGTCACCCTTTGGCACATTAAAAGACACAAGTCAAGACAACGGGCCCACTATTTATCTCAGGATTAAGATACAATACAAATGACTGTCTAAAGTGAATCAATTTGCCAAGATAGAATTATTAATCCGAATCATTTCACTTTATGTCCCGATCCAACACATCGTCACCTATGACAACGTGCCAATGTTTCTATTCACGGAGTCCAACTCGGATGGTCAAGACAAACCATCTCCCAAAAGGGATATAGACAACATAATAATCTTTACATGAATAAAGCACCCAACTTTATTCCCTTGATTGCGGATCATATGTTTTAGACCGTCACCTTAAGAATCGTGTCTTCCGCATAATCAATCCATCATATGCCCAATTCTTAAGGTTTAGACTGACAGTCTCAGACTACTATTTGCTTATCATACATTCAACAAATATGAAAGTAAAGAGGACAAGATTTGGTATATATAAAAGAATAAATTCTTTATTGATAAAAATGTCTCCAAAAACGTACTACATTTTTACTCCTTAGGGCATACATGTCTAACAATCTCCCACTTGCACTAAGTGAGTAAATACAGCAAATTTCGCATCCCCATAGCTTCCACATGCCTCTCGAAGACTCTCCCAGTAAGTGTCTTCGTAAATGGATCAGCTAAATTATCCTCTGACGTGATTTTGCACACCGTGACATGCCTGCCCTTAACGAAGTCCTTTATCACATGATACTTCCGATCAATATGCTTACTCTTCTTGTGAAATCTCGGTTCCTTAGCATTAGCTACTGCCGCACTGTTATCACAGTACAGTGATACTGCTTTATCCATACCGAGAACTACCTCAAGATCCCCAAGGAACTTGCGAAGCCACAATGCTTCTTTCGAAGCATCACTAGCTGCCACATACTCGGCCTCCATCGTTGAATCCGAAGTGCAATCTTGGTTCACACTTCTCCAACTGATGGCACCTTCACCCAGAGTAAACACAAACCTCGTAGTAGATTTCCTAGAATCCAGACAGGATTGAAAATCTGAATCAGTGTATCCCAGAGGTGTTAAATCCTCACCCGAATACACAAGCATATACCCTCGAGTCCTTCTTAGGTACTTGAAAATATACTTTACCGCAACCCAATGGTTCGGTCCTGGATCCGCCTGAAATTGACTTACAATCCCAACCGCATAGCTAATATTCGGCCATGTGCAAAGCATGGTAGACATGAGACTACCCACTGCCGAAGCATAAGGCGCCTTCTGTTGGAAACAAAGTGCACAGTGGAATTTTTAAAATTTCTATCAGAGTAATTTTCAAAACACAAGTTTGACATGTTATATGTATAAATTAAATAGATCTTACTAACCTCAGTTTGCCGAAGAACCTCTGCAACCTGTGTAGAGAAGTAATGTTCCAGAAGAGCCTCAACCAACTGATCTTCTTTGCTATTCTCTATCCACAACCGGAGTGAGTGTGGGCTCACACGTATAGCTCTTCCACCGGTGACTCTCCTTCCAATCAATGGAGAGAACCCAAAGCTAGTGTTCGTGATTTGTGAACAAAAGCTCTCAGGGAGTTTTCAGATGCTCACTAGAAGAGTATCACTCTTAATCTCTCAAAATGATCTGAGTAAATCATGAGACTCACTCCCTTTTTATAGCTATTGGTCCTAGGGTCAGTCCATATCAGATTAGGTCTCAAAAACTCGAAACAGAATCAAGTTCAGAGCAGTATCTGATAAGATCTACGTGAAAACGTGTAATCTTATCTTCCGCTGATCGACAAGCCGAACATTCTGATCGGCAGGCCGAACAGGCCAGTTTGGCAGGCCGACCACGTCATTCGGTAGGCCGAACTCCCGAGAAAAAATCTCCGTAAATCTTTTATTTTTCACCCGAGATTCTAAAGGATAAAGTCTCAGTTTTGATTCAAATAACCCAATAGAGAAGTTATCTGATCAAAACAAACTTTATCAAGATAATCTCTGAGAAAATAAATCAATTCACAATAATTCTACAAGTCTATCTTGTTCTAATTTCTCCAAAAATAAAACAACCGATAAACAGACAAGAATTATTTGATCTCAATAATCCAACAAGTTTATCTTGAACTAATTTCTTACAAAATTAATTCAACCGATAAATAGACATGAATTATTTGATTCTTACAAATTTTAAACCAATCTGATAAATCTGACATAAGTCACCAATTATTAGAAAAGCACACCGTGTCGTTACAGGATTTTGTGAGCTAGCAAAGGGGACCAAAATGGACCTATAAAGTTCAAGCTCATGATAATTATGAAACACAATATCCCAGATATACATTTCACAATTATCAACTCCAACGCTACTCCACCAAAAGCTTGGAGCTGCATTTTTAAACTTTATAGAATTACGAAGCTCGTGTAGCTAAGTCTCCATGACATATCATAGTGTATCGCATCCCCATATGATCATCCATAATCAGCTTAAGGACAAGTTATGTCTTACCTTCCCGATTATTTTTATCTTATGTTCCATTGTCTCACCATTAGAAAACTTACCATCCAAATGGTTGAGCGCTCCTGTTTTTCAATTACAGGACAATGCATATAAGAGGATATCATTACTCCTAAAGAGGAGCTATGGATTCCATATCTATGAATAACAAGTCTACGCTATCAAGATTCATGCCTCCAATGTACTGGTATGCATACCACTATTGAGATGTGGGTGTCACCCTTTGGCACATTAAAAGACACAAGTCAAGACAACGGGCCCACTATTTATCTCAGGATTAAGATACAATACAAATGACTGTCTAAAGTGAATCAATTTGCCAAGATAGAATTATTAATCCAAATCAATTCACTTTATGTCCCGATCCAACATATCGTCAGCTATGACAACGTGTCAATGTTTCTATTCACTGAGTCCAACTCCGATGGTCAAGAGAAACCATCTCCTAAAAGGGATATAGACAACATAACAATCTTTACATGAATAAAGCGCCCAACTTTATTCCCTCGATTGCGGATCATATGTTTTAGACCATCACCTTAAGAATCGTGTCTACCGCATAGTCATCCCATCATATGCCCAATTCTTAAGATTTAGACTGACAGTCTCAGACTACTATTTGCTTATCATACATTCAACAAATATGAACGTAAAGAGGACAAGATTTGGTATATATAAAAGAATAAATTCTTTATTGATAAAAAATTTCTCCAAAAACATATTACATTTTTACTCCTAAGGGCATACATGTCTAACAATCTCCCACTTGCACTAAGTGAGTAAATACAACAAATTTCGCATCCCCATAGCTTCCACATGCCTCTTGAAGACTCTCCCAGTAAGTGTCTTCGTAAATGGATCAGCTAAATTGTCCTCTGATGCGATTTTGCACACCGTGACATGCCCGCCCTCAATGAAGTCCTTTATCACATGATACTTTTGATCAATATGTTTACTCTTCTTGTGAAATCTTATTTTCTTGGCATTAGCTACCGCCGCACTGTTATCATAGTACAGTGATACTGCCTTATCCATATCAAAAACTACCTCAAGATCCCCAAGGAACTTGCGGAGCCATATTGCTTCTTTTGAAGCATCACTAGCCGCCACATACTCAACCTCCATTGTTGAATCCGAAGTGCAATCTTGCTTAGCACTTCTCCAACTGATGGCACCGCCAACCAGAGTAAACACAAACCCCAAAGTCGATTTCCTAGAATTTAGACAGGATTGAAAATCTGAATCAGTGTATCCTAGAGGAGTTAAATCCTCACCCGAATACACAAGCATATGCCCTCGAGTCCTTCTCAGGTACTTGAAAATATGCTTTACCACAACCCAATGGTTCGGTCCTGGATCCGCCTGAAATTGACTTACAATCCCGACCGCATAGCTAATATCCGGTCGTGTGCAAAGCATGGCATACATGAGACTACCCACTACCGAAGCATAAGGCACCTTCTTCATGTATTCTCTTTCTTCATAAGACTTTGGACAGTCTTTCTTAGAAAGAGTAATTCCAGAACTAGATGGTTGCCCACATTTCTCGGAATCCTGAGAATTTTATCTATGTAGCCGGCCTGAGACAAAGCTATCATTTTGTTCTTCCTATCCCGAAAGATCTGGATACCAAGAACAAAATTAGCCTCACCTAAGTCCTTCATGTCAAACTGCTTGGTCAACCATAATTTGACCGATGACAACACCCCAACGTCATTGCCAATTAGCAGAATGTCATCTACATAGAGTAGTAGAAAAACCACCTTCCCATCCTTAATGTGTTTGTAAACACATGGTTCATCCACGTTTTGTGAGAACCCATAAGTCTTGATCACTTGATCAAATCTTATGTTCCAAGAACGAGAAGCCTGCTTAAGTCCATAAATAGACTTTAGCAGCTTACAAACCTTACCCTCTTGACCCACGACCTTGAACCAGTCTGGTTGTTCCATATAAATGGACTCATCAAGATAGCCATTCAGAAAAGTCGTCTTGACATCCATCTGCCAAATCTCGTAGTAGAGAGCGGCAACTATGGACAAGAGAATCCGGATGGACTTAAGCATGGCTACAGGCAAAAAGGTTTCCTCATAATCGATTCCTTCCTTTTGCGTATAACCCTTAGCTACCAATCTAGCCTTAAAGGTTTTGACCTTTCCATCCACTCCTCTTTTCCTCTTGTAGATCCACTTACACCCTATGGGTTTTACCCCTTTGGGAAGATCCACAAGCTCTCAGACCCTATTAGTCTCCATAGACTTCATCTCTATGTGTTAGACATGTATGCCCTAAGGAGTAAAAATGTAATACGTTTTTGGAGACATTTTTATCAATAAAGAATTTATTCTTTTATATATACCAAATCTTGTCCTCTTTACGTTCATATTTGTTGAATGTATGATAAGCAAGCAGTAGTCTGAGACTGTCAATCTAAACCTTAAGAATTGGGCATATGATGGACTGATTATGCGAAAGACACGATTCTAAAGGTGACGGTCTAAAACATATGATCTGCAATCGAGGGAATAAAGTTGGGCGCTTTATTCATGTAAAGATTATTATGTTGTCTATATCCCTTTTGGGAGATGGTTTGTCTTGACCATCGGAGTTGGACTCCGTGAATAGAAACATTGGCACGTTGTCATAGGTGACGATGTGTTGGATTGGGACATAAAGTGAATTGATTTGGATTAATAATTCTGTCTTGGCAAATTGATTCACTTTAGACTATCATTTGTATTGTATCTTAATCCTGAGATGAATAATGGGCCCGTTGTCTCGACTTGTGTCTTTTGATGTACCAATGGGTGACTCTCACATCTCTATAGTGGTATGCATGCCGGTACGTTGGAGGCATGACTCTTGATAGCGTAGACTTGTTATTCATAGATATGGAATCCATAGCTCCTCTTTAGGAGTAATGATATCCTCTTATATGCGTTCTCCTATAATTGGAAAACTGGAGCGCTCAACCATTTGGATACATAGGTGTAACCGAATGGTATACTATCTTTGGATGGTAAGTTTTCTAATGGTGAGACAATGGAATGTAAGATAAAAATAATCAGGAAGGTAAGACAAAACTTGTCCTTAAGCTGATTATGGATGATCATATGGGGATGCGATACACTATGATATGTCGTGGAGACTTAGCTACACGAGCTTCGTAATTCTATAAAGTTTAAGAATGCAGCTCCAAGCTTTTGGTGGAGTAGCGTTGGAGTTGATAATTGTGAAATGTATATCTGGGATATTGGGTTTCATAATTATCATGAGCTTGAACTTTATAGGTCCATTTTAGTCCCCTTTGCTAGCTCACAAAATCCTGTAACAACACGGCGTGCTTTTCCAATAATTGATGACTTATGTCGGATTTATCATATTGGTTTAAAATTTGTAAGAATCAAATAATTCATGTCTGTTTATAGGTTGAATTAATTTTGTAAGAAATTAGTTCAAGATAAACTTGTTGAATTATTGCGATCAGATAATTCTTGTCTGTTTATCGGTTGATTTAATTTTGGATAAATTAGATCAAGATAAACTTGTAGAATTATTGTGAATTGATTTATTTTCTTAGAGATTATCTTGATAAAGTTTGTTTTGATTAGATAACTTCTCTATTGGGTTATTTGAATCAAAACTATGACTTTATCCTTTAGAATCTTGGGTGGAAAATAAAAGATTCGCAGAGATTTTTTCTCAGGAGTTTGGCCTGTCGAATGACGTGTTCGGCCTGCCGAACTGGCTTGTTCGGCCTGTCGATCAGAATGTTCAGCCTGTCGATCAGCGGAGATAACATTACGCATTTTCACGTCGGATCTTATCAGATATTGATCCAAACTTGATTCTGTTTCGAGTTGTTGAGACCTAATCTGATATGGATTGACCCTAGGACCAACAGGTATAAAAAGGGAGTGAGTCTTATGATTTACTCAGATCAATTTGAGAGATTAAGAGTGATACTCCTCTAGTGAGCATCTAAAAACTCCCTGAGAGCTTTTGTTCACAAATCACGAACACTAGCTTAGGGTTCTCTCTATTGGTTGGAAGGAGAGTCATCGGTGGAAGAGCTATACGTGTGAGCCCACGCTCACTCCGGCTGTGGATAGAGAATAGCAAAGAAGACCAGTTGGTTGAGGCTCTTCTGGAACGCTACTTCTCTTCATAGGCTGCGGAGGATCTTCACACAAAGGTTAGTAAGATCTGTCTAATTTATACATATAACATGTCAAACTTGTGTTTTGGAAATTACTCTGATAAAAAAAAAAATTAAAATTTCGCTGCGCCCTTTGTTTCCAACAAATTGGTATCAGAGCCAAGGTTTTTACATAAATTTGCAAGTTTGTGATCATGTTATATGCATAAATTTTGTGATCTTAATCTCTCCTATGCTTGAATTGAATTTTATAGAGAGATGGCACTCTAGGTTTCTATATAATATATATGTTGTCATGGATTATGTGGTGAATGTTTATTAATTAATTATGGTTGAATAAATCATTGTTTAATTATTTATTAATTAATTAATGCCGGTTATGGTTCCTTAGAGGTTAGAATGTGTATCTAGGTTTTTCATGTAATTAGATGGCGGACTATCATCTCCGTCTAGGAATTGTTATTTAATTTTTAATTTGTAAGAATTTTGTAATTAAATAATTATTCGGAGAAGACGGAACGAGAAGTCAGATCTTGAAGACTGATGATGGCGCCTCCAGGTATTTCCTGAGTCTCTAATTTTATGTTTTTGAATTGTTGAAAATAAAATTGATGAATTGCATTAAAATTGTATTTTCTGGATTGAGGGTTTTCTGCTCGGTCGACATGCCGGACCTCACAGTTCGGCAGGCCGAAGGTCACAGATCGGCAGGCCGGACGTGTGGTCCGGTAGGCCAATAGTGGGGCAAAAAATTTGGTGCTCTGCCGGCAGGCCGAACTTTCAGTTTGACAGGCCGAACCTGCATAGATTGGCAGACCGATGTTTCAGATCGGCAGGCCGATGGAGCAAGACCGGCAGGCCGATCACCCAGATCGGCTTGCCGACCGAGAGCTGTCGGGTGTCCAAAAAATGTGCAATTTTTCTGGTGCAGTTTTAATTTTTTTTTTGAGACGATTCTGAGAAACATTAAATTTGGATTTGATCGGAAATATAAAGTATTCGATTCATACAGGATTGAAGACTTGAAGATGGATATTACATGAAGAAGGATACAGCTTGACGATTCAAGGATGAAGAATCGATAAATGTCTCGATTATTCTCTTGTAATCTTAGTTTTCTATTCTCTAGGGTGGAGCCATAATATTACGGTTATTATTATTTTGCTTGTAGCTTTGCTTGATTGCTTTGCTTGTCTGCATTATAATATGATTTACCATGTATATTGATAACATGTCATATAGAATAGGGAGTGCCGCTCATATTAAAATTATTCATGCATAATTTTAAAATAAAACCTTGACTTCAAAAGATTGAGTGGGAGAAGGTTTTCGAAGAGAGGACCTAAGGCCTCCATCGTTGGTCCATAGGAAGAACATGGTGGTCCCGACCCCTAGGAAGGGATTTCTATCATGTACCAGATTGGATCTCTGAAAAGATAAGGTATTTTAGTATGATTTATGGTTGCACACCCCTAGGTGGTGATTATAAATCATGGATAAAATATTGAAACAATGGTTATACACTCACGTTAATTTTATTATTAACCTCCCCTAGGAGCTCTGCTAATAAAATTAATGGCCAAAGAAACGATTATTAGTATATGCTGGATCACACGGGTCCTGGATGACATATATTAATCAAGAGGGGATCCGTGTTCCTGATTGAATTTAGCATAACTCCCCTAGGAGCTTGTTGAATTCTGAGTTGGGAATTATCATTGTAAGGTTGTGATATTTTCAAGGTTTTGACACATAAACACATTTGTATGATTTTACATGATTGTGTTATCTTACTAAATTATTATATATGTTTGCTTATGTTTGGTATATGATTCTTTATTGTAGATTGAAAATGTCTAAAAATGCTTTATCTTCGATACTAGACAAAAACCAATTAACCGGTGAGAACTATAACGATTGGAAACGGAACCTGGACATCGTCCTTTCCTTTGAGAAACTGAAATATGTTCTGACAACTCCTTGTCCTCCCAAGCCTACAGGAGACTCAAGTATGAGCAATTCCAAGCGTACGACCGTTGGAAAGATGCTAATGATCAGGCCCGCTGCTATGTTATGGCTAGCATGAACAACGTGCTGCAAGCTCAACTTCAGGATTATGAGACTGCGAAGCAGATCTTGGATAATCTTGAGGACATGTTTGGAGGCCAGGCCATAACAAAGCGGCAAGGGGCGCTTTGGAAACTCTTAAACTGCAGACAGAGACCGGGGACATCTGTAAAGGAGCACATGATGTTGGTCATGGGTTACCTCGCTGAGGCTCAAACCAATGGAGCCGACATCGATGCTGAAACTCAGATGACTATGGTCTTTGAGACTCTGTCTAAGGAATTTATTCTATTTAGAGCTACTTTTAATTTAAGCAATAGATGGGATATGACCTTGACGGAACTGATGAAACAGTTACAAGAGTTGGAACTACTGATCAGGGAGTCTCCTGCTGGTGGTGAGGCCAACGTGGTGGCTGCTTCTGGTTCCAATCCTAACTCTGGGAATGGAAAGAAGCAACGAGGCAAGAATGGGAAGTCTTCAATTCTTGCTACTACCAAGAGCAAGAAGAAGAAGAAGAAGAACCCAAAGAAGCTTAAGTGCTTCTTCTGTGGAAAGGTCGGGCATATAAAGAAGCATTGCAAGGACTTCCTTTCCAAGGGAGGTAGGTGTGATCTTCTATATTTAGAAACTTGTTTGGTTGAGGAATCCTATGACATCTGGGTCATAGATTCCGGTGCAACTAATCATGTTTGTGTTTCTCTACAAGGATTCAAAGAAACGAGAAGTCTACTTTGTGAAGACTTAACACTTCGGATGGGCGATGGATCCTTGGTCTCAGCGGAAGCAGTGGGAGATGTCCATCTTTATTTTGATAATTATAGGAATTTAATTTTGCGAGATTGTTTTTATGTTCCTAAATTTAAAGGGAATTTAATTTCTATATCTTCTTTATTTAAGGACTCCTACGTGGTATTTTTTAATGAAAAAGTGGTGATTTGTAAAAATAAATCTTTTATCTGTTCTGGATGGATGCAAAATAATCTATATTTTATCAAACCTAAGATGAACTTATTGCTTAATGCTGAGATAAATGATAATAACTCAAAAAGACTTAAAACTTCTCACTCTAATAAGACTTATCTTTGGCATTTGCGCCTTGGCCATATTAACCTGAATAGGATTCAAAGGTTGGTAAGGGATGGACCTTTAAGTCACTTAAAGGTGGAATCTAAGGGCAATAGGGCCGAAGGGGTTCTAGAACTTGTGCATAGTGATGTTTGCGGACCAATGAACATCCGAGCACCAGAAGGGTATGAGTACTTCGTTACTTTTATTGGCTATTACTCAAGATATAGGTATGTGTACCTAATGCACCACAAAAGCGAAACTTATGATAAGTTCAGGGAGTTTCAGGCTGAAGTGGAAAAGCAGTTGGGTAGACCCATAAAGGCACTTCGATCTGCTCGAGGTGGGGAATACCTTTCTGATGAGTTCTTGGGACACTTGTTAGAGAATGGGATTTTATCCCATTTGACTGTGTCGGACACTCCGCAGCAGAATGACGTAGCGGAGAGAAGGAATAGGACTTTGTTGGACATGATTCGATCCATGATGAGTTATTCATCATTGCCTTTATCCTTTTGGGGATATGCACTACAAACTGCATGTTATCTTTTGAACAATGTGCCTTCAAAATCGATCCCTAAAACTCCTCACGAGTTGTGGACAAGACGGAAGACATCCTTGAACCATATTCGCATATGGGGATGTCCGGCTCATGTCCTGTTTAAGGATCGGAATAAGTTGGAAGCACGTTTGGAAGTTTACGTGTTTGTAGGATATCCAAAAGGGACTAAAGGGGGTTATTTTTATAACCCAAAGGAAAATAAAGTCGTGGTTTCAACTAATGCAACTTTCCTTGAGGAGCGTTACATGGACGACTTTAAACCTCAAAGCAAAGTGGTGCTTGAGGAGTTAAGGGGTGATTCGTTCACTCAGGAGGTTCCAAACGAAACCATTCCGATCGGTGTAGAAAAACCAAACAAACCTGAACAACAATCTCAGGGGCTTCGGCATAGTGGGAGGATCGGGCGTCAACCTGAGAGGTATATGTTCAATGGGGAGGTCTTCTTGGCGGAACCGGATGAACATGACAAGGATCCTTATACTTACACAGAAGCTATGGAGGATGTTGATTCAAGACTCTGGACAGAGGCCATGAACATAGAGATGAAGTCTATGGAGACTAATCGGGTCTGGAAGCTTGTGGATCTTCCTGAAGGGGTAAAACCCATAGGGTGTAAGTGGATCTACAAGAGGAAAAGAGGAGTGGATGGAAAGGTCGAAGCCTTTAAGGCTAGACTGGTAGCTAAGGGTTATACGCAAAAGGAAGGAATCGATTATGAGGAAACCTTTTCGCTTGTAGCCATGCTTAAGTCCATCCGGATTCTCTTGTCCATAGCTGCTGCTCTCGACTACGAGATTTGTAGATGGATGTCAAGATGGTTTTTCTGAATTGCTATCTTGATGAGTCCATTTATATGGAACAACCAGACGGGTTCAAGGTCACGGGTCAAGAGGGTAAGGTTTGTAAGCTGCTAAAGTCTATTTATGGACTTAAGCAGGCTTCTCGTTCTTGGAACATAAGATTTGATCAAGTGATCAAGACTTATTGGTTCTCACAAAACGTGGATGAACCATGTGTTTACAAACACATTAAGGATGGGAAGGTGGTTTTTCTACTGCTCTATGTAGATGTCATTCTGCTAATTGGCAATGACGTTGGGGCGTTGTCATCGGTCAAATTATGGTTGACCAAGCAGTTTGACATGAAGGACTTGGGTGAGGCTAATTTTGTTCTCGGTATCCAGATCTTTCGGGATAAGAAGAACAAAATGATAGCTTTGTCATAGGTCGGCTGCATAGATAAAATTCTCAGGAGGTTTGCAATGCAGGATTCCAAGAAAGGTGGGCAACCATCTAGGTTTGAAATTACTCTTTCTAAGAAAGACTCTCCAAAGTATTATAAAGAAAGAGAATACATGACGAAGGTGCCTTATGCTTCGGCAGTGGGTAGTCTCATGTATGCCATGCTTTGCACTCGACCGGATATTAGTTATGCGGTCGGGATTGTAAGTCGATTTCAGGCGGATCCAGAACCGAACCATTGGGTTTCGGTAAAGTATATTTTCAAGTACCTGAGAAGGACTCGAGGGCATATGCTTCTGTATTCGGGTGAGGATTTAGTCCTCTATGATACACTGATTCAAATTTTCAATCCTGTCTGGATTCTAGGAAATCGACTTCTGGGTTTGTGTTTACTCTTGGTGGCGGTTCCATCAGTTGGAGAAGTGCGAAGCAAGATTGCACTTCGGATTCAACGATGGAGGCCGAGTATGTGGCGGCTAGTGATGCTTTGAAAGAAGCAGTGTGGCTACGCAAGTTTCTTGGGGATCTTGAGGTAGTTCCTGGTATGGATAAAGCGGTATCACTGTACTGTGATAACAGTGTGGCGGTAGCTAATGCTAAGGAACCAAGATTTCACAAGAAGAGTAAGCATATTGATCGAAAGTATCATGTGATAAAGGACTTCGTTGAGGGCGGGCATGTCACGGTGTGCAAGATCGCGTCAGAGGACAATTTAGCTGATCTATTTACGAAGACACTTACTGGGAGAGTCTTCGAGAGGCATGTGGAAGCTATGGGGATGCAAAATTTGTTGTATTTACTCACTTAGTGCAAGTGGGAGATTGTTAGACATGTATGCCCTAAGGAGTAAAAATGCAATACGCTTTTGGAGACATTTTTATCAATAAAGAATTTATTCTTTTATATATACCAAATCTTGTCCTCTTTACGTTCATATTTGTTGGATGTATGATAAGCAAACAGTAGTCTGAGACTATTAGTCTAAACCTTAAGGTGACGGTCTAAAACATATTATCCGCAATCGAGAGAATAAAGTTGGGCGCTTTATTCATGTAAAGATTATTATGTTGTTTATATCCCTTTTGGGAGATGGTTTGTCTTGACCATCGGAGTTGGACTCTGTGAATAGAAACATTGGCACGTTGTCATAGGTGACGATGTGTTGGATCGGGACATAAAGTGAATTGATTTGGATTAATAATTTTGTCTTGGCAAATCGATTCACTTTAGACAATCATTTGTGTTGTATCTTAATCCTGAGATGAATAATGGGCCCGTTGTCTCGACTTGTGTCTTTTGATGTACCAATGGGTGACTCTCACATCTCTATAGTGGTATGCATGCCGGTACGTTGGAGGCATGGCTCTTGATAGCGTAGACTTGTTATTCATAGATATGGAATCCATAGCTCCTCTTTAGGAGTAATGATATCCTCTTATATGCGTTGTCCTGTAATTGGAAAACTGGAGCGCTCAACCATTTGGATACATAGGTGTAACCGAATGGTATACTATCTTTGGATGGTAAGTTTTCTAATGGTGAGACAATGGAACGTAAGACAAAAATAATCGGGAAGGTAAGATAGAACTTGTCCTTAAGCCAATTATGGATGATCATATGGGGGTACGATACACTATGATATGTCATGGAGACTTATATACACGAGCTTCGTAATTCTATAAAGTTCGAGAGTGCAGTTCCAAGCTTTTAGTAGAGTAGCGTTGGAGTTGATAATTGTGAAATGTATATCTAGGATATTGGGTTTCATAATTATCATGAGCTTGAACTTTATAGGTCTATTTTGGTCCCCTTTGTTAGCTCACAAAATCCTGTAACAACACGGCGTGATTTTCTAATAATTGGTGACTTATGTCGGATTTATCATATTGGTTTAAAATTTGTAAGAATCAAATAATTCATGTCTGTTTATCGGTTGAATTAATTTTGTAAGACATTAGTTCAAGATAAACTTGTTGAATTATTGCGATCAGATAATTCTTGTCTGTTTATCGGTTGATTTAATTTTGGATAAATTAGATCAAGATAAACTTGTAGAATTATTGTGAATTGATTTATTTACTTTGATATTATCTTGATAAAGTTTGTTTTGATCAGATAACTTCTCTATTGGGTTATTTGAATCAAAACTGTGACTTTATCCTTTAGAATCTCAAGTGGAAAATAAAAGATTCGCGGAGATTTTTTCTCGGGAGTTTGGCCTGTCGAATGACGTGTTCGGCCTGCCGATCAGAATGTTCAGCCTGTCGATCAGCGGAGATAAGATTACGCATTTTCACGTCGGATCTTATCAGATATTGATCAGAACTTGATTCTGTTTTGAGTTTTTTAGACCTAATCTGATATGGATTGACCCTAGGACCAATAGGTATAAAAAGGGAGTGAGTCTTATGATTTATTCAGATCAATTTGAGAGATTAAGAGTGATACTCTTCTAGTGAGCATCTGAAAACTCCCTGAGTGCTGTTGTTCACAAATCACGAACACTAGCTTAGGGTTCTCTCTATTGTTTGGAAGGAGAGTCACCGGTGGAAGAGCTGTACGTGTGAGCCCACACTCACTCCGGTTGTGGATAGAGAATAGCAAAGAAGACCAGTTGGTTGAGGCTCTTCTGGAACGTTACTTCTCCTCACAGGCTGCGGAGGATCTTAACACAAAGGTTAGTAAGATCTGTCTAATTTATACATATAACATGTCAAACTTGTGTTTTGGAAATTACTCTGATAAAAAAAAAATTAAAATTCCGCTGCGCACTTTGTTTCCAACACTATGTTCATGGCCTCTGTCTAGAGTCTTGAATCAACATCCTCCATAGCTTCTGCGTAAGTATAAGGATCCCAGTCATGTTCATCCGGTTCAGCCAAAAAGACCCCTCCATTGAACATATACCTCTCAGGTTGATGCCCGATCCTCCCACTACGCTGAAGCCCCTGAGGTTGTTGTTCAGGTTTGTTTGGTTTTTCTACACCGATCGGAATGGTTTCGTTCGGAACCTCCGGAGTGAACGGATCACCCCTTAACTCCTCAAGCACCACTTTGCTTCGAGGTTTAAAGTCTTCCATGTAACTCTCCTCAAGGAAAGTTACATTAGTTGAAACCACGACTTTATTTTCCTTTGGGTTATAAAAATAACCCCCTTTAGTCCCTTTTGGATATCCTACAAACACGCAAACTTCTGAACGTGCTTCCAACTTATTCGGATCCTTAAACAGGACATGAGTCGGACATCCCCATATGCGAATATGGTTTAAGGATGTCTTCCGTCTTGTCCACAACTCGTGAGGAGTTTTAGGGACCGATTTTGAAGGCACATTGTTCAAAAGATAACATGCTGTTTGTAGTGCATATCCCCAAAAGGATAAAGACAATGATGAATAACTCATCACGGACCTAATCATGTCCAACAAAGTCCTATTCCTTCTCTCCGCTACGCCATTCTGCTGTGGAGTGCCCAGCGCAGTCAAATGGGATAAAATCCCATTCTCTAACAAGTGTCCCAAGAACTCAACAGAAAGGTATTCCCCACCTCGATCAGATCGAAGTGCCTTTATGGGTCTACCCAATTGCTTTTCCACTTCAGCCCGAAACTTCCTAAACTTATCATAAGTCTTGCTTTTGTGCTGCATCAGGTACACATACCCATATCTTGAGTAATCGTCAATAAAAGTGACAAAATACTCATACCCTCCTCGTGCCTGGATGTTCATTGGTCCGCAAACATCACTATGCACAAGTTCTAGAACCCATTCGGCCCTATTGCCCTTAGACCCGTATGGTCTTTTGGTCATTTTACCCTCCAAACAAGACTCACATTGAGGTATAGATTCCACCTATAAGTGACTTAAAGGTCCATCCCTTACCAACCTTTGAATCCTATTCAGGTTAATATGGCCAAGGCGCAAATGCCAAAGATAAGTCTTATTAGAGTGAGAAGTTTTAATTCTTTTTGAGTTATTATCATTTATCTCAGCATTAAGCAATAAGTCCATCTTAGGTTTGATAAAATATAGATTATTTTGCATCCATCCAGAACAGATAAAAGATTTGTTTTTACGAATCACCACTTTTTCATTAAAAGATACCACGTAGGAGTCTTTAAATAAAGAAGATACAGAAATTAAATTCCTTTTAAATTTAGGAACATAAAAACAATCTCGCAAAATTAAATTCCTATAATTATCAAAGTAAAGATGGACATCTCCCACTACTTTCGCAGAGACCAAGGATCCATCGCCCATCCGAAGCGTTAAGTCTTCACAAAGTAGACTTCTCGTTTCTTTGAATCCCTGCAGAGAAACACAAGCATGATTAGTTGCACCGGAATCTATGACCCAGATGTCACTGGATTCCTCAACCAAACAAGTGTCTAAATATAGAAGATCACACCTACCTCCTTTGGAAAGGAAGTCCTTGCAATGCTTCTTTATATGCCCGACATTACCACAGAAGAAGCACTTAAGCTTCTTTGGGTTCTTCTTCTTCTTCTTCTTGCTCTTGGTAGCAGCAAGAATAGAAGACTTCCCACTCTTGGCCTGTTGCTTCTTTCCATTCCCAAAGTTAGGATTGGAACCAGAAGCAACTACCATATTGGCCTCACCACCAGCAAGAGACTCCCTGATCAGCAGTTCAAACTCCTGTAACTGTATCATCAGTTCTGCCAAGGTCATATCCCGTCTATTGTTTAAATTAAAAGTGGCTCTAAACGGAATAAATTCCTTAGACAAAGTCTCAAAGACCATAGTCATCTGAGTTTCGGCATCGATGTGGGCTCCATTGGTTTGAGCCTCAGCGAGGTAACCCATGACCAACATCATGTGCTCCTTTACTGATGTCCCCAGTCTCTGTCTACAGTTTAAGAGTTTCCGAAGCGCCCCTTGCCGCTTTGTTATGGCCTGGCCTCTGAACATATCCTCAAGATTATCCAAGATCTACTTCGCAGTCTCATAATCCTGATGTTGAGCCTACAGCACGTTGTTCATGGTAGCCATAACATAGCAGCGGGCCTGATCATTAGCATCTTTCCAGCGGTCGTACGCTTGGAATTGCTCATTACTTGAGTCTCCCATAGGCTTGGGAGGACAAGGAGTTGTCAGAACATATTTCAGTTTCTCAAAGGAAAGGACGATGTCCAGGTTCCGTTTTCAATTGTTATAGTTCTCACCGGTTAATTGGTTTTTGTCAAGTATCGATGATAAAGTGTTTTTAGACATTTTCAATCTACAATAAAGAATCATATACCAAACATAAGCAAACATATGTAATAATTTAGTAAGATAACACAATCATGTAAAATCATACAAATGTGTTTATGTGTCAAAACCTTGAAATATCACAACCTTACAACGATAATTCCCAACTCAGAATTCAACAAGCTCCTGGGGGAGTCATGCCAAATTCAATTAAGAACATAGATCCCCTCCTGATTAATATATGCCATCCAGGACCCGTATGATCCAATATATACTAATAATCATTTCTTTGGCCATTAATTTTATTAACAGAGCTCCTAGGGGAAGTTAATAATAAAATTAACATGAGTGTATAACCACCATTTCAATATTTTATCCATGATTTATAATCACCACCTAGGGGTGTGCAACCATAAATCATACTAAAATACCTTATCCTTTCAGAGATCCAATCTGGTACATGATAGAAATCCCTTCCTGGGGGTCGGGACCACCATGTTCTTCCTATGGACCAACGATGGAGGCCTTAGGTCCTCTCTTCGAAAACCTTCTCCCACTCAATCTTTTGAAGTCAAGGTTTTATTTTAAAATTATGCATGAACAATTTTAATATGAGTGGCCCTCCCTATCCTATATGACATGTTATCAATATACATGGTAAATCATATTATAATGCAGACAAGCAAAGCAATCAAGCGAAGCTACAAGCAAAATAATAATAACCGTAATATTATGGTTCCACCCTAGAGAATAGAAAAATAAGATTACAAGAGAATAATCGAGACATTTATCGATTCTTCATCCTTGAATCCTCAAGCTATATCCTTCTTCATGTAATATCCATCTTCAAGTCTTCAATCCCGTATGAATCGAATATTTCATATTTCTAGTCATATCCAAATTTGATGTTTCTCAGAATCGTCCCAAAAATAAAATGAAAACTGCACCAAAAAAATTACACCTTTTCTGGATACCCAGAAGCTCTCGGTCGGCAGGCCGATCTAGGTGATCGGCCTGCCAGTCTTGCTTCATCGGCCTGCCGATCCATGCAGGTTGGGCTTGCTGAACTGAAACTTCGGCCTGCCGGCAGAGCACCAAAATTTCTGCCCCACTGTCGGCCTACCGGACCACACGTCCGGCCTGCCGATTTGTGACCTTCGGCCTGCCGAACTGTGAGGTTCGACATGCCGACCGAGCAGAAAACCCTTAATCCAGAAAATACAATTTTAATGCAATTCATCAATTTTATTTTCAACAATTCAAAAACATAAATCTTTTAGAGACTCAGGAAATACCTGGAGGCGCCATCATCAATCTTCTAGATCCGACTTCTCGATCCGTCTTCTCCAAATAATTATTTAATTACAAAATTCTTACAAATTAAAATTAAATAACAGTTTCTAGACGGAGATGATAGTCCGCCATCTAATTACATGAAAAAACTAGATACACATTCTAACCTCTAAGGAACCATAATTGGTATTAATTAATTAATAAATAGTTAAACTATGATTTAATCAACCATAATTAATTAATAAACATTCACCACATAATCCATGACAACATATATATTATATAGAAACCTAGAGTGTCATCTCTCTATAAAATTCAATTCAAGCATAGGAGAGATTAAGATCACAAAATTTATGCATATAACATGATCACAAACTTGCAAATTTATGTAAAAACCTCGGCTCTAATACCAATTGTTGGAAACAAAGTGCGCAGCGGAATTTTTAAAATTTTCTATCAGAGTAATTTCTAAAACACAAGTTTGACATTTTATATGTATAAATTAAACAGATCTTACTAACCTTAGTGTGCCGAAGAACCTCCGCAACCTGTGTAGAGAAGTAACGTTCCAGAAGAGCCTCAACCAACTGGTCTTCTTTGCTATTCTCTATCCACAACCGGAGTGAGTGTGGGCTCACACGTATAGCTCTTCCACCGGTGACTCTCCTTCCAATCAATAGAGAGAACCCAAAGCTAGTGTTCGTGATTTGTGAACAAAAGCTCTCAAGGAGATTTCAGATGCTCACTAGAAGAGTATCACTCTTAATCTCTCAAAATGATCTAAGTAAATCATGAGACTCACTCCCTTTTTATAGCTATTGGTCCTGGCGTCAGTCCATATAAGATTAGGTCTCAAAAACTCGAAATAGAATCAAGTTCGAATCAGTATCTAATAAGATCCACGTGAAAATGCGTAATCTTATCTCCTGCTGATCGGCAGGCTGAACATTCTGATCGGCAGGCCGAATAGGCCAGTTCGGTAGGCCGACCATGTCATTCGGTTAGCCGAACTCCCCAGAAAAAATCTCCGCAAATCTTTTATTTTTCACCCGAGATTCTGAAGGATAAATTCACAGTTTTGATTCAAATAACCCAATAGAGAAGTTATCTGATCAAAACAAACTTTATCAAGATAATCTCTAAGAAAATAAATCAATTCACAATAATTCTATAAGTTTATCTTATTCTAACTTGTCCAAAATTAAAACAACCGATAAACAGACAAGAATTATCTGATCTCAATAATCCAACAAGTTTATCTTGAACTAATTTCTTACAAAATTAATTCAACTGATAAACAGACATGAATTATTTGATTCTTACAAATTTTAAACCAATCTGATAAATCCGACATAAGTCACCAATTATTGAAAAAGCACGCCGTGTCGTTACAGGATTTTGTGAGCTAGCAAAGGGGACCAAAATGGACCTATAAAGTTCAAGCTCATGATAATTATGAAACCCAATATCCCAGATATACATTTTACAATTATCAACTCCAACGCTACTCCACTAAAGCTTGGAGCTGCATTCTTGAACTTTATAGAATTACGAAGCTCGTGTAGCTAAGTCTCCATGACATATCATAGTGTATCGCATCCCCATATGATTATCCATAATCGACTTAAGGACAAGTTATGTCTTACCTTTTCGATTATTTTTATCTTACATTCCATTGTCTCACCATTAGAAAACTTACCATCCAAAGATAGTATACCATTCGGTTACACCTATGTATCCAAATGGTTGAGCGCTCTAGTTTTCCAATTACAGGACAACATATATAAGAGGATATCATTACTCCTAAAGAGGAGCTATGGATTGCATATCTATGAATAACAAGTCTACGCTATCAAGATTCTCGCCTCCAACGTACCGGCATGCATACCACTATAGAGATGTGGGAGTCACCCTTTGGCACATCAAAAGACACAAGTCGAGACAACGGGCCCAGTATTCATCTTAGGATTAAGATATAATACAAATGACTATCTAAAGTGAATCGATTTTCCAAGACAGAATTATTAATCCAAATCAATTCACTTTATGTCCCGATCCAACGCATCGTCACCTATGACAACATGCCAATGTTTCTATTCACGGAGTCCAACTCCGATGGTCAAGACAAACCATCTCCCAAAAGGGGTATAGACAACATAACAATCTTTACATGAATAAAGTGCCCAACTTTATTCCCTCGATTGCGGATCATATGTTTTAGACCATCCCCTTAAGAATCGTGTCTACCGCATAATCATCCCATCATATGCCCAATTCTTAAGGTTTAGACTGACAGTCTCAGACTACTGTTTGCTTATCGTACATTCAGCAAATATGAACGTAAAGAGGACAAGATTAGGTATATATAAAAGAATAAATTCTTTATTGATAAAAAATGTCTCCAAAAACGTATTACATTTTTACTCCTTAGGGCATACATGTCTAACACCTTCTTCATGTATTCTCTTTCTTCATAAGACTTTGGAGAGTCTTTCTTAGAAAGAGTAATTGGAGACCTAGATGGTTGCCCACCTTTATTGAAATCCTACATTGCAAACCTCTTGAGAATTTTATATATGTAGCCGGCCTGAGATAAAGCTATCATTTTGTTCTTGCTATCCCGAAAGATCTGAATGCCGAGAACAAAATTAGCCCCACCCAAGTCCTTCATGTCAAACTGCTTGGTCAACCATAATTTAACCGATGACAACGCCCCAACGTCATTGCCAATTAGCAGAATGTCATCTACATAGAGCAGTAGAAAAACCACCTTCCCATTCTTATGTTCTAAGAACGAGAAGCCTGCTTAAGTCCATAAATAGACTTTAGCAGCTTACAAACCTTACCCTCTTGACCCACGACCTTGAACCCATCTGGTTGTTCCATATAAATGTACTCATCAAGATAGCCATTCAAAAAAGCCGTCTTAACATCCATCTGCCAAATCTCGTAGTCGAGAGCGACAGCTATGGACAAGAGAATCTGGATGGACTTAAGCATGGCTATAGGCGAAAAGGTTTCCTCATAATCGATTCCTTCCTTTTGCGTATCACCCTTAGCTACCAATCTAGCCTTAAAGGTTTCGACCTTTCCATTCACTCCTCTTTTCCTCTTGTAGATCAACTTACACCCTATGGGTTTTACCCCTTCGGGAAGATCCACAAGCTTCCAGACCCAATTAGTCTCCATATACTTCATCTCTATGTTCATGGCCTTTGTCCAGAGTCTTGAATCAACAGCCTCCACGGTTTCTAAGGTAAGTATAAGGATCCCTGTCATGTTCATCTGGTTCAACCAAAAAGACCTCCCCATTGAACATATACCTCTCAGGTTGACGCCTGATCCTCCCACTGCACCGAAGCCCCTGAGGTTGTTGTTCAGGTTTGTTTGGTTTTTCTACACCGATCGGAATGGTTTCGTTCAGAACCTCCAGAGTGAACGGATCACCCCTTAACTCCTCAAGCACCACTTTGCTTCGAGGTTTAAAGTCATCCATGTAACTCTCATCAAGGAAAGTTGCATTAGTTGAAACCACGACTTTATTTTCCTTTGGGTTATAAAAATAACCCCCTTTAGTCCCTTTTGGATATCCTACAAACACGCAAACTTCCGAACGTGCTTCTACCTTATTCGGATCTTTAAATAGGACATGAGCCGGACATCCCCATATGTGAATATGGTTTAAGGATGTCTTCCGTCTTGTCTGCAACTCGTGAGGAGTTTTAGGGACTGATTTGGAAGGCACATTGTTCAAAAGATAATATGCGGTTTATAGTGCATATCCCCAATAGGATAAAGGTAATGATGAATAACTCATCACGGACCTAATCATGTCCAACAAAGTCCTATTCCTTTTCTCCACTATGCCATTCTGCTGCGAAGTGCCTGGCGCAGTCAAATAGGATAAAATCCCATTCTCTAACAAGTGTCCCAAGAACTCATCAGAAAGGTATTTCCCACCTCGATCAGATCGAAGTGCCTTTTTGGGTCTACCCAATTACTTTTCCACTTCAGCCTGAAACTTCCTAAACTTATCATAAGTCTTGCTTTTGTGCTGCATCAGGTACACATACCCATATCTTGAGTAATCGTCAATAAAAGTGACAAAATACTCATACCCTCCTCGTGCCCGGATGTTCATTGGTCCGCAAACATCACTATGCACAAGTTCTAGAACCCCTTCGGCCATATTGCCCTTAGACCCGTATGATCTTTTGGTCATTTTACCCTCCAAACAAGATTCACATTGAGGTATAGATTCCACCTTTAAGTGACTTAAAGGTCCATCCCTTATCAACCTTTGAATCCTATTCAGGTTAATATGGCCAAGGCGCAAATGCCAAAGATAAGTCTTATTAAAGTGAGAAGTTTTAAGTCTTTTTGAGTCATTATCATTTATCTCAACATTAAGCAATAAGCCCATCTTAGGTTTGGTAAAATATAGATTATTTTGCATCCATCCAGAGCAGCTAAAAGATTTGTTTTTACGAATCACCACTTTTTCATTAAAAGATACCACGTAGGAGTCTTTAAATAAAGAAGATATAGAAATTAAATTCCTTTTAAATTTAGGAACATAAAAACAATCTCGCAAAATTAAATTCCTATAATTATCAAAGTAAAGATGGACATCTCCCACTGCTTCCGCTGAGACCAAGGATCCATCGCCCATCCGAAGCGTTAAGTCTTCACGTAGTAGACTTCTCATTTCTTTGAATCCCTTCAGAGAAACACAAACATGATTAGTTGCACCGGAATCTATGACCCAGATGTCACTAGATTCCTCAACCAAACAAGTTTCTAAATATAGAATATCACACCGACCTCCTTTGGAAAGGAAGTCCTTGCAATGCTTCTTTATATGCCCGACCTTACCACAGAAGAAGCACTTAAGTTTCTTTGGGTTCTTCTTCTTCTTCTTCTTGCTCTTGGTAGGAGTAGGAATAGAAGACTTCCCATTCTTGGCCCGTTGCTTCTTTCCATTCCCAGAGTTAGGATTGGAACCAGAAGCAGCTACCATGTTGGCCTCACCACCAACAGGAGACTCCCTGATCAGCAATTCGAACTCCTGTAACTGTTTCATCAGTTCTGTTAAGGTCATATCCCATCTATTATTTAAATTAAAAGTAACTCTAAACGGGATAAATTCCTTAGACAGAGTCCCAAAACCATAGTCATTTGAGTTTCAGCATCGATGTCGGCTCCATTGGTTTGAGCCTCAACGAGGTAACCCATGACCAACATCATGTGCTCCTTTACAGATGTCCCTGATTTTTATCTACAGTTTAAGAGTTTCCGAAGCGCCCCTTGCCGCTTTGTTATGGCCTGGCCTCCAAACATGTCCTCAAGATTATCCAAGATCTGCTTCGCAGTCTCATAATCCTGATGTTGAGCCTGCAGCACGTTGTTCATGCTAGCCATAACATAGCAGCGGGCCTGATCATTAGCATCTTTCCAGCGGTCGTACGCTTGGAATTGCTCATTACTTAAGTCTCACGTAGGCTCGGGAGGACAAGGTTTTGTTAGTACATATTTCAGTTTCTCAAAGGATAGGACGATGTCCAGGTTCCGTTTCCAATCGTTATAATTCTCACCAGTTAATTGGTTTTTGTCAAGTATCGATGATAAAGCGTTTTTAGACATTTTCAACATACAATAAAGAATCATATACCAAACATAAGCAAACGTATATAATAATTTAGTAAGATAACACAATCATGTAAAATCATACAAATGTGTTTATGTGTCAAAACCTTAAAAATATCACAACCTTACAACGAAAATTCCCAACTCAGAATTCAACAAGCTCCTAGGGGAGTCATGTCAAATTCAATTAGGAACACGAATCCCTTCCTGATTAATATATGCCATCCAGGACCTGTATGATCCGGCATATACTAATAATCGTTTCTTTGGCCATTAATTTTATTAACAAAGCTCCTAGGGGAGGTTAATAATAAAATTAACGTGAGTGTATAACCCCCGTTTCAATATTTTATCCATGATTTATAATCACCACCTAGGGGTGTGCAACCATAAATCATACTAAAATACCTTATCCTTTTAGAGATCCAATCTGGTACATGATAGAAATCCCTTCCTAGGGGTCGGGACCACCATGTTCTTCCTATGGACCAACGATGGAGGCCTTAGGTCCTCTCTTCGAAAACCTTCTCCCACTCAATCTTTTGAAGTCAAGGTTTTATTTTAAAATCTTGCATGAACAATTTTAATATGAGCGACACTCCCTATTCTATATGACATGTTATCAATATACATGATAAATCATATTACAATGCAGGCAAGCAAAGCAATCAAGCAAAGTTGCAAGCAAAATAATAATAACCGTGATATTATGGTTCCACCTTAGAGAATAGAGAACTAGGATTACAAGAGAATAATCAAGACATTTATCGATTCTTCATCCTTGAATCCTCGAGCTGTATCCTTCTTCATGCAATATCCATCTGCAAGCAAAATTTAATGTTTCTCAGAATCGTCCCAAAAATAAAGTTAAAACTGCACCGAAAAAATTACAGCTTTTCTGGACACTTGGCAGCTCTCAGTCGGCAGGCCGATCTGGATGATCGGCCTACCGATCATGAAGGTTCAACTTGACGAACTAAAAGTTTGGCCTGCCGATAGAGCACCCAAATTTTTGCCCCATTGTCGGCCTACCAGACCACACGTCTGGCCTGCCGATCTGTGACCTTTGGCCTGCCGAACTGTAAGGTCCGGCATGCTGACCGAGCAAAAAACCCTCATTACAAAAAATACAATTTTAATGCAATTCATCAATTTTATTTTCAACAATTCAAAAACCTAAAATTAGAGACTTAGGAAATACCTGGAGGCACCATCATCAATCTTCTAGATCCGTCTTCTCCAAATAATTATTTAATTACAAAATTCTTACAAATTAAAAATTAAATAACAATTCCTAGACGGAGATGATAGTCCGTCATCTAATTACATGAAAAACCTAGATACACATTTTAACCTCTAAGGAACCATAACCGGTATGAATTAATTAATTAATAAGTAATTAAACAACAATTTAATCAACCATAATTAATTAATAAACATTCACCACATAATCCATGACAACATATATATTATATAGAAACCTAGAGTGCCATCTCTCTACAAAATTCAATTCAAGCATAGGAGAGATAGAGATCACAAAATTTATGCATATAATATGACCACAAACTCGTAAATTTATATAAAATCCATGGCTCTGATACCAATTGTTGGAAACAAAGTGTGCAGTGAAATTTAAAAATTTTTCATCAAAGTAATTTCCAAAACACAAGTTTGACATGTTATATGTATAAATTAGACAGATCTTACTAACCTCTGTGTGCCGAAGAACCTCCGCAACCTATGTAGAGAAGTAACGTTCCAGAAGAGCCTCAACCAACTGATCTTCTTTGTTATTCTCTATCCACAACCGGAGTGAGTGTGGGCTCACACGTACAGCTCTTCCACCGGTGACTCTCCTTCCAACCAATAGAGAGAACCCAAAGCTAGTGTTCGTGATTTGTGAACAAAAGCTCTCAGGGAGTTTTCAGATGGTCACTAGAAGAGTATCACTCTTAATCTCTCAAATTGATCTGAGTAAATCATGAGACTCACTCCCTTTATATAGCTATTGGTTCTGGGGTCAGTCCGTATCAGATTAGGTCTCAAAAACTCGAAACAGAATCAAGTTCAGATCAATATCTAATAAGATTGGTGAGAAAACGAGTAATCTTATCTCTCGTTGATCGGCAGGCCGAACAGCCTAATCGACAGGCCGAACAAGCCCCATCGACAGGCCAAACACGTCATTCGACAGGCCAAACTGCCAAGAAAAAATCTCCGCGAATCTTTTATTTTCCACCCGAGATTCTAAAGGATAAATTCTTAGTTTTTATTCAAATAACCCAATAGAGAAGTTATCTGACCAAAACAAACTTTATCAAGATAATCTCTAAGAAAATAAATCAATTCACAATAATTCTACAAGTTTATCTTGTTCTAATTTGTCCAAAATTAAAACAACCGATAAACAGATAAGAATTATCTGATCGCAATAATTCAACAAGTTTATCTTGAACTAATTTCTTACAAAATTAATTCAACCTATAAACAGACATGAATTATTTGATTCTTACAAATTCTAAACCAATCTGATAAATCCGACATAAGTCACCAATTTTTGAAAAAGCACGCCATGTCGTTACAGGACTTTGTGAGCTAGCAAAGGGGACCAAAATGGACCTATAAAGTTCAAGCTCATGAAAATTATGAAACCCAATATCCCAGATACACATTTCACAATTATCAACTCCAACGCTACTCCACTAAAAGCTTGGAGCTACACTCTCAAACTTTATAGAATTACGAAGCTCGTGTAGCTAAGTCTCCATGACATATCATAGTGTATCGTATCCCCATATGATCATCCAGAATCGACTTAAGGACAAGTTCTGTCTCACCTTCCTGATTATTTTTATCTTACGTTCCATTGTCTCACCATTAGAAAACTTACCATCCAAAGATGGTATACCATTCGGTTACACCTATATATCCAAATGGTTGAGCGCTCCAGTTTTCCAATTACAGGACAACGCATATATATAAGAGGATATCATTACTCCTAAAGAGGAGCTATGGATTCCATATCTATGAATAACAAGTCTATGCTATCAAGATTCATGCCTCCAACGTATCGGTATGCATACCACTATTGAGATGTGGGTGTCAACCCTTGGCACATCAAAAGACACAAGTCGAGACAACGGGCCCACTATTCATCTCAGGATTAAGATACAATACAAATGACTATCTAAAGTGAATCGATTTGCCAAGACATAATTATTAATCCAAATCAATTCACTTTATGTCTCGATCCAACACATCGTCACCTATGACAACGTGCCAATGTTTCTATTCATGGAGTCCAACTCCGATGGTCAAGACAAACCATCTCCCAAAAGGGATATAGACAACATAACAATCTTTACATGAATAAAGCACCCAACTTTATTCCCTCGATTGAGGATCATATGTTTTAGACCGTCACCTTAAGAATCGTGTCTTTCGCATAATCAGTCCATCATATGCCCAATTCTTAAGGTTTAGACTGACAGTCTCAGACTACTGTTTGCTTATCATACATTCAACAAATATGAACGTAAAGAGGACAAGATTTGGTATATATAAAAGAATAAATTCTTTATTGATAAAAATGTCTCCAAAAATGTATTACATTTTTACTCCTTAGGACATACATGTCTAACAAAAATAATCAAGAGGGTAATACAAAATTTGTCCTTATGCCGATTATGGATTATCCTATGGGCATACGATACCTTATGATATGTCATGGAGACTTAGCTATATGGGCTTCGTAATTCTATATAGTTCAAGAGTGCAACTTTGAGCTTTTAGTAGAATAGTGTTAGAGTTGATAATTCTGAAACCTGTATCTAGGATGTTGGGTTTCATAATTATCAGGAGCTTGAACTATATAGGTCTATTAGGTCCCCTTTACTAGCTCATAAAAATCCTATAATGATATAGCGTGCTTTTCGAATAATTGGTAACTTATGTCAAATTTATTAGATTGGTTGAAATTAGGTAAAATCAGATAATTCATGTTTGTTTTTCAGTTGAATTAATTTATGATAAAATTAATTCAAGATAAACTTGTTGAATTATTAGGATTAGATAATTCATGTCCGTTTATCAGTTGGATTAATTTTGAATAAATTAATTTAAGAAAATCTTATAGAATTATCAAAAATATTTATTTTCCTAGAGATTATCTAGATATGACTATTTTATTCAGGTAACTTCTCTATTGAGTTATTTGAATTAAAACTGAGACTCTTTCCTAAGAATCTTGGGTGAGAAATAAAGATTCGTAGGAAAATTTTTGTTGCAAGTTTTGCAGGCCGATCTTTAAGTTCGGCCTACTGTTGAGGAGGTTCGGTAGGCCGATCTACTAGTTTGGCCTACCGACTGGGCGATATAAGGATCACTCGTTTTACACAGATTTTATTAAATATTGATTCTAATTTGAATTTTTGAGGCCTTATCTAATAAGGATTGACCCTAGGCCACAATCTCTATAAAAGGGGAGTGAGTCTTACTGTTATTTAGATTAGTTGAGTAATCTAGAGTGAGACTTTATTAGTGAAACTCTGAAACTCCCTAAAGAGCTATCATTCACAAATCACGAATTATGGCTTTGGGTATTTCTCAATTGGTTGGAAGGAGAGCTACCTAGGAAAAGCTAAACGATATGATCCCACACTCACTCCGATCATGGATAGAGAATAGCAAAGAAGGCCAGTTGGTTGAGGTCCTTTTAGAATGTTACTTCTCTTCATTTATTATAGGAGCATTTCACCACACAAAGGTTAGCAAGATCTAGTTATTTTATGCATGTAGCATGCTAAACTTGTGTTTTGAAAAATACTTTGATATAAAAAATTTTAAAATTCCACTGCGTACTATTTTTCCAATAGCTAAGGCCCGACTTATTAGGTGGATCCTTCTTCTACAAGAGTTTGATCTGACTCACAAGGATAAGAAAGTAGTTGAGAATGTGATAGATGACCATTTATCTTGTTTGGAAGTCAATAATTTTATTGATGGTCCACCAATTCATGATGAATTTCTTGATGAGCATTTGTTCTCTGTTACCAAGTTACCTTGGCATGCACATATTGTCAAGAATTTGGCAACTGGAGAAATTCCATCTGCTTGGAGTTTGTAAGGCAAAAGAAAGTTTTTGGTTCAAGTATGCAACTTTTATTGGGATGACCCTTATGTATTCAAATACTGTCATGATAAATCATGAGATGTTGCATTCCTGAAGATGAAGTGTTTAGTGTCTTGAAATTCTATCACACTGATGCATGTGGTGGTCATTTTCTACAAAGAAGACTATTACAAAGATTCTCCAGTGTGGTCTTTATTGGCCTACTTTGTTCAAAAACACTTATCACTATTGTCATTCTTGTGAAAAATTGTCAAAGTTGGGTACTTTGTCCCATCACCACATGATGCCTCTAACCCAATTATAGCAATCGAAATATTTTATTGCTAGGGAATAGCTTTATGGGACCTTTTCTACCTTTTCTGGGTACTTATACATCCTTCGCGTTGTGGAGTATGCCTCAAAATGGGTTGAAGCCATAGCATGCCATACCAACAATAATGCAACTGTTATAAATTTCTTGAAAGAAAATGTGTAATCTAGGTATGGCACACCACGCGCTAATCAGTGATCAAGGCACACATTTTTACAACCGTTCTTTTGAAGCACTAATGAAATAGTACGGTGTGATTCGTAAAGTTTCAACTGCCTGTTTGTAATGCCCAATTAACTCACAATTAACCAGTAATAAGCATCTTGAATATCAATCCATTTAACGAACACACATTATTGAATTTTGAGCATATAGAAAGCATATCTTACGAGCATGAGTACTCATTATTTATAAGATTGAATAATGCAAAAACATGCTTATATTAAATAAATATGACACTGAATTATTAATATATGATCTAACATGTTTTTAAAAAGGTTCTAATTGCAGTTTGAATTACTTTTGCTTGTATTAGATTTAAGCTAGATATTAGCTAAATTCTTTTACACAGCACTCTTTCCACATGTCAAACCCAAGAAAAAGATGGCAAAAGCCCCCAAGCAAGCTCCTCCCTTCTCTTACCTGATTTTGACTTAAGTCAAATAAACTAGAATGTTCATTTTGGACTCTCTTTTTTAAGCAGCTTTAAAAACATCCAACACTCTCCCCATTTTTTTCTCTCAATTTTCCATGTCCTAAAGCTCACAAAAACTCAAAACAAGACCATAGAAGTTCAGGTTACATATATCAGGCCAAGTTCTCACCATTTTAAGCTTGAAAATCAAGTGTTTTGACCTCCAATAGAGCCCTAACTTCAAGCCCTACAAGGTAACATCTATATTTATGTTTCTTATGATGAAATGAAGTTATTTTCTATTATATATAATTATAGATGTGGAGAAAGTAAGCTAGGATAGATTTGAGCTCAATCTAAGCAAGTTAAGTTAGTTTCTTTGTAAAATCGATAATATTGTGGAATATGAGTATTCCTTTTATTTCTGTTGATTCTAAATGTTTATTAAGTGATTTTGAATGCTTGTAAATAGGTGAGAATTAGTTAGAATGTTATTTTTGAATTTTGGAAAGAAAATGAAAAATTAGGTTTATTAGAAAATCAAGTTCATGCCACGCTTGATTCTCATGTTTTTATAAGATTATATACCTCTTTTGATGATAATTAATGTCTAAAAATGTAATTTATTTATTAAAGACCTGATTTTGGCTAGAAAGAGGTAAAATTGTTATAGTTTGACATAATATAATTTGTAGTAAGAATGAGTTGAAATGCATGCTTGTTGAAATGATTGAACATTTAATCTCCATGTTTAATGATAATTTTAGTAATAGAGCATGCTCCTTAGCCAAAAGTGTGTGTTGTGACATTTTATGTTCATCCCATTCTGTGTTTGAATTAATGTAAAGCCATTGTAATTTAAACTTATAATCTAGATCAATGAGTTTGCTTTATGAGAAATTAAATAGTATATGATTTTATAATGCTAGGCCTTTAGCACATCTTATCTTTTAAGAAGATTGATCTTTTCACTTAACGCAAATTGGACTCAAGGTAAGTAGAAACTACTACTTACTGCATAACAAGAACTATGTCATGTTATGTTTTAAGGTGCATTGATTGGATTATTGTTATTTGGAAATGATATAGATTAATGAAATGCATTCATGATTCATGACATTTACATTAAGATATGAGATGATTTAAAAAAGGAATGAGGTTTTTAACTAAAATAGGGCTATGGTGCTTAACTGGTGGTTGGGTAGGCAAGGGATACAAATGGGACCGGTAGACCCAACAAAGGGTGGTGAATACCTTGAGGTTGAAAAACCAAGAAAAGAAAAGCCACAAAGACTAAGACTGAATATGGCAAATACTTAAGATCTAATGACCAAGATGGAAACCCCTTATTTTGTTATTACATTGGCCAAATTATTTGAAAACCATGGCCTATCATTACCAGTTAAGTACCACACTCCAAGGATACCTAATAAAAAGAAAGAATTGTTGAAAGAAAACTGATAAAAGAAAATGTCTAATTGCATTCTCATTGAATGTTCATGCTCATTCATTAGTTTTTGCTTACTAAGCTTTTAACTCATTATAGTTCTTATGATGCAGGTGAGAATGTATAGGGTTAGGGGTTGATTGAGTATCCAGAGCTGCTAGACAGAGATTTGTTCATATGCCATGTTTTAGAGCAACTTTTGAAATGTATGTTGGAGCTTTGTTTTGTAAAACTTAGCAACTCTATTATGGATTTTCTTTTGTGATCTGACATATGTTACTAAGTCTGGATGTGATAGTATAGTTTTGTTCATAGTACTAAGTTTGAATAAAGTATATATATTGTAAATAAGCAAATGAATGAAACAATACTTTTAAAACTCTTTTATACTAAAATGAATGTTTTAAGTAAATCATAACACTTATAATGTAATTGAAGGGTTAATACTTCTATCCTAACTAAATAAACTTACACGAGGTCATTAGTTAGCTTGAGGCATCTTACAGTTTTTGGTATCTGTCATGCCCCCGAAGTACAAAAGGTGACATGGTACTTTATTTAGGTTAATTAAATAAAAATTTAATTAAAATACAAGTTACAGAATTTAATTAGTTATGAGAATTGTGACAATTTAAAACCTTTTTAGAAAAATATTTATAGTAATTAAACAAATAGGTTTAATAAAATAAACAATAAGAAAACCATTATAGAGAAGGAGAGAGAAGACAAGTTGGGCCCCACTGGCCCACAACTTGTGCACACACATAGTATTGACAATATTAAATTACAACTACAGTCCAAAATAGAAAGAAAGTTAAGGTAATACATGCCTTGATATTGTAATCCAAATAACCTACTCGGCACTTCTACAGCTTGCTAGTCTGGTCAACAGACTCTTCTCCGATCCTAAGCTAAAATCTGCCTAGAGCAGGGAAGATTTTAAAACGAATAAAAATGTGAGTGAAAGACTCAGTAGGACTATATTTTAAAAACATTTAATTTTAAAAAGAAATTCTCATTATACAAGGAATTATTAAGAAAATATACTTGAATAAGAAAATAAATAAAATTCAATAAAATTAATTTTACCAAAACCATTTATTGGTTGACTAGAAAGAATATCATTTCCTTTTTCCTAGGCAAACCATATATACAACACCACAGTAGTGGCCTAGATGGGTTTTGGGACCTGTCCTAAGGTCGCACGCTACAGACCTGATCTCTGATATTGAATCATGCCCATATATACATATTTCTATAATTATAAAAATTTCATTTTACCAAGTATCTCATTTACATTCATTATAAGGTTTATTATGAGAATCACCTCAATCTACCATTTATGAAAACAGGCAATAAAAATCCCTTTTTCAATCAATCATTGAAACATTTTGATAGAGACCCGTTTTAGGCCAAAATCATTTGAAAGCTAGGTTACCAAAGGAAGGTGTAGAAGTCCTACCTCAATACTCATGCCAGTGTCCCACACCGTAATCCCAGTCTGCTATATGCTAGCTCCACGGATCCATGAACAACCTTAAATATGAAGTAAGTCTATCAGTATCTAGCTTAGGATATTCCATATCACTAAGCTATCTCATGGTGTCCTAGGGTGCCATTTGTACTTATAAAATCATTTTATAAAGTTAGAATTTCAATCAGGGTTCAAAACAGTGAAAAAGGATGAAAATAACAAAACTTCACCATGCCTAGTCGGCTTGCTGGTCATCTTAGTTTGGCCGTAATTTGGCTTGCCGGAAAACTACGTCCAGTCGACCAAACTTTTCCAGGTTTGGCTTGCCAGACATATGAATCCTGTTAGACATGTATGCCCTAAGGAGTAAAATGTAATACGTTTTTGGAGACATTTTTATCAATAAAGAATTTATTCTTTTATATACCAAATCTTGTCCTCTTTACGTTCATATTTGTTGAATGTATGATAATCATACAGTAGTCTGAGACTGTCAGTCTAAACCAGAAGAATTGGGCATATGATGGACTGATTATGCGGAAGACACGATTCTTAAGGTGATGGTCTAAAACATATGATCCGCAATCGAGGGAATAAAGTTGGGCTCTTTATGTTGGAAACAAAGTGCGCAGCGGAATTTTTAAAAAATTTGCATCAGAGTAATTTTCAAAACACAAGTTTGACATGTTATATGTATAAATTAAACAGATCTTACTAACCTCAGTGTGCCGAAGAACCTCCGCAACCTGTGTAGAGAAGTAACGTTCCTGAAGAGCCTCAACCAACTGGTCTTCTTTGCTATTCTCTATCCATAACCGGAGTGAGTGTGGGCTCACACGTACAGCTCTTCCACCGGTGACTCTCCTTCCAACCAATAGAGAGAACCCAAAGCTAGTGTTCGTGATTTGTGAACAAAAGCTCTCAAGGAGTTTTCAGATGGTCACTAGAAGAGTATCACTCTTAATCTCTCAAATTGATCTAAGTAAATCATGAGACTCACTCCCTTTATATAGCTCTTGGTCTTGGGGTCAGTCCATATCAGATTAGGTCTCAAAAACTCGAAACACAATCAAGTTTGGATCAATATCTGATAAGATCTGCATGAAAACGCGTAATCTTATCTCCCGCTGATCGGCAGGCCAAACATTTTGATCGGCAGGCCGACCACGTCATTCGGCAGGCCGAACTCCCGAGAAAAAATCTCCGCAAATCTTTTATTTTTCACCCGTGATTCTAAAGGATAAAGTCTCAGTTTTGATTCAAATAACCCAATAGAGAAGTTATCTAATCAAAACAAACTTTATCAAGATAATCTCTAAGAAAATAAATCAATTCACAATAATTCTACAAGTTTATCTTGTTCTAATTTGTTCAAAATTAAAACAACCGATAAACAGACAAGAATTATCTGATCGTAATAATTCAACAAGTTCATCTTGAACTAATTTCTTACAAAATTAATTCAACCGATAAACAGACATGAATTATTTGATTCTTACAAATTTTAAACCAATCTGATAAATCCGACATAAGTCACCAATTATTGGAAAAGCACGCCGTGTCGTTACAGGATTTTGTGAGCTAGCAAAGGGGACCAAAATGGACCTATAAAGTTCAAGCTCATGATAATTATGAAACCCAATATCCCAGATATACATTTCACAATTATCAACTCCAACGCTACTCCACTAAAAGCTTGGAGCTACACTCTCAAACTTTATAGAATTACGAAGCTCGTGTAGCTAAGTCTCCATGACATATCATAGTGTATCGCATCCCCATATGATCATCCATAATCGGCTTAAGGACAAGTTCTGTCTTACCTTCCCGATTATTTTTATCTTACGTTCTGTTGTCTCACCATTAGAAAACTTACCATCCAAAGATAGTATACCATTCGGTTACACCTATGTATCCAAATGGTTGAGCGCTCCAATTTTCCAATTACAGGACAACGCATACAAGAGGATATCATTACTCCTAAAGAAGAGCTATGGATTCCATATCTAAGAATAACAAGTCTACGCTATCAAGAGTCATGCCTCCAATGTACCGGTATGCATACCACTATAGAGATGTAGGTAGGGGTGAACGGTGGGCGGTTTGATGGTTTTTGGGCGGGTATGGTGCGGTTTTTTTAGATGGCGGTTTGGCAATTAACTAACCCGCAAACCGCCCACCATATGGCGGGTGGTTTCGGTTTGGTTTTGGGTGGTTGCGGGCGGGTGCGGGCGGGTTGAGGCAGTTTAGACCTATGCTATTGCCCAATGTAAATTTTTGGACCTTTTTTTTAGAAAGGGAAGAAAATTTGTAGAAAATATAATATGATAATACATAAAGCATTCCCAACAAGTTTGATGCTTAAAGATAGTGACCATATTCAAAAGTACAAATTAAGAAACATAATCATTCACTGTAACAAGAAACATCAACTACAGATGAAGTGATGAATAAAGTCAAGAGTCCATAAAGATTAAAGCCTATTCACTGGGTTCAAAAATAATAGAATACTACAAATGAAATGATGAACAAAGTCAAGTGTTCTTTTTCTTTTAGGGCTTTCTCTACTAACTTACTTGATTTGAATTTTGATCAATGCACAAAATAATAGGAGAATTTCCAGTTTCCAATATGTCAAGAGGTAGCCAAACCCGTGCTTGGAGTGTTGGATTGTTCAATCATCTCTAAAATAAGAACAAAATCAAATAAATGATAAGTTTTTTTAAAAAATATATAGGCGGGCGGGTGCGGGTTGAACCCTCCTTCAAAAACTTAAAACCAAACCCGCCCACCAAAAATATTAGTGGACGGGTTCAACCCACCAACCAATGAGTTGTTAACGTAAACTCGCTTTTTTCGAGATGAACGGGCGCGGACGCGGACGGTTGGCAGGTGTAGGGTAGTTTTTGTACAGCCCTAGATGTGGGTGTCACCCTTCGACACATCAAAAGACACAAGTCGAGACAACGGGCCCACTATTCATCTTAGGATTAAGATACAATATAAATGACTGTCTAAAGTGAATCGATTTGCCAAGACAGAATTATTAATCCAAATCAATTCACTTTATGTCCCGATCCAACACATCGTCACCTATGACAACGTGCCAATGTTTCTATTCACGGAGTCCAACTCCGATGGTCAAGACAAACCATCTCCCAAAAGGGATATAGACAACTTAACAATTTTTACATGAATAAAGTGCCCAACTTTATTCCCTCGATTGCGGATCATATGTTTTAGACCGTCACCTTAAGAATCGTGTCTTCAGCGTAATCAGTCCATCATATGCCCAATTCTTAAGGTTTAGACTGACAGTCTCAGACTACTGTTTGCTTATCATACATTCAACAAATGTGAACGTAAAGAGGACAAGATTTGGTATATATAAATGAATAAATTCTTTATTGATAAAAATGTCTCCAAAAATGTATTACATTTTTACTCCTTAGGGCATACATGACTAACACTTTATTCATGTAAAGATTGTTATGTTGTCTATATCCCTTATGGGAGATGGTTTGTCTTGACCATCGGAGTTGGACTCCGTGAATAGAAACATTGGCACGTTGTCATGGGTGACAATGTGTTGGATCGGGATATAAAGTGAATTGATTTGGATTAATAATTCTGTCTTGGCAAATCGATTCATTTTAGACAGTCATTTGTATTGTATCTTAATCCTGAGACGAATAGTGGGCCCGTTGTCTCGACTTGTATCTTTTGATGTGCCAATGGGTGACTCCCACATCTTTATAGTGGTATGCATGCCGGTACGTTTGAGGCATGACTCTTGATAGCGTAGACTTGTTATTCTTAGATATGGAATCCATAGCTCTTCTTTAGGAGTAATGATATCCTCTTGTATGCGTTGTCCTGTAATTGGAAAATTGGAGCGCTCAACCATTTGGATACATAGGTGTAACCGAATGGTATACTATCTTTGGATGGTAAGTTTTCTAATGGTGAGACAATGAAACGTAAGATAAAAATAATCAAGTTTTCTAACTTGATTCTGTTTCGAGTTTTTGAGACCTAATCTGATATAGACTGACCCCAGGACCAATAGCTATATAAGGGGAGTGAGTCTCATGATTTACTTAGATCAATTTGAGAGATTAAGAGCAATACTCTTCTAGTGAGCTTCTGAAAACTCCCTGAGAGCTTTTGTTCACAAATCACGAACACTAGCTTTGTTTTCTCTCTATTGGTTGGAAGGAGAGTCACCGGTGGAAGAGCTGTACGTGTGAGCCCACACTCACTCCGGTTGTGGATAGAGAATAGCAAAGAAGACCAGTTGGTTGAGGCTCTTCTGAAACGTTACTTCTCTACACAGGTTGCAGAGATTCTTCGGCACACAGAGGTTAGTAAGATCTGTCTAATTTATACTTATAACATGTCAAACTTGTATTTTGAAAATTATTCTAATGAAAAAATTTTTAAAATTTCGCTGTGCACTTTGTTTCCAACAATTGGTATCAGAGCCAAGGTTTTTACATAAATTTGCAAGTTTGTGATCATGTTATATGCATAAATTTTGTGATCTTAATCTCTCCTATGCTTGAATTGAATTTTATAGAGAGATGACACTCTAGGTTTCTATACAATATATATATTGTCATGGATTATGTGGTGAATGTTTATTAATTAATTATAGTTGATTAAATCATTGTTTAATTATTTATTAATTAATTAATACCGGTTATGGTTCCTTAGAGGTTAGAATGTGTATCTAGGTTTTTCATGTAATTAGATGGCCGACTATCATCTCCGTCTAGGAATTGTTATTTAATTTTTAATTTGTAAGAATTTTGTAATTAAATAATTATTCTGTGAAGACGGATCGAGAAGTCAGATCTAGAAGATTGATGATGGCGCCTTCAGGTATTTCCTTAGTCTCTAATTTTATGTTTTTGAATTGTTGAAAATAAAATTGATGAATTGCATTAAAATTGTATTTTCTGGAATGAGGGTTTTCTACTCGGTCGGCATGCCGGACCTCACAGTTTGGCAGGCCGAAGGTCACAGATCGGCAGGCCAGACATGTGGTCTGGCAGGCCGACAGTGGGGCAGAAATTTTGATGCTCTACCAGTAGGCCAAACTTTCAGTTCGGTAGGACGAACCTTCATGATCGGCAGGCCGATCTGGGCCGACCAAGAACTGCCAAGTGTCCAGAAAAGGTGCAATTTTTCTGGTGCAGTTTTAATTTTATTTTTGGGACGATTCTGAGAAACATTAAATTTGGATATGACCAAAAATATGAAGTATTCGATTCATACGGGATTGAAGACTTGAAAATGGATATTACATGAAGAAGGATACAGCTTGAGGATTCAAGGATGAAGAATCGATAGATGTCTCAATTATTCCCTTGTAATCTTAGTTTTCTATTCTCTAGGGTGGAACCATAATATTACAGTTATTATTATTTTGCTTGTAGCTTTGCTTGTCTACATTATAATATGATTTACCATGTATATTGATAACATGTCATATAGGATAGGGAGTGTCGCTCATATTAAAATTGTTCATGCATAATTTTAAAATAAAACCTTGACTTCAAAAGATTGAGTGGGAGAAGGTTTTCGAAGAGAGGACCTAAGGCCTCCATCGTTGGTCCATAGGAAGAACATGGTGGTCCCGACCCCTAGGAAGGGATTTCTATCATGTACCAGATTGGATCTCTAAAAGGATAAGGTATTTTAGTATGATTTATGGTTGCACACCCCTAGGTGGTGATTATAAATCATGGATAAAATATTAAAACGGTGGTTATATACTCACGTTAATTTTATTATTAACCTCCCCTAGGAGCTCTGTTAATAAAATTAATGGCCAAAGAAACGATTATTAGTATATGTTGGATCATACGGGTCCTGGATGGCATATATTAATCAAGAGGGGATCCGTGTTCCTGATTGAATTTAGCATGACTCCCCTAGGAGCTTGTTGAATTCTGAGTTGGGAATTATCATTGTAAGGTTGTGATATTTTCAAGGTTTTGACACATAAATAAATTTGTATGATTTTACATGATTGTGTTATCTTACTAAATTATTATATATGTTTGCTTATGTTTGGTATATGATTCTTTATTGTACATTAAAAATGTCTAAAATATGTATTGACAACTCCTTGTCCTCCCGAGCCTACGGGAGACTCAAGTAATGAGCAATTCCAAGCATACGATCGCTGGAAAGATGCTAATGATCAGGCCCGCTGCTATATTATGGCTACAATGAACAACGTGCTGCAGGCTCAACATCAGGATTATGAGACTACGAAGCAGATCTTGGATAATCTTGAGGACATGTTTGGAGGCCAGGCCATAACAAAATGGCAAGTGGCACTTCGGAAACTCTTAAACTGTAGACAGAGACTGCGGACATCTGTAAAGGAGCACATGATATTGGTCATGGGTTACCTCACTGAGGCTCAAACCAATGGAGCCGATATCGATGCTGAAACTCAGATGACTATGGTCTTTGAGACTCTGTCTAAGGAATTTATTCCATTTAGAGCTACTTTTAATTTAAGCAATAGACGGGATATGACCTTGACAGAACTGATGAAACAGTTACAAGAGTTTGAACTGCTGATCAGGGAGTCTCCTGCTGGTGGTGAGGCCAATATGGTAGCTGCTTCTGGTTCCAATCCTAACTCTAGGAATGGAAAGAAGCAACGGGCCAAGAGTGGGAACTCTTCTATTCCTACTGCTACCAAGAGCAAGAAGAAGAAGAAGAAGAACCCAAAGAAGCTTAAGTGCTTCTTCTGTGGTAAGGTCGGGCATATAAAGAAGCATTACAAGGACTTCCTTTCCAAGGGAGATAGGTGTGATCTTCTATATTTAGAAACTTGTTTGGTTGAGGAATCTAGTGACATCTGGGACATAGATTCCGGTGCAACTAATCATGTTTGTGTTTCTCTGCAGGGATTCAAAGAAACGAGAAGTCTACTATGTGAAGACTTAACGCTTCAAATGGGCGATGGATCCTTGGTCTCAGCGGAAGCAGTGGGAGATGTCCATCTTTACTTTGATAATTATAGGAATTTAATTTTGTGAGATTGTTTTTATGTTCCTAAATTTAAAAGGAATTTAATTTCTATATCTTCTTTATTTAAAGACTCCTACGTGGTATCTTTTAATGAAAAAGTGGTGATTCGTAAAAGCAAATCTTTTATCTGTTTTGGATGGATGTAAAATAATCTATATTTTATCAAACCTAAGATGGACTTATTGCTTAATGCTGAAATAAATGATAATGACTCAAAAAGACTTAAAACTTCTCACTCTTAGTAGACTTATCTTTGGCATTTGCGCCTTGGCCATATTAACCTGAATAGGATTCAAAGGTTGGTAAGGGATGGAGCTTTAAGTCACTTAAAGGTGGAATCTATACCTCAATGTGAATCTTGTTTGGAGGGTAAAATGACCAAAAGACCATACGGGTCTAAGGGCAATAGGGCCGAAGGGGTTCTAGAACTTATGCATAGTGATGTTTGTGGGCCGATGAACATCCGGGCATGAGAAGGGTATGAGTACTTCGTCACTTTTATTGACGATTACTCAAGATATGGGTATGTGTACCTAATGCACCACAAAAGCAAAACTTTTGATAAGTTTAGGGAGTTTTGGGTTAAAGTGGAAAAGCAATTGGGTAGACCCATAAAGGCACTTCGATCTGATTGAGGTGGGGAATACCTTTCTGATGAGTTCTTGGGACACTTGTTAGAGAATGGGATTTTATCCCATTTTACTGCGCCGGGCACTCCGCAGTAGAATGGCATAGCGGAGAGAAGGAATAGGACTTTGTTGGACATGATTCGGTCCATGATGAGTTATTCATCATTGCCTTTATCCTTTTGGGGATATGCACTGTAAACCTTATGTTATCTTTTGAACAATGTGCCTTCAAAATCGGTCCCTAAAACTCCTCACGAGTTGTGGACAAGACGGAAGACATCCTTAAACCATATTTGCATATGGGGATGTCCGGCTCATGTCTAGTTTAAGGATCCGAATAAGTTGGAAGCACGTTTAGAAGTTTGTGTGTTTGTAGGATATCCAAAAGGGACTAAAGGGGGTTTCAACTAAAGTCGTGGTTTCAACTAATGCAACTTTCCTTGAGGAGAGTTACATGGATGACTTTAAACCTTGAAGCAAAGTGGTGGTTGAGGAGTTAAGGGGTGATCCATTCACTCCGGAGGTTCCGAATGAAACCATTCCGATCGGTGTAGAAAAACCAAACAAACCTGAACAACAATCTCAGGGGCTTCGGCGTAGTGGGAGGATCGGGCGTCAACCAGAAAGGTATATGTTCAATGGCGAGGTCTTTTTGGCTGAACTGGATGAACAAGATAGGGATCCTTTTACTTATGCAGAAGCCATGGAGGATGTTGATTCAAGACTCTGGACAGAGGCCATGAACATAGAGATGAAGTCTGTGGAGACTTATCGGGTCTGGGAGCTTGTGGATCTTCCCAAAGGGGTAAAACCCATAGGGTGTAAATGGATCTACAAGAGGAAAAGAGGAGTGGATGGAAAGGTCGAAACCATTAAGGCTAGTCTGGTAGCTAAGGGTTATACGCAAAAGGAAGGAATCGATTACGAGGAAACCTTTTCGCTTGTAGCCATGCTTAAGTCCATCTGGATTCTCTTGTCCATAGCTGTTGCTCTCGACTACGAGATTTGGCAGATGGATGTCAAGATGACTTTTTTGATTGGCTATCTTGATGAGTCCATTTATATGGAACAACCAGACGGGTTCAAGGTCACGGGTCAAGAGGGTAAGGTTTGTAAGCTGCTAAAGTCAATTTATAGACTTAAGCAGGCATCTCATTCTTGGAACATAAGATTTGATCAAGTGATCAAGACTTATGGGTTCTCACAAAATGTGGATGAACCATGTGTTTAGAAACACATAAAGGATGGGAAGGTGGTTTTTCTACTGCTCTATGTAGATGAGATTCTGCTAATTGGCAATGACGTTGTGGCGTTGTCATCGGTCAAATTATGGTTGACCAAGTAGTTTGACATGAAGGACTTAGGTGAGGCTAATTTTGTTCTCGGTATCCAGATCTTTTGGGGTAGGAAGAACAAAATGATAGCTTTGTCTTAGGCCGGCTACATAGATAAAATTCTCAAGAGGTTTGCATTGCCGGATTCCAAGAAAGGTGGGCAACCATCTAGGTCTGGAATTACTCTTTCTAAGAAAGACTCTCCAAAGTCTTATGAAGAAAGAGAATACATGAAGAAGGTGCCTTATGCTTCGGCAGTGGGTAGTCTCATGTATGCCATGCTTTGCACACGACCAGATATTAGCTATGCGGTCGGGATTGTAAGTCGATTTCAAGCAGATCCAGGACCGAACCATTGGGTTACGGTAAAGTATATTTTCATGTACCTGAGAAGTACTCGAGGGTGTATGCTTGTGTATACGGGTGAGGACTTGACTCCTCTAGGATACACTGATTTGGATTTTCAATCTTGTCTGGATTCTAGGAAATCGACTTCAGGGTTTGTGTTTACTCTGGGTGGCGGTGCCATCAGTTGGAGAAGTGCGAAGCAAGATTGCACTTTGGATTCAACAATGGAGGCCGAGTATCTGGCGGCTAGTGATGCTTCAAAAGAAGCAGTGTGGCTTCGCAAGTTCCTTAGGGATCTTGAAGTAGTTCCTAGTATGGATAAAGCGATATCACTGTACTGTGATAACAGTGCGGCGGTAGCTAATGCTAAGGAACCACGATTTCACAAGAAGAGTAAGCATATTGATCGAAAGTATCATGTGATAAAGGACTTCGTTGAGGGCGGGCAAGTCACGGTGTGCAAGATCGCGTCAGAGGACAATTTAGCTGATCCATTTACGAAGACACTTACTAGGAGAGTCTTCGAGAGGCATATGGAAGCTATGGGGATGCGAAATTTGTTGTATTTACTCACTTAGTGCAAGTGGGAGATTGTTAGACAAATATGCCCTAAGAAGTAAAAATGTAATACGCTTTTGGAGACATTTTTATCAACAAAGAATTTATTCTTTTATATACCAAATCTTGTCCTCTTTACGTTCATATTTGTTGAATGTATGATAAGCAAATAGTAGTCTGAGACTGTCAGTCTAAACCTTAAGAATTGGGCATATGATGGACTGATTATGCAGAAGACATGATTCTTAAGGTGATGGTCTAAAACATATGATCCGCAATCGAGGGAATAAAGTTGGGCGCTTTATTCATGTAAAGATTGTTATGTTGTCTATATCCCTTTTGGGAGATGGTTTGTCTTGACCATCGGAGTTGGACTCCGTGAATAGAAACGTTGGCACATTGTCATGGGTGACGATGTGTTGGATCGGGACATAAAGTGAATTGATTTGGATTAATAATTCTATCTTGGCAAATCGATTCATTTTAGATAGTCATTTGTATTGTATCTTAATCCTGAGATGAATAGTGGGCCCGTTGTCTCGACTTGTGTCTTTTGATGGACCAATGGGTGACTCCCACATCTCTATAGTGGTATGCATGCCGGTACGTTGGAGGCATGACTCTTGATAGCGTAGACTTGTTATTCATAGATATGGAATCTATAGCTCTTCTTTAGGAGTAATGATATCCTCTTGTGTGCGTTGTCCTATAATTGGAAAACTGGAGCGCTCAACCATTTAGATACATAGGTGTAACCGAATGGTATACTATCTTTGGATGGTAAGTTTTCTAATGGTGAGACAATGGAATGTAAGATAAAAATAATCGGGACGGTAAGACAGAACTTGTCCTTAAGTCGATTATGGATCATCACATGGGGATGCGATACACTATGATATGTCATGGAGACTTAGCTACACGTGCTTCGTAATTCTATAAAGTTCGAGAGTGCAGCTCCAAGCTTTTAGTGGAGTAGCGTTAGAGTTGATAATTGTGAAATGTGTATCTGGGATATTGGGTTTCATAATTATCATGAGCTTGAACTTTATAGGTCCATTTTGGTCCCCTTTGCTAGCTCACAAAATCCTGTAACGACACGGCGTGCTTTTTCAATAATTGATGACTTATGTCAGATTTATCAGATTGGTTTAAAATTTGTAAGAATCAAATAATTCATGTCGGTTTATCAGTTGAATTAATTTTGTAAGAAATTAGTTCAAGATAAACTTGTTGAATTATTGCGATCAGATAATTCTTGTCTATTTATCGGTTGATTTAATTTTGGATAAATTAGATCAAGATAAACTTGTAGAATTATTGTGAATTGATTTATTTTCTTAGAGATTATCTTGATAAAGTTTGTTTTGATCAGATATCTTCTCTATTGGGTTATTTGAATCAAAACTGAGACTTTATCCTTTAGAATCTCGGGTGGAAAAAAAAAGATTCGCGGAGATTTTTTCTCGGGAGTTTGGCCTGCCGAATGACGTGGTCGGCCTGTCGAACTGGCCTGTTTGGCCTGCCGATCAAAATGTTCGGCCTGCCGATTAGCAGGTGATAAGATTACATGTTTTCACATGGATCTTATCAGATATTGATCCGAACTTGATTCTGTTTCGAGTTTTTGAGACCTAATCTGATACGGACTGACCCCAGGACCAATAGCTATATAAAGGGAGTGAGTCTCATGATTTACTCAGATCAATTTGAGAGATTAAGAGCGATACTCTTCTAATGAGCATCTGAAAACTCCCTGAGAGCTTTTGTTCACAAATCACGAATACTAGCTTTGGGTTCTCTCTATTAGTTGGAAGGAGAGTCACCGGTGGAAGAGCTGTACGTGTGAGCCCACACTCACTCCAGTTGTGGATAGAGAATAGCAAAGAAGACCAGTTGATTGAGGCTCTTCTGGAACGTTACTTCTCTACACAGGTTGCGGAGGTTTTCGGCACACTGATGTTAGTAAGATCTATCTAATTTATACATATAACATGTCAAACTTGTGTTTTGGAAATTACTCTGATGAAAAAATTTTTAAAATTTCACTGTGCACTTTGTTTCCAACAAATCCGACCTACCGAACCCACGAATCTGGCCTACCAAACATGAAAATTCTAGAATTTTTCAAGCATGGGTTCTCGGTCTCCTCGAGCCCAAATCCTCATTTCAACCTGTTTGTCTCAATTCCTAGGCATGGATGACAATCATAGATGATAGAAAAATATAATAGAACACTTTTTACCACATTTAAACAAGATTTATACAAAAATTTTGAATAAATTCAAAAATAGAGAAAAATGGAGAAAAATAGAAAATCTCGATTCAAATCCATTTTTGGTCAAACAAAGCTTAGATTCTAGTTGTTTCAAGTTTCTCTAACTTAGATTAATGATTTTCTAAGCTTAAACAAACTTAAATTTTCAGAATACAAGGAAAATTAAAAATTTGAAAAAGTTTTGAAATTTGAAAACTAGCATCGAATCAAAGCTTTGATTTGAAGTTATAATCGTCTAAACGCGTTCCCAAGCTTCCAATCCGCTAAAAACCAAAGCTTGAAGTTGTTTTTTATTCAAAAATTTGAGAAGAAATGAGAGAGAAAGAGAGGCAGAAAGGAGAGAGAGAGTGAGAGAAGGAGTGAGCTGAGTGAAAGAGAGAGGGAGAGGAGAGAGGATAAATAGAGGGAGAAGTAGGCGATTTCACTATACTAAAACCGTGTGCCGCCCACTGTTTTGTAAAATGATTATTTTTTACATTCGACAAATTTTTTGTTCCAAATATTAAAATACAAATAACAAAATAACTAAAAATGGTTTAAAATCCATTTGATTAGAAAAATAATTACAAAACACTTAGATCAAAGTTAAACCATAATTTGGTATACTATTACACCATTTTACTTACTAATATCACTTAATTAATTTTGGGGCATTACAGCTCTCCACTCCTAAAAGAAATTTGACCCTCGAAATTTACAAGTTGTTTCAAAAACAAAACAAATGTGGATACAACTCCTGCATATTCGATTCTAGTTCCTAGGTGGCTTCATCAACCTCGTGATGCAGCCACATGACCTTTACTAAAGAGATATCGTGACGATGTAAGCTGATCACTTTTCAATCGATAATCTAGATTAGCACTTCCTCATATGTCGTGTCTTCTTGAATATGCACATTGTGAAATGAAATTACCTCGTTCTGCTCAAGCAAACACTTCCAAGGCATAGACACATGGAATACATCGTGAGCGTGAGAAGGCTCTGGAGGAAGATCAAGCCGATAAGCGACCACACCGACACGTTGAGTAATTTCAAATGGTCTAACATACCTTGGTGCAAGCTTACCACTTACTCCAAATCATGTGATACCTTTTCAAAGTGATGTTGAAAAACGTTGTGCAGCAGAATTTAAAAATTTTATATATATCAGAGTTATTTCCAAAACACAAGTTCGACATGCTATATGTATAAATTACCCAGATCTTACTAACCTTTGTGTGCCGAAGAACCTCCGCTACTTGTGTAGAGAAATAATGTTCCAGAAGAGCCTCAACCAACTGGTCTTCTTTGCTATTCTCTATCCACAACCGAAGTGAGTGTGGGCTCACACGTACAACTCTTCCACCGGTAACTTTCCTTCCAACCAATCGAGAGAACCCAAAGCTAGTGTTCGTGATTTGTGAACAAAAGCTCTCAGGAAGTTATCAGATGCTCACTACAAGAGTATCACTCTTAATCTCTCAATTGATCTGAGTAAATCATGAGACTTACTCCCTTTATATAGTGATTGGTCCTGGGGTCAGTCCTTATCAGATTAGGTCTCAAAAACTCGAAACAGAATCAAGTTCGGATCAATATCTGATAAGATCCGCATGAAAACACGTAATCTTATCGCTCGCTAATCGGCAGGCCGAATAGGCCCCAACAGCAGGCCGAACACGTCATTCAGCAGACCGAACTCCCGCGTAAATATCTTCGCAAATCTTTTATTTTCCACCAAAGATTCTATAGGATAAAGTCTCAGTTTTTATTCAAATAACCCAATAGAAAAGTTATCTGATTAAAACAAACTTTATCAAGATAATCTCTAAGAAAATAAATCAATTCACAATAATTCTACAAGTTTATCTTGATCTAATTTATCCAAAATTAGATCAACCGATAAAGAAACAAGAATTATCTGATCCCAATAATTCAACAAGTTTATCTGAAATTAATTTCTTACAAAATTAATTCAACCGATAAACAGACATGAATTATTTGATTCTTTCAAATTTTAAACCAATCTGATAAATCCGACATAAGTCATCAATTATTGAAAAAGCACGCTGTGTCGTTATAGGATTTTGTGAGCTAGCAAAGAGGACCAAAATGGACCTATAAAGTTCAAGCTCATGATAATTATGAAAACCAATATCCCAGATATATATTTCACAATCATCAACTCCAACGCTACTCCACTAAAAGCTTGGAGCTACACTCTCGAACTTTATAGAATTACGAAGCTCGTAAAGCTAAGTCTCCATGACATATCAAAGTGTATCATATCCCCATATGAAAATCCATAATCTGCTTAAGGACAAGTTCTGTCTTACCTTCCCGATTATTTTTATCTTACATTCCATTATCTCACCATCAGAAAACTTACTATCCAAAGATAGTATACCATTCGGTTACACCTATGTATCCAAATGGTTGAGCGCTCCAGTTTTTTCAATTACAGGACAACACATATAAGAGGATATCATTACTCCTAAAGAAGAGCTATGGATTCCATATCTATGAATAACAAGTCTACGCTATCAAAAGCTATGCCTCCAACGTACTGGCTTGCATACAACTATTGAGATGTGGGTTTCACCCTTTAGTACATCAAAAGGCACAAGTCGAGACAACGGGCCCACTATTCATCTTTGGATTAAGATACAATACAAATGACTGTCTAAAGTGAATCAATTTGCCGAGACAGAATTATTAATCCAGATCAATTCACTTTATGTCCCGATCCAACACATCGTCACCTATGACAACGTGCCAATGTTTCTATTCACGGAGTCCAACTCTAATGGTCAAGACAAACCATCTCCCAAAAGGGATATAGACAACATAACAATCTTTACATGAATAAAGCACCCAACTTTATTCCCTTGATTGCAGATCATATGTTTTAGACCATCACGTTAAGAATCGTCTCTTCCGCTTATCAGCCCATCTTATGCCCAATTCTTAAGGTTTGGACTGACAGTCTTAGACTACTGTTTGCTTAACATACATTCAACAAATATGAATGTAAAGAGGACAAGATTTGGTATATTACATGAATAAATTCTTTATTGATAAAAATGTCTCCAAAAACATATTAAATTTTTACTCCTTAGGGCATACGTGTCTAACAATCTCCCACTTGCACTAAGTGAGTAAATACAACAAATTTTGCATCCCCATAGCTTCCACATGCCTCTCGAAGACTCTCCTAGTAAGTTTCTTCATAAATGGATCAGCTAAATTGTCCTCTGACGCGATCTTGCACACCGTGACATGCCCGCCCTCAACGAAGTCCTTTATCACATGATACTTTCGATCAATATGCTTACTCTTCTTGTGAAATCTTGGTTCCTTAGCATTAGCTACCGCTGCACTGTTATCACAGTACAGTGATACCACTTTATCCATACCAAGAACTACTTCATGATCCCCAATGAACTTGCAGAGCCACACTACTTCTTTCGATGCATCACTAGCTAGCACATGCTTGGCCTCCATCGTTGAATCCGAAGTGCAATCTTGCTTCGCACTTCTCCAACTGATGGCACCACCACCTAGAGTAAACACAAACCCCAAAGTCGATTTCCTAGAATCCAGATAGGATTGAAAATTTGAATCAGTATATCCTAGAGGAGTGAGGTCCTCACCCGAATATACAAGCATATACCCTTGAGTCCTTCTCAGGTACTTGAAAATATGCTTTACCGCAACCCAATGGTTCGGTCCTAGATCTGCCTAAAATCGACTTACAATCCCAACCGCATAGCTAATATTCGGTCGTGTGCAAAGCATGGCATACATGAGACTACCCACTACCGAAGCATAAGGTACCTTCTTCATGTATTCTCATTCTTCATAAGACTTTGGAGAGTTTTTCTTAGAAAGAGTAATTCTAGACCTAGATGGTTGCCCACCTTTCTTGGAATCCTGCATTGCAAACCTCCTGAGAATTTTATCTTTGTATCCAGCCTGTGACAAAGCTATCAATTTGTTCTTCCTATCCCGAAAGATCTAGATACCGAGAACAAAATTAGCCTCACCCAAGTCCTTCATGTCAAACTGCTTGGTCAACCATAATTTGACCGATGACAACGCCCCAATGTCATTGCCAATTAGCAGAATGTCATCCACATAGAGCAGTAGAAAAACCACCTTCCTATCCTTAATGTGTTTGTAAATACATGGTTCATTCACATTTTGTGAGAACCCATAAGTCTTGATCACTTGATCAAATCTTATGTTCCAAGAACGGGAAGCCTGCTTAAGTCCATAAATTGACTTTAGCAGCTTACAAACATTACCCTCTTGACCCACGACCTTGAACCCGTATAAATGGACTCATCAAGATAGCCATTCAGAAAAGCCGTCTTGACATCCATCTGCCAAATCTCATAGTCAAGAGCGGCAGCTATGGACAAGAGAATCTGGATGGACTTAAGCATGGCTACAGGCGAAAAGGTTTCCTCATAATCGATTCCTTCCTTTTGCGTATAACCCTTAGCTACCAGTCTAGCCTTAAAGGTTTCAACCTTTCCATCCACTCCTCTTTTCCTCTTGTAGATCCACTTATACCCTATGGGTTTTACCCATTCAGGAAGATCCACAAGCTCCCAGACTCGATTAGTCTCCATAGACTTCATCTCTATGTTCATGGCCTCTGTCCAGAGTCTTGAATCAACATCCTCCACAGCCTCTGTGTAAGTATAAGGATCCCTGTCATGTTCATCTGGTTCAGCCAAAAAGACTTCCCCATTGAACATATACCTCTCAGGTTTACGCCTGATCCGCCCACTACGCCGAAGCCCCTGAGGATGTTGTTTAGGTTTGTTTGGTTTTTCTACACCGATAGGAATGGTTTTGTTCGAAATCTCCGGAGTTAACAGATCACCCCTTAACTCTTCAAGCACCACTTTGTTTCGAGGTTTAAAGTCGTCCATGTAACTCTCCTCAAGGAAAGTTGCATTAGTTGAAACCATGACTTTATTTTCCTTTAGGGTATAAAAATAACCCCCTTTAGTCCCTTTTGGATATCCTGCAAACACGCAAACTTCTGAACATGCTTTCAACTTATTCGGATCCTTAAACAGGACATGAGCCAGACATCCCCATATGTGAATATGGTTTAAGGATGTCTTCCTACTCATCCACAACTCGTGAGGAGTTTTAGGGACCGATTTTGAAGGCACATTGTTCAAAAGATAACATGCGGTTTGTAGTGCATGTCCCCAAAAGGATAAAGGCAATGATGAATAACTCATCATGGACCTAATCATGTCCAACAAAGTCCTATTCCTTCTCTCCGCTATGCCATTCTGCTGCGGAGTGCCCGGCGCAATCAAATGGGATAAACTCTCATTCTCTAACAAGTGTTCCAAGAACTCATTAGAAAGGTATTCCCTACCTCGATCAGATCGAAGTGCCTTTATGGGTTTTCCCAATTGCTTTTCCACTTCAGCCCGAAACTCCCTGAACTTATCAAAAGTTTCGCTTTTGTGGTGCATTAGGTACACATATCCATATCTTGAGTAATCGTAAATAAAAGTGACGAAGTACTCATACCCTCCTTGTGCCCGGATGTTCATCGGTCCGCAAACATCACTATGCACAAGTTCTAGAACCCCTTCGGCCCTATTGCCCTTAGACTCGAATGGTCTTTTGGTCATTTTACCCTCCAAACAAGATTCACATTGAGGTATAGATTCCACCTTTAAGTGACTTAAAGGTCCATCCCTTACAACCTTTGAATCCTATTCAGGTTAATATGGCCAAGGCGTAAATGCCAATGATAAGTCTTATTAGAGTGAGAAGTTTTAAGTCTTTTAGAGTCATTATCATTTATCTCAGCATTAAGCAATAAGTCCATCTTAGGTTTGATAAAATATAGATTATTTTGCATCCATCCTAAACAGATAAAAGATTTGTTTTTGCGAGTCACCACTTTTTCATTAAAAGATACCACGTAGGAGTCTTTAAATAAACATGATATAGAAATTAAATTCCTTTTAAATTTAGGAACATAAAAACAATCTTGCAAAAATGAATTCCTATAATTATCAAAGTAAAGATGGACGTCTCTCATTGCTTTCACTGAGACCAAGGATCCATAGTCCATCCAAAGCGTGAAGTCCTCATGTAGCAGACTTCTCGTTTCTTTGAATCCCTACAGAGAAACACAAACATGAGTAGTTGCACCGGAATCTATGACCTAGATGTCAGTTGATTCCTCAACCAAACAAGTTTCAAAATATAGAAGATTACACCTACCTCCTTTGGAAAGGAAGTCCTTGCAATGCTTCTTGATATGCCCGACCTTTCCATAGGAGAAGCACTTAAGCTTCTTTGGGTTGTTCTTCTTCTTCTTCTTGCTCTTGGTAGCAGCAGGAATAGAAGACTTCCCATGCTTGGCCCATTGCTTCTTTCCACTTCCAGAGTTAGGATTGGAACCAGAAGCAGCTACCATGTTGGCCTCACCACCAGCAAGAGACTCCCTAATCAGCAGTTCAAACTCCTGTAACTGTTTCATCAGTTCTGTTAAGGTCATATCCCATCTATTACTTAAATTAAATGTAGCTCTAAATAGAATAAATTCCTTAGACAGAGTCTCAAAGACCATAGTCATCTAAGTTTCAGCATCGATGTTGGCTCCATTGGTTTGAGCCTCAGCAAGGTAACCGATGACCAACATCATGTGCTCCTTTACAGACGTCCCCAGTCTTTGTCTACAGTTAAGAAGTTTTTGAAGCGCCCCTTTCTGCTTTGTTATGGACTTGCCTCCAAACATGTCCTCAAGATTATCCAAGATCTGCTTCGTAGTCTCATAATCTTGATGTTGAGCCTACAGCACATTATTCATGCTAAACATCACATAGCAGCAGGCCTAATCATTAGCATCTTTCCAAGTGTCATGCACTTGGAATTGCTCATTAGATGAGTCTCCCATAGGCTCAGGAGGACGAGGGGTTGTCAGTACATATTTCTGTTTCTCAAAGGACAGGACGATATCTAGGTTCCATTTCTAATCATTGTAATTCTCACCGGTTAATTGGTTTTTGTCAAGTATCGATGATAAAGCGTTTTTAGACATTTTTAATCTACAATAAAGAATCATATACCAAACATATGCAAACATATCATAATAATTTAGCAAGATAACACAATCATGTAAAATTATACAAATGTGTTTATGTGTCAAAACCTTGAAAATATCACAACCTTACAACAATAATTCCCAACTCATAATTCAACAAGCTCCTAGGGGAGTCATGCCAAATTCAATCAGGAACACGGATCCCTTCTTGATTAATATATGCCATCCAGGACCCGTATGATCTAGCATATATTAATAATTGTTTCTTTGGCCATTAATTTCATTAACAGAGCTCCTAGGGGAGGTTAATAATAAAATTAACATGAGTATATAACCATCGTTTTAATATTTTATCCATGATTTATAATCACCACCTAGGGGTATGCAACCATAAATCATACTAAAATATCTTATCTTTTCAGAGATCCAATCTGGTACATGATAGAAATCCCTTCCTAGGGGTCGGGACCACCATGTTCTTCCTATGGACCAATAATGGAGGCCTTAGATTCTCTCTTCGAAAACCTTCTCCCAGTCAATCTTTTGAAGTCAAGGCTTTATTTTAGAATTATGCATGAACAATTTTAATATGAGTGGCACTTCCTATTCTATATGACATGTTATCAATATACATGGCAAATCATATTATAATGTAGACAAGCAAAGCAATCAAGCAAAGCTACGAGCAAAATAATGATAACCGTAATATTATGGCTCCATCCTAGAGAGTAGAAAACTAAGATTACAAGAGAATAGTCGAGATATAAATCGATTCTTCATCCTTGAATCCTCAAGTTGTATCCTTCTTCACATCATTTCCATCTTCAAGTCTTCAATCCCGTATGAATTGAACACGTCATATTTTCGGTCATATCCAAATTTAATGTTTCTCAGAATTGTCTCAAAAATAAAATTAAAACTGCACTGCAAAAATTGCACCTTTTCAGGAAATTTTCTAGCTCTCGGTCGGCAGTCTGATCTAGGTGATCGGCCTGCCGGTCATGCTTCATCGGCCTACCGATCATACAGATCAGCCTGCTGACCCATGAAGGTTCGGCCTATCGATCTCAAAGTTTGGCCTGCCGGTAGAGCCAGCAGATTTCTGCCCCACTGACAGCTTGCCAAACCATACGTCCGACCTGCCGATCTATGACCATCGGCCTGCCGAACTGAAGGTTCGGCATGCTGACCGAGCAGAGATCTCCATTCCAGAAAATACAATTTTAATGCAATTCATCAATTTTACTTTTAACAATTCAAAAACATAAAATTAGATACTCAAGAAATACCTGGGGGCGCCATCATCTTTCTTCTAGATCCATCTTCTTTGGATAATTATTTAATTACAAAAATTTTTTACAATTTTAAAATAAATAATAATTCCTAGACGGAGATCATGGTCCGCCATCTAATTACATAAAAAACCTAGATACACATTCTAACCTCTAAGGAACCATAATCGAAATAAATTAATTAATTAATAAATAATTAAATAACAATTTAATCAATCATAATTAATTAATGAACATTCACCACATAATCTATGACAACATATAATAATATAGAAACCTAGAGTGTCAACTCTCTATAAAATTCAATTCAAGCATATGAGAGATTAAGATAACAAAATTTATGCATATAACATGATCACAAACTTGTAAATTTATGAAAAAACCATGGCTCTGATACCAATTGTTGGAAAAACATTGAGCAGCGGAATTTAAAAATTTTATATATATCAAAGTTATTTCCAAAACACAAGTTTGACATGCTATATGTATAAATTACCCAAATCTTACTAACATTTGTGTGCCGAAGAACCTCCGCTACCTGTGTAGAGAAATAACGCTCCACAAGAGCCTCAACCAACTGGTCTTCTTTGCTATTCTCTGTCCACAACTGGAGTAAGTGTGGGCTCACACGTACAGCTCTTCCACTAGTAACTCTCCTTCCAACCAATCTAGAGAACCCAAAGCTAGTATTCGTGATTTGTGAACAAAAGCTCATAGGGAGTTGTCAGATGCTCACTAGAAGAGTATCACTCTTAATCTCTCAATTGATCTGAGTAAATCATGAGACTCACTCCCTTTATATAACGATTGGTCCTATGGTCAGTCCTTATCAGATTAGGTCTCAAAAACTCGAAACAGAATCAAGTTCGGATCAATATCTGATAAGATCCACGTGAAAACGTGTAATCTTATCGCTCGCTGATCGGCAGGCCGAACATGCCCCATCGACAGCCAGAACATGTCATTCGGCAGGCCAAACTCCCGCGTAAATATCTTCGCGAATCTTTTATTTTCCACCCGAGATTCTATAGGATAAAGTCTCAGTTTTGATTCAAATAGCCCAATAAAAAAGTTATCTGATCAAAACAAACTTTATCAAGATAATCTTTAAGAAAATAAATCAATTCACAATAATTCTACAAGTTTATCTTGATCTAATTTATCCAAAATTAAACCAACCGATAAAGAGACAAGAATTATCCGATCCCAATAATTCAACAAGTTTATCTTAAATTAATTTCTTACAAAATTAATCCAACTGATAAATAGACATGAGTTATTTGATTCTTTCAACTTTTAAACCAATCTGATAAATCCGACATAAGTCACCAATTATTGGAAAAGCACGCCGTGTCGTTACAGGATTTTGTGAGCTAGCAAAGGGGACCAAAATGGACCTATAAAGTTCAAGCTCATGATAATTATGAAAACCAATATCCCAGATATACATTTCACAATTATCAACTCCAACGCTACTCCACTAAAAGCTTGGAGCTGCACTCTCGAACTTTATAGAATTACGAAGCCCGTAAAGCTAAGTCTCCATGACATATCAAAGTGTATCGTATCCCCATATGAAAATCCATAATTGGCTTAAGGACAAGTTCTGTCTTACCTTCTCGATTATTTTTATCTTACGTTTCGTTATCTCACCATCAGAAAACTTACTATCCAAAGACAGAATACCATTCGGTTACACCTATATATCCAAATGGTTGAGCGCTCTAGTTTTTTCAATTACAGGACAACGCATATAAGAGGATATCATTTCTCCTAAAGAGGAGCTATGGATTCCATATCTATGAATAACAAGTCTACGCTATCAAGAGTTATGCCTCCAATGTACCGGCGTGCATACCACTATTGAGATGTGGGTGTCACCCTTTGGCACATCAAAAGACACAAGTCAAGACAACGGGCCCACCATTCATCTCAGGATTAAGATACAATACAAATGACTGTCTAAAGTGAATCAATTTGCCAAGACAGAATTATTAATCCAAATCAATTCACTTTATGTCCCGATCCAACACATCGTCACGTATGACAACGTGCCAATGTTTTCTATTCCCGGAGTCCAACTCCGATGGTCAAGACAAACCATCTCCCAAAAGGGATATAGACAACATAACAATCTTTACATGAATAAAGCGCCCAACTTTATTCCCTTGATTGCGGATCATATGTTTTAGACCGTCACCTTAAGAATCGTGTCTTCATATAATCAGCCCATCATATGCCCAATTTTGAAGGTTTAGACTGGCAGTCTCAGACTACTGTTTGCTTAACATACATTCAACAAATATGGACATAAAGAGGACAAGATTTGGTATATTAAATGAATGAATTCTTTATTGACAAAAATGTCTCCAAAAGCATATTACATTTTTACTCCTTAGGGCATACATGTCTAACACGTGATACCTTCAAGAGAACAAAATCTCCTACCTTGAATTCCAAGGGTTGACGTATTCTATCCACATAACTCTTCTGCTGACTTTGAACTATCTTCAGTCGATCTCGGATTACGACGACCTTCTCATTACTGTCACGAATCTCATTTGGCCCGAGAATGACCCTATCTTCTAGTTCAGCCCAACACACTGGTGACTGACACGATCGTCCATATAGTGCTTCGACTGGTGCCATGCCAATGCTCAATTGATAGCTGTTGTTGTACGTAAATTCTACCATTTGAAAATATTTCTTCCAGCTCTTGCCAAAGTCCAATGCACAAGCACGCAACATGCCCAGCTCCTGCCAAAGTCCAATGCACAAGCACGCAACATGTCCTCAAGAATCTAAATAACCCGCTCAGATTGCCCATCGGTCTAAGGATGAAATGCGATGTTGAATTTCAAATCCATACCCAAAGCCTCCTAAAAGCTCCTCTAGTACTTGGCGTTGAATCTGGTGTCTCTATCTAATGTTATGGACAAAGGAACTCTGTGTAATTTTACTATATTTTGTAGGTACAATTCCCTAAGAATCCTTCTCAAACATGTCGACCTAAAGGGAATGAAATGCATCAATTTTGTTAACCTGTCGACCACAACCCAAATTACATCGTGTCTTTGCTCCATCCTCGACAAACCGGTGAGGAAATCCATCATGATGTGTTCCCATTTCCACCGTAAAATAGGAAGCGGCTAAAGCTGACCTGTTGGCTTCTGATGCTCGGCCTTCACCTAAAGACAAGTTGCACACTTGGCCATGTATTCTCGAACATCTTTCCTCATACCTCTCCATCAATATTGCCTCTTTAGGTCATGATACATCTTCGTGCTTCTCGGATGAATGGTGAACTGAGATCTATGGGCTTCATCCATTACGGCTTCATCCCACTTGAATCTGACGTTCTTCCTGACCAGTCTTGTCAATGGAGTTGCTATCTTCGAGAAATCCTTTACAACCTTCCTGTAGTACCTTGCAAGTCCCAGAAAACTATGAACTTTTGCAGCATTCCTTGGTCATTCCCATCCCACTATGGCTTCTACCTTAGATGGATCCACTGAGATACCTTACTCAGAGATGACATGACCCAAGAACTTGACTTCTGTCAACCAGAACTCAGACTTCTCTTTCTTAGCGTACAGCTGGTGCTCCCACAAAGTTTGAAGCACAATCCTGAGATGCTGCTCATGCTCCTCCCAAGTCTTAGAATAAACCAAGATATCGTCAATGAACACGATCATGAACTGATCCAGGTAAGGCCTGAATACCCTGTTTATTAGATCCATGAAAGCTGCCGGAGCATTTATCAATCCAAACAGCATCACCAGAAACTCAAAATGTCCATACTGGGTCCTGAAAGCTGTTTTGGGAATGTCCTCTTCCTTAATCCTAAGTTGATGGTATCCCGAACACAAATTTATTTTCAAAAGTATTACGAACCCCCTAACTGATCAAACAATTCATCAATCCTGGGTAGAGGATACTTGTTCTTCACATTGACTTGATTCAGCTTTCGATAATCTATGTACAACCTGAGAGTCCCATAATGTTTCTTAGAGAACAAAACCGGTGCTTCCCACGGTGATGTACTATTCTGGATGTATCCCTTATCAGCAAGCTCTTGAAGTTGCTTTCTTAATTCCTTCATCTCTGCCAACTCTATCCGATAAGGTGCTACAAAACTTGTTGCTGTTCTTATAAGCAACTCAATACCAAATTCAATCTCCCGATGTGGTGGTAATCTTGGTAACTTGTCGGGGAAGACATCTTCAAATTCATCCACCATTGGAATTGCTATGTTTCTTCTCGAGGTACTGGGCTCCCTTTTTAGGTTCATGAGGAAGGCATAGCAAGCTAGGTTCTTCCACCCTCCAAGACATGCCTTAACGAGACGCTCACTCATCAACCGATCACCTCCACGTTGGTAAGTGATTGTCATGCCCCTATCAAACACTAGGGTCACTTTCCTAAGCTGACAATCTACAACTACATTATACCTGGACAGCCAGTCCATCCCTAGGATTACATCATATGAACTCATGGGGATAAAAATCAAATCACTCTTCAAAATCTCATCCCCAATATTTTACAAGCTTTACATATACAATTCACGCACACCCACCCCAAGGGTGAAGCTATAACTAGGGGTTCATCAAACTCTTCTATCTCTAATCCCAAGGCATGTACAAAGGAACTTGAAATGAGAGAATGAGTGGCATCTGTATCAAATAAAATATGAGCTAGTGACTAAGAAACTAGAATCATACCGTCAACAATCGCGTTACTGGTTTGGGCATCCAAACTTCCCGTCACTATCGAATGAACCTGAACTAGAGCTTTCCCTTTTCCTCTACCAACATTCCTAGATCCTGGGTTAGTGGGCCGATGCTGCTGCAATGGTGATGACTACACACTAACTAAACTCAGCATTCGATACCGAGGGGCATTACTTTAGAAGTTCTACAGCTGATGTCCTTGTGCTGGGTATGGCTGCTGCTAAGGAGAGAACTAATGGAACTAAAGCTAAGGAAACTACTGAGATGAAGGTAGGGCCTGGAGTTGAGGTTGATGATTGACTCCTTCTCTAGCCTAAAGTCTTAAGCGAGCAATCCTGATTGGCAATTCCTTTTAATGTGTCCCGGTTGCTGGCAATAATGGCAGTGAAAGCTATAGGGGTTGCTGCGCCGGCTGCTAGATGAACTACTGCTACCGCTATTCACGTTATCCTGTTTGTTCTTTCCCAAAGTTGGTCGACTACTGGTGCTCCTCCTACTGCTCCTCTATGGTCCTCCTGACATCTTGACTCGATTCTCACAGTATTATGCATAATCGCTTTCCATAGATATTGCTAACGACACAAGCTCACCAAAACTCCTAAGTTATAGGGCAACCACCTACCGTCGAATAGAAGCTTTAAGCCCTTCTTGAAATTTGATCCACTTTTCGCGTTCTGAAGCCACCGTCGATGGAGCAAACCTGGCTAGCTCATTGAACTTTGCCTCATATTCCTAAACTGACATATCACCCTACTGCAATCTATAAAACTCATCAGCCTTCTGGTCCATATATCCTTGTGAAAAGTAGCTCCTTGAACTTGTCCCAACTGATGTTTCCATTGTTCTCCAAGTGTTTAGCTTGCTTCCACTAGATATTAGCACCACCTTCGAACTTATAGGCTATAAACTACACACGATACTCCGCTGGCATGCTAAGGGTGTCTAGGTGTTTCACAATCGAATCTAACCAATATTCTGCCGCTTGTGGATCCCCATTTCTATTGAAGGTTGGCACAAACGCACGCTGGAATTCCTTAAAGTATGCATGCTGGTGATTAGCCTCAGAATCCTCTGGTCTTGCAATTGCTGCCATATGTCAAAATGCAGCAAACATGGCCCTCATCATACCCTCATCATTCCCAAACTCTGCATCAGTTGTCAAACGACGTCTAGGTGCCATTCTCTCACTTTTAAAAACAAAATTTGGACTATCAGTGGTATTTCATTGTCGTACCTATGTGTGCATAATTCTCAAGGTTTATAATCTAGGGCTTTGATACCATTCTGTCATGCCCGCAAGTACAGAAGGGGACATGGCGATTTATTTCAGTTAATTAAATAAAAATTTAATTAAAATACATGTTAAAGAATTTAATTAGTTATGAGAATTGTGACAATTTAAAACCTTTTTAGAAAAATATTTATAGTAATTAAACAAATAGGTTTAATAAAATAAACAATAAGAAAACCATTATAGAGAAAGGGAGAGAAGACGAGTTGGGTCCTACTGGCCCACAACTTATGCACACACATAGTACTGACAATATTAAATTACAACCATAGTCTAAAATAGAAAGAAAGTTAAGGTAATACATGCCTTGATATTGTAATCCAAATAACCTACTCGGCACTTCTACAGCTCGTTGGTCTGGTCAATAGCCTCTTCTCCGATCTTAAGCTGATATCCACCTAGAAGGGGGAAAGATTTTAAAACAAATAAAAATATGAGTGAAAGACTCAGTAGGACTATATTTTAAAAACATTTAATTTTAAAAGGAAATTATCATTATACAAGGAATTATTAAGAAAATAGACTTGAATAAGAAAATAAATAAAATTCAATAAAATTAATCTTACCAAAACCATTTATTAGTCGACCAGAAAGAATATCATTTCCTTTTTCTTAGGCAAACCATATATATAGCACCACCGTATTGGCCTAGTTGGGTTTTAGGACCCACCCCTAAGGTCGCACGCTACACGACCCGATCTCTAATACGGCATCATGCCCATATATACATATTTCTATAATTATAAAAATTTTATTTTACCAAGTATTTTCATTTACATTCATTATGAGGTTTATTATAATAATCACCTCAATCTACCGTTTATGAAAACAGGCAATAAAAATCCCTTTTTCAATCAATCATTGAAAACATTTTGATAAAGACCCGTTTTAGGCCAAAATCATTTGAAAGCTAGGTTATCAAAGGAAGGGGTAGAGTCCTACCTCAATACTCGTGCTAGTGTCCCAAATCGTAATCCTAGTCCACCATACGCTAGCTCCACAGATTCACGAACAACCTTAATATGAACTAAGTCTATCAGTATCTGGCTTAAGATATTCTACATCACTAAGCTATCTCATGGTGTCCTAGTATGCCATTTGCACTTGTAAAATCATTTTATAAAGTTGGGATTCCAAACAGGGTTCAAAACAGTAAAAACAGAAAAAAAAAAAAACAAAACTTCACCATGTCCGATCGGCCTGCCGGTCATCCTGGTTCGGTCGGTCGCATTATACAGTTCGATCTACCAGAAAACCAGGTCCGGTCGGTCAAACGTTTCTGGGTTTGACCTACCGGATGTATGAATCCAGCCTGCCGAACCCATGAATTGGGCCTATTGAACTGGAAAATTCCAAAACTTTTCAGGCACAGGTTCTCAGCCTCCCCGAGCCCAAATCCTCATTTCAACTGGTTTTTTCAGTTCCCAGGCATGGATGACAATCATAGATGATAGAAAAATATAATAGAACACTTTTTAGCACATTTAAACAAGATTTACACAAAAAATTTGAATAAATCCAAAAATAGAGAAAAATAGAAAAAAATGAAAAATCTCAATTCAAATCCGTTTTTGGTCAAACAAAGCTTAAATTCTAGTTGTTTCAAGTTTCTCTAACTTAGATTAATGATTTTCTAAGCTTAAACGAACTTAAATTTTTAGAATACAAGGAAAATTTAAAAATTTAAAAAGTTTTGAAATTTAAAAACTAACCTCAGATCAAAGCTTTGATTTAAAGTTATAATCATCTAAACACATTCCCAAGCTTCCAATCTGCTTAGAAACCAAGCTTGAACTTGTTTTTTATTTAAAAATTTGAGAAGAAATGAGAGAGAAAGATAGGCAGAGAGAAGAGAGAGAGTGAGAGAGGGAGTGAGCTGAGTGAAAGAGAGAGGGAGAAGAGAGAGAATAAATAGAGGGAGGAGTGGGCGGTTTCACTATACAGAAACCATGTGCCGCCCACCATTTTGTAAAATGATTATTTTGACATTCAACAAATTGTTTGTTCCAAATATTAAAATACAAATAAAAAATAACTAAAAATGATTAAAATCCATTTGATTAGAAAAATAATTACAAAACACTTAGATCAAAGTTAAACCATAATTTGGCACACTATTACACCATTTAACTTACAGTATCACTTAATTAATTTCAGGGCGTTACAGTATCAGAGCAGGGTTAAATCAATTCTGAAGATAAAAGAAGGCGTATGAACATATCCAAGCTAGGAAACTTGGTCAATCGTTAGTATCTTATGTCTTTATGATTCATTGTTTTTATCATTTTGTTAATTTATATTGTGGTTATTATTGGCTAATTAATGGAATAAGATTAGGCATTATACTGGAAGAAATGGCACTAAAAAGGAAGACAAGGAATGATGATCAAGAGGGTGATCATTATTTAGTAGATAATATGACAAATCTGAGGGTGATCACTATATGAGGATTAGTGATGTAGAAAAGGTGCTTTGTGCAATGTTCTTGCTTAAAAACGGGGACTAGAACTTGGTGGGAAGGAACTATGCTTGGAGTGAATATGGATGAGTTGACATAGGAGAAATTCAAGAAGATCTTCTATGAAATAGATTTCACCAGGGATGCTAGATCATTAAAAGTAAAGGAGTTTTTGGAGTTCAAGTAAGGAGGAATGTCAGCGTGTGATTATGCTAAAAAATTCAATGAAGATTGCAAATATGTCCCTTATATTGCCAAAGACAATAATGAGAAGATAGACCACTTCTTGAGAGGTTTTAATCCTGAAATCAGAAAGGATGTGAGGATCAATGGAGTTTAGGGAGTTAGTCGACAATGCATTGATGGTATATCAGAATGAAAAAGACATTGAGAAGTTTCGCCAACAAAGGAGATCAGGATTTACTCCAAGGAATCCTATCCAATGGAAAAAGGCAGAACAAAAGCCACAACTGGGAAATAGTAAATAACCTAGAGTTAAGCAAGCTGCTAATGTAACTGAGAAGCTATTATGTGCTAAGTGTGGGAAGAATCATTTTAGAGAGTGTTATAAAGGTAATAACTTATGTTTCAACTGTAAAAAGCTAGGACATTTGGCAAAAGATTGTCCCATGATGCAAAAGAAAGTCCAAGGAAAGGTGTATGCGATGACAGAGGAACAAGCTAATACGGATGCTTTTGTAGTCTCGAGTAATATTTTAATTTCTAGAGTTGTTGCAAATGCTAATAGATTTATTATCTACGCATTCATTTGTACCAAGTACATTTGTGAGAAAATTAGGCCTTACTCTGGAATTGTTGAAAATGAGATATAGTGTAATGTTACCATCTGTGGATGAAATGGAATTGAATCAAATGTTAAGGGCCCACTCGAATTAGATTGGTGATAGAAAATTATATGTAGATCTTGGGGTTTTGGGTATGGCTAATTTTGAAGTCATTTTGGCTACGGATTGGTTGTCAAAATATCATCGCAATTGGCTACAATAAGAAGATTTTGATCTTTCAGCCACTTGGAGAAGAACAGTTTATATTTTGAGGAACCACAGGTAGATCATCTATGCAATTATATCTGCAATGAAGGCTCAAAAGATGCTTAGCAAAGGTTGTGTTGGCTATTTGGCTAGTGTTATGGACACTTCAGTGGAACAAAAGTTAAAGCCAGAAGATGTCGAAGTGGTTCAAGAATTCCTAGAAGTGTTCCCAGATGACTTACCAAGATTGCCACCTGATTGAGAGATTGAGTTTGTAATGACCTTATACCAGGAACTATATCAATCTCCAAAGCACCATATAGAATGGCACCAACAGAATTAAAGGAGTTGAAGGTGCAAGTGCAAGAATTGCTTGATAAGAGTTTTATATGCCCTGGTTATTCTCCTTAGGGAATGCCTTTGTTATTTGTAAAGAAGAAGGATGGCATGTTGTAGTTACGTATTGATTATAGAGATTTAAACAAGGTGGCCATTAAGAATAAGTATCCACTTCCAAGGATAGATGATTTGTTTGATCAACTACAAGGTGCTTCTGTTTTCTTAAAAATTGATTTGCAGAGTAGATGTCATCAATTGAAGATTAAAGAAGAAGATGTGCAAAAGACTGCCTTTAGAACAAGGTATGGGCATTATGAATTTTTAGTGATGCCTTTTGGATTAACAAATGCCCCTGCTGAATTTATGGACCTAATGGAAACGGTGTTCAAGTAGTTTCTTGATAAATTTGTGATTGGATTTATTGATAACATTTTGATCTATTCTTGGAGTAAGGAAGAACATGAAGAACACTTAAGAATTGTGCTACAAGTTATTAAGGAAAAAAAGTTGTATGCCAAATTTAAGAAGTGTGAATTTTTGTTAGAACAAGTGGCATTCCTAGGACATATAGTGTCCAAGAATGGAATTTTTGTTGGTCTGGGTAAAGTGGAAGCTGTTGCCCACTGGCCAACACCAACAAATGTATTAGAAGTTGGAAGCATTTTAGGATTAATGGAGTACTATTAACAATTTGTTAAGGGATTCTCTAAAATAGCCTTTCCATTAACATCGCTGACTAGAAAGAATGTGAAATTCCAATGGACTGATGCTTGTAAAAGGAGTTTTCAAGAATTGAAGCATAGGCTAATCACAGCTCCAGTGCTTACCATTTCAAGAGGAACTAGTGGATTTATGGTGTATAATGATGCCTCCAAGAATGGTTTGGGTTGTGTGCTAATACAGAATGGGATGCCTCAAGGCAACTAAAAGAGTTCAAAAAGAATTACCAACTCATGATTTGGAACTTGTTGTTGTAGTTTTTGCTTTGAAAATCTAGAGACACTACCTGTACGGTGAGAAGTGTGGGATTTATACTAACTATAAGAGTCTTTATGTCTCGATCCAATACATCGTCACCTATGACAATGTGCCAATATTTCTATTCATGGAGTCCACCTTCGATAGCCAAGACAAACCATCTCCCAATAGGGATATAGACAACATAACAATCTTTACATGAATAAAGCGCCCAACTTTATTCCCTCTATTGTGGATCTTATGATTTAGACTGTTACCATAAGAATTGTGTCTTTCGCATAATCTGTCCATTATATGCCCAATTCTTAAAGGTTTAGACCGACAGTCTCAGACTATTGTTTGCTTAACATACATTCAACAAATATGAACGTAAAGAGGACAAGATTTGGTATATAAACAATAAATAAATTCTTTATTCATAAAAATGTCTCCAAAAACTTATTACATTTTTACACCTTAAGGCATACATGTCTAACAATCTCCCACTTGCACTAAGTGAGTAAATATGACAAATCTCGCATCCCTATGGCTTCCACATGCCTCTCGAAGACTCCCCTAGTCAGTGTCTTCATAAATGGATCTGCTAAATTGTCCTTAGGCGCAATCTTGCACACCATGACATGCCTGCTCTCAACGAAGTCCTTTATCACATGATACTTCCAATCAATATGTTTACTCTTCTTGTAAAATCTTCTTCCTTAGCATTAGCTACCACTGCACTATTATCACAGTATAGTGATACCGCTTTATCCATACCAGGAACTACCTCAAGATCCCCAAGGAACTTGCGAAGCCATACTGCTTTTTTCGAAGCATCACTAGTTGCCACATACTTAGCCTTCATCGTTGAATCTGAAGTGCAATCTTGCTTCACACTTCTCTAACTAATGGCACCACTGCCCAGAGTAAACACAAAACCCGAAGTCGATTTTCTAGAATCTAGACAAGATTGAAAATCCAAGTCAGTGTATACTAGAGGAGTTAAGTCCTCTCCCAAATACACAAGCATATACCCTCGAGTCCTTCTCAGGTACTTAAAAATATACTTTACCGCAACCCAGTGGTTGGGTCCTGGATCCGCCTGAAATAGACTTACAATCTCGACCGCATAACAAATATCCGATCGTGTGTAAAGCATGGCATACATGAGACTACCCACTGTCGAAGCATAAGGCACCTTCTTCATGTATTCTCTTTCTTCATTAGACTTTGAAAAGTCTTTCTTAAAAAGAGTAATTCCAAACCTAGATGGTTGCCCACCTTTATTGGAATCCTACATTGTAAACCACTTGAGAATTTTATCTATGTAGTCGGCCTGGGACAAAGTTATCATTTTGTTCTTCCTAACCTAAAGATCTTGATACCGAGAACAAAATTAGCCTCACCTAAGTCCTTCATGTCAAACTGCTTGGTCAACCATAATTTGACCGATGACAACGCCCCAACATCATTGCCAATTAGCAGAATGTCATCTACATAGAGCAGTAGAAAAACCACCCCCACTCTTGATATGTTTGTAAACACACAGCTCATCCACATTTTGTGAGAACTCATAAGTCTTGATCACCTGATCAAATCTTATGTTCCAAGAACAGGAAGCCTGCTTGAGTCTATAAATTGACTTTAGCAGCTTACAAACCTTACCCTCTTGACCCTTGACCTTGAACCCATCTAGTTGCTCCATATAAATGGACTCATCAAGAGAGCCATTTAGAAAATCCATCTTGACATCCATCTGTCAAATCTCATAGTCGAGAGCAGCAGTTATGGACAAGAGAATCTAGATGGACTTAAGCATGGCTACGGGTGAAAAGGTTTCCTCATAATCGATTCCTTCCTTTTGTGTACAACCCTTAGCTACCAGTCTAGCCTTAAAGGTTTAGACCTTTCCATCTACTCCTCTTTTCCTCTTGTAGATCCACTTACACCCAATGTGTTTTACCCCTTCGGGAAGACCCACAAGCTCCCAGACCTGATTAATCTCCATAGACTTCATCTCTATGTTCATGGCCTTTCTCTAGAGTTTTAAATCAACATCCTCCATAGCCTCTGCGTAAGTATAAGGATCCTTGTTATGTTCATCCGGTTTAGCCCAGAAGACCTCACCATTGAACATATACCTCTTAGGTTGACGCTCGATCTTCCCACTACGCCGAAGCCCCTTAGGTTGTTGTTCAAATTTGTTTAATTTTTCTACATTGATCGGAACAGTTTCAGTCGAAGCCTCTAGAGTGATTGGATCACTCCTTAACTCCTCAAACACTACTTTACTTTGAGGCTTAAAGTTATCCATGTAACACTCCTCAAGGAAAGTTGTGTTAGTTGAAACCACGACTTTCTTTTCTGTTGGATTATAGAAATAACCCCTTTAATTCCTATTGGATGTCATACAAACACGTAAACTTTCAAACGCGCTTCCAACTTATTTGCATCCTTAAACAGGACATGAGCTAGATATGTAAATATGGTTTAAGGATGTCTTTCTGCTAGTCCACAACTCGTGAGGAGTTTTAGGGACCAATTTTGAAGGCACATTGTTCAAAAGATAGCATGCGGTTTGTAGTGCATATCCCCAAAAGGATAAAGGCAATGATGAATAACTCATCATAGACCTTACCATGTCTAATAAAGTCCTATTCTTTCTCTCTGCTATGCCATTCAGGTACGGAGTGCGCGGCATAGTCAAATGGGATAAAATCCCATTCTCTAATAAGTGTCCCAAGAACTCATCAGAAAGGTATTCTCCATCGAGATCATATCAAAGTGCCTTTATGGGTCTATCCAATTGCTTTTCCACTTCAGCCTGAAACTCCCTGAACTTGTCAAAAGTTTCACTTTTGTGGTGCATCAGGTACACATAGCCATACCTTGAGTAATCGTCAATAAAAGTGACAAAGTACTCATACCCTCCTCGTGCCCAGATGTTCATCGATCCGCAAATATCACTATACACAAGTTCTAGAACCCCTTCGGCCTTATTGCCTTTAGACTCGAATGGTCTTTTTGTCATTTTACCCTCCAAACAAGATTCACATTGAGGTATAGATTCCACCTTTAAGTGACTTAAAGGTCCATCCCTTACCAACCTTTGAATCCTATTCAGGTTAATACGACCAAGGCGCATATGCCAAAGATAAGTCTTATTAGAGTGAGAAGTTTTAAGTCTTTTAGAGTTATTATCTTCATCTCAGCATTAAGCAATAAGTCTATCTTAGGTTTGATAAAATATAAATTATTTTGCATCCATCCAGAACAGATAAAAGATTTGTTTTTACGAATCACCACTTTATCATTAAAAGAAACCAAATAAGAGTCTTTAAATAAACAAGCTACATAAATTAAATTCCTTTTAAATTTAGGAATATAGAAACAATCTCGCAAAATTAAATTCCTATAACTATCAAAATAAAGATGGACGTCTCCCACTGCTTTCGCTAAGACCAAGGATCCATCGCCCATTCGAAGCGTGAAGTCTTCATGTTGTAGACTTCTCGTTTCTTTGAACCCCTGTAGAGAAATACAAACATGCTTAGTTGCACCAGAATCTATGACCCAAATGTCACTAGATTCCTCAACCAAACAAGTTTCTAAATACAAAAGATCACACCTACCTCCTTTAGAAAGGAAGTCCTTACAATGCTTCTTTATGTGCCCAATCTTCCCGCAAAAGAAGCACTTGAGCTTCTTCGGGTTCTTCTTCTTCTTTTTCTTGCTCTTGGTGTTAGCAGGAATAGAAGACTTCCTATTCTTGGCCCGTTGCCTCTTTCCATTCCCAGAGTTTGGATTGAAACCAAAAGTAGCTACCATATTGGCCTCTCCACCCGCAGGAGACTCCTTGATCAGTAGTTCAAACTCCTGTAACTGTTTCATTAATTCTATTAAGCCCATGACCAACTAGATGTGCTCCTTTACAGATGTCCCCAGTCTCTATTTACAATTCCTGAGTTTCTGCAGCGCCCCTTGCCACATTGTTATGGCCTGGCCTCCAAACATGTCTTCTAGATTATCCAAGATCTGCTTAGCAGTCTCATAATCCTCATGTTGAGCCTACAGCACATTGTTCATGCTAGCCATAACATAGCAGCGGGCCTGATCATGTGCATCTTTCTAGCAATCGTACGCTTGGAATTGCTCATTGGTGGAATCTCCCGTAGGCTTGGGAGGACAAGGGGTTGTCAGCACAATTTTCAGTTTCTCAAAGGAGAGGATGATATCCAGGTTTCCTTTCCAATCATTATAATTCTCTCCGGTTAATAGGTTTTTGTCAAGTATTGAGATAAAGTATTTTTAGGCACTTTTAATCTACAATAAAGAATCATATACCTAACATAAGCAAACATATAATAATAATTTAGTAAGATAACACAATCATGTAAAAACATACAAATGTGTTTATGTGTCAAAACCTTGAAAATATCACAACCTTACAATGATAATTCCCGACTTAGAATTCAACAAGATATACGCCATCCAAGACCCATATGATCCAGCATATGTTAATAATCATTTCTTTGACTATTAATTTTATTAACAGAGCTCCTATGGGAGGTTAACAATAAAATTAACGTGAGTGTATAACCATTGTTTTAATATTTTATCCATGATTTATAATCACCCCCTAGGGGTGTACAACCATAAATTATGCTAAAATACCTTATCCTCTTAGAGATCCAATCTGGTACATGATAGAAATCCTTTCCTAGGCATTGGGACCACCATGTTCTTCCTATGGACCAACGATGGAGGCCTTAGGTCCTCTCTTCGAAAACCTTCTCCCACTCAATCTTTTGAAATCAAGGTTTTATTTTAAAAGACATGCATAAACAATTTTAATGTGAGCGGCACTCCCTATTCCATATGATATGTTATCAATATACATGGCAAATCATATTATAATGCAGACAATCAAAGCAATTAAGCAAAGTTACAAGCAAAATAATAAATATCCGCAATATTATGGTTCCACCCTAGAGAATAGAAAAACAAAGATTACAAGAGAATAATCGAAACATTTTATCGATTCTTCATCCTTAAATCTCCAAGCTGTATCCTTCTTCATGTAATGCCTATCTTCAAGTCTTCAAACCCGTATGAATCGAATACTTTATATTTTCAGTCATATCCAAAATTTAATGTTTCTCAGAATTGTCCAAAAATAAAATTAAAACTGCATTGAAAGACTATACCTTTTTTAAAAAAAAAAATTAGCTCTCTATCGACAAGCCGATCTAAGTGATCGGCCTGCCAGTCATGACCCACCGCCTGTCGATCTTCACAGATCGACCTATTGAACTAAAAGTTCAGCCTACTGCCAAAGTCACCTAATTTTTGCCCCGCTAACGGCCTGCCGAACCTCACGTCTAGCGTACTGATGTACGACCATCGGCCTGCAAACTATAGGGTTCGGCATGTCGACCAAGCAGACATCACCCTTTCTAGAATATACAATTTTTAATGCAATACTTCGATTTTATTTCAACAATTCAAAAACATGAAATTAGAGACTCAGAAAATACCTTGAAGCGTCATCAGCCATCTTCTCGATCCGCCTTCTAGATCCGTATTCTCCGAATGATTATTTAATTACAAAATTCTTACAAATTTAAATTTAAATAATAATTCCTAGATAGAGATGATAATCCGCCATCTAATTATATGAAAAACCTAGATACACATTCTAACCTCTAAGGAACCATAACCGATATAAATTAATTAATTAATAAATAATTAAATAATAATTTAATTAACCATAATTAACTAATAAACATTCATCATATAATCTATGACAACATATAAAATATATAAAAACCTAGAGTACCAACTCTCTATAAAATTAAATTCAAGCATAGAAGAAATCAAGATCACATAATTTATACATATAGCATGATCATAAACTCGTAAATTTATGTAAAAACCATGGCTTTGATACCAATTGTTAGAAAAATAGTATGCAATGAAATTTAAAAATTTTATATCAGAGTATTTTCCAAAACGTAAGTTTGATATACTATATGCATAAATTAACCAGATCTTACTAACCTTTGAATGCCAAAGAACTCCCGCAATATGTGAAGAGAAGTAACGTTCCAAAAGAGCCTCAACTAACTAGTCTTCTTTGCTATTCTCTATCCACGATTGGAGTGAGTGTGGGCTCACACGTATAGCTCTTCCTCTAGGTGACTCTCATTCCAACCAATTGAGAGAACCCAAAGCAAGTGTTCGTGATTTGTGAACAAGAGCTCTCAGGGAGTTTCAGATTCTCACCAGCAGAGTATCACTCTTAATCTCTCAATTGATCTTAATAACTTATAAGACTTGCTCCCTATTTATAAAGGTTGGGTCTAGGGCCAGTCCTTATCAGATAGGGTCTCAAAAATTCGAATCAGAATCAAATTCGGATCAATATCTGATGAAATTCGAGTGAAAACGTGTGATCTTTTTATCGACATCGGTAGGCCAAATTTACTGCATCGGCAAACCAAACTTGAGGATCGGCATGTCAAACTATCGATAAAAAATCTCAGTGAATCATTTATTTTTCACCCGAGATTCTATAGGATAAAGTCTTAGTTTTAATTCAAATAACCGAATAGAGAAGTTATCTAATTAAAACAACTTTATCTAGATAATCTCTAGGAAAATAAATGAATTCCTAATAATTCTACAAGTTTATCTTGATTTAATTTATTCAAAATTAAATCAACCAATAAACAGACAAGAATTATCCGATCCCAATAATTCAACAAGTTTATCTTGAATTAATTTTATCACAAATTTAATTCAACAGATAAACAGACATGAATTATTTGATTCTTTCGAATTTCAACCAATCTAATAAATCTAACATAAGTCACCAATTATTAGAAAAGCACGCCGTATCGTTATAGGATTTTGTGAGCTAGCAAAGGGGACCAAATAGACCTATATAGTTTAAGCTCCCGATAATTACAAAACCCAATATCCCAGATATACATTTCATAATTATCAAATCCAACGCTGCTCCACTAAAAGCTTGGAGCTGCACTCTCAAACTACATAGAATTACGAAGCCCGTATGGCTAAGTCTCCATGACATATCATAGTGTATCGTATCCCCATAGGATTATCCATAACCGACTTAAGGATAAGTCCTGTCTTACCTTTCTGATTATTTTTATCTTACGTTCCATTATCTCACCATCGAAAAACTTACCATCCAAAGACAGTATTGTTGGAAACAAAGTGCGCAGTGGAATTTTTAAAAAATTTGCATCAGAGTAATTTCCAAAACACAAGTTTGGCATGTTATAAGTATAAATTAAACAGATCTTACTAACCTCAGTGTGCCGAAGAACCTCCGCAACCTTTGTAGAGAAGTAATGTTCCTAAAGAGCCTCAACCAACTGGTCTTCTTTGATATTCTCTATCCACAACCGGAGTGAGTGTGGGCTCACACGTACAGCTCTTCCACCGGTGACTCTCCTTCCAACCAATAGAGAGAACCCAAAGCTAGTGTTCGTGATTTGTGAACAAAAGCTCTCAGGGAGTTTTCAGATGCTCACTAGAAGAGTATCACTCTTAATCTCTCAAATTGATTTGAGTAAATCGTGAGACTCACTCCCTTTTTATAGCTATTGGTCTTGGGGTCAGTCCATATTAGATTATGTCTCAAAAACTTGAAACAGAATCAAGTTCGGATCAATATCTTATAAGATCCGCGTGAAAACACGTAATCTTATCTCCCGCTGATCGGCAGGCCGAACAGGTCAGTTCGGCAGGCCGACCATGTCATTCGGCAGGCCGAACTCCCGAGAAAAAATCTCCGCGAATCTTTTATTGTCCACCCGAGATTCTAAAAGATAAAGTCTCAGTTTTGATTCAAATAACCCAATAGAGAAGTTATCTAATCTAAACAAACTTTATCAAGATAATCTCTAAGAAAATAAATCAATTCACAATAATTCTACAAGTTTATCTTGTTCTAATTTGTCCAAAATTAAAACAACCGATAAACAGACAAGAATTATCTGATCGTAATAATTCAATAAGTTTATCTTGAACAAATTTCTTACAAAATTAATTCAACCGATAAACAGACATGAATTATTTGACTCTTACAAATTTTAAACCAATCTAATAAATCCGACATACAATAATTCACAATAATTCAAGATAATCTCTAAGAAAATAAATCAATTCACAATAATTCTACAAGTTTATCTTGTTCTAATTTGTCCAAAATTAAAATAACCGATAAACAGACAAGAATTATCTGATCGTAATAATTCAACAAGTTTATCTTGAACAAATTTCTTACAAAATTAATTCAACCGATAAACAGACATGAATTATTTGACTCTTACAAATTTTAAACCAATCTAATAAATCTGACATACAATAATTCACAATAATTCATGATAATCTCTAAGAAAATAAATCAATTCACAATAATTCTACAAGTTTTTCTTGTTCTAATTTGTCCAAAATTAAAACAACCGATAAACAGACAAGAATTATCTGATAGTAATAGTTCAACAAGTTTATCTTGAACTAATTTCTTACAAAATTAATTCAACCAATAAATAGACATGAATTATTTAACTCTTACAAATTTTAAACCAATCTAATAAATCTGACATAAGTCACCAATTATTGGAAAAGCACGCCGTGTCATTACAGGATTTTGTGAGCTAGCAAAGGGGACCAAAATGGACCTATAAAGTTTAAGCTCATGATAATTATGAAACCCAATATCCCAGATATACATTTCACAATTATCAACTCTAATGCTACTCCACTAAAAGCTTGGAGCTGCACTCTCAAACTTTATAGAATTACGAAGCTCGTGTAGCTAAGTCTCCATGACATATCATAGTGTATCGCATCCCCATATAATCATCCATAATCGGCTTAAGGACAAGTTCTGTCTTACCTTCCCGATTACTTTTATCTTACGTTCTATTGTCTCACCATTAGAAAACTTACCATCCAAAGATAGTATACCATTCAGTTACATCTATGTATCCAAATGGTTGAGCGCTCCATTTTTCCAATTACAGGACAACGCATATAAGAGGATATCATTACTCCTAAAGAGGAGCTATGGATGCCATATCTATGAATAACAAGTCTACGCTATCAAGATTCATGCCTCCAACGTACCGGTATGCACACCACTATAGAGTTGTGGGTGTCACCCTTTGGCACATCAAAAGACACAAGTCGAGACAACGGGCCCACTATTCATCTCAGGATTAAGATACAATACAAATGACTGTCTAAAGTGAATCGATTTGCCAAGACAGAATTATTAATCCAAATCAATTCACTTTATCTCCCGATCCAACACATCGTCACCTATGACAACGTGCCAATGTTTCTATTCACGGAGTCTAACTCCGATGGTCAAGACAAACCATCTCCCAAAAGGGATATAGACAACATAACAATCTTTACATGAATAAAGTGCCCAACTTTATTCCCTCGATTGCGGATCATATGTTTTAGACCGTCACCTTAAGAATCGTGTCTTCTGCATAATCAGTCCATCATATGCCCAATTCTTAAGGTTTAGACTGACAGTCTCAGACTACTGTTTGCTTATCATACATTCAACAAATGTGAATGTAAAGAGGACAAGATTTGGTATATATAAATGAATAAATTCTTTATTGATAAAAATGTCTCCAAAAAACATATTACATTTTTACTCCTTAGGGCATACATGTCTAACAATCTCCCACTTGCACTAAGTGAGTAAATACAGCAAATTTTGCATCCCCATAGCTTCCACATGCCTGTTGAAGACTCTCCCAGTAAGTGTCTTCGTAAATGGATCAGCTAAATTTTCCTCTGACGCGATCTTGCACACTGTGACATGCCTATCCTCAACGAAGTCCTTTATCACATGATACTTTCGATCAATATGCTTACTCTTCTTGTGAAATCTTGGTTCCTTAGCATTAGCTACCGCCGCACTGTTATCACAATACAGTGATACCGCTTTATCCATACCAGTAACTACCTCAAGATCTCCAAGGAACTTACGGAGCCACACTGTTTCTTTCGAAGCATCACTAGCCGCCACATACTCGGCCTCCATCGTTGAATCTGAAGTGCAATCTTGCTTAGCACTTTTCCAACAGATGGCACTGCCACCCAGAGTAAACACAAACCCCGAAGTCTATTTCCTAGAATCCAGATAGGATTGAAAATCTGAATCAGTGTATCCTAGAGGAGTTAAATCCTCACCCGAATACACAAGCATATACCCTCGAGTCCTTCTTAGGTACTTGAAAATATGCTTTACCGCAACCCAATGGTTCGGTCCTGGATCCGCCGGAAATCGACTTACAATCCCGACCACATAGCTAATATCCGGTCATGTGCAAAGCATGGCATACATGAGACTACCCACTGCCGAAGCATAAGTCACCTTCTTCATGTATTCTCTTTCTTCATAAGACTTTGGAGAGTCTTTCTTAGAAAGAGTAATTCCAGACCTAGATGGTTGCCCACCTTTCTTGGAATCCTGCATTGCAAACCTCCTGAGAATTTTATCTATGTAGCCGGCCTGGGACAAAGCTATCATTTTGTTCTTCCTATCCCGAAAGATCTAGATATAGAGAACAAAATTAGCCTCACCTAAGTCCTTCGTGTCAAGCTGCTTGGTCAACCATAATTTGACTGATGACAACGCCCCAACGTCATTGCCAATTAACAGAATGTCATCTACATAGAGCAGTAGAAAAACCACCTTCCCATCCTTAATCTGTTTGTAAACACATGGTTCATCCACATTTTGTGAGAACCCATAAGTCTTGATCACTTGATCAAATCTTATGTTCCAAGAACGAGAAGCCTGCTTAAGTCCATAAATAGGCTTTAGCAGCTTATAAACCTTACCCTCTTGACCCGCGACCTTGAACCCGTCAGGTTGTTCCATATAGATGGACTCATCAAGATAGCCATTCAAAAAAGCCGTCTTGACATCCATCTGCCAAATCTCATAGTCGAGAGCGGCAGCTATGGACAAGAGAATCCGGATGGACTTAAGCATGGCTACAGGTGAAAAGGTTTCCTCATAATCGATTCCTTCCTTTTGCGTATAACCCTTAGCTACTAGTCTAGCCTTAAAGGTTTCGACCTTTCCATCCACTCGTCTTTTCCTCTTGAAGATCCACTTACACCCTATGGGTTTAACCCCTTCGGGAAGATCTAAAAGCTCCCAGACCCGATTAGTCTCCATAGACTTCATCTCTATGTTCATGGCCTCTGTCTAGAGTCTGGAATCAACATCCTTCATAGCGTCTGTGTAAGTGTAAGGATCCCTATCATGTTCATCTGGTTCAGCCAAAAAGACCTCCCCATTGAACATATACCTTTCAGGTTGACACCCGATCCTCCCACTACGCCGAAGCCCCTAAGATTGTTGTTCAGGTTTGTTTGGTTTTTCTACACCGATCGGAATGGTTTCGTTCGAACCTCCAGAGTGAACGAATCACCCCTCAATTCCTCAAGCACCACTTTGCTTCGAGGTTTAAAGTCGTCCATGTAACTCTCCTCAAGGAAAGTTGCATTAGTAGAAAACACGACTTTATTTTCCTTTGGGTTATTAAAATAACCCCCTTTAGTCCCTTTTGGATATCCTACAAACACGCAAACTTCCAAACGTGCTTCCAACTTATTCAGATCCTTAAACAGGACATGAGCTGGACATCCCCATATGCGAATATGGTTTAAGGATGTCTTCCATCTTGTCCACAACTCGTGAGGAGTTTTAGGGACCGATTTTGAAGGCACATTGTTCAAAAGATAACATGCGGTTTGTAGTGCATATCCCCAAAAGGATAAAGGCAATGATGAATAACTCATCATGGACCTAATCATGTCCAACAAAGTCCTATTCCTTCTCTCTGCTACGCCATTCTGCTGCAGAGTGCCCGGTGCAGTCAAATGGGATAAAATCCCATTCTCTAACAAGTGTCCCAAGAACTCATCAGAAAGGTATTCCCCACAATGATCAGATCGAAGTGCCTTTATGGGTCTACCCAATTGCTTTTCCACTTCAGCCTGAAACTCCCTGAACTTATCATAAGTTTCACTTTTGTGGTGCATTAGGTACACATACCCATATCTAGTGTAATCGTCAATAAAAGTGATGAAGTACTCATACCCTCCTCGTGCCCGAATGTTCATCGGCCTGCAAACATCACCATGCACAAGTTCTAGAACCCCTTTGGCCCTATTGCCCTTAGACCCGTATGGTCTTTTGGTCATTTTACCCTCCAAACAAGATTCACATTGAGGTATAGATTCCACCTTTAAGTGACTTAAAGGTCCATCCCTTACCAACCTTTGAATCCTATTCAGGTTAATATGCCCAAGGCGCAAATGCCAAGGATAAGTCTTATTAGAGTGAGAAGTTTTAAGTCTTTTTGAGTTATTATCATTTATCTCAGCATTAAGCAATAAGTCCATCTTAGGTTTGATAAAGTATAGATTATTTTGCATCCATCCAAAACAGATAAAAGATTTATTTTTACGAATCACCACTTTTTCATTAAAAGATACCACGTAGGAGTCCTTAAATAAAGAAGATACAGAAATTAAATTCCTTTTGAATTTTGGAACATAAAAACAATCTCGCAAAATTAAATTCCTATAATTATCAAAATAAAGATGGGCATCTCCCATTGCTTCTGCTAAGACCAAGGATCCATCGCCCATCCGAAGCGTTAAGTCTTCACACAGCAGACTTCTCGTTTCTTTGAATCCCTGCAGAGAAACAGAAACATGATTAGTTACACCGGAATCTATGACCCAGATGTCACTGGATTCCTCAACCAAACAAGTTTCTAAATATAGAAGATCACACCTACCTCCCTTGGAAAGGAAGTCCTTGCAATGCTTCTTTATATGCCCGACCTTACCACAGAAGAAGCACTTAAGCTTCTTTGGGTTCTTCTTCTTCTTCTTCTTGCTCTTGGTAGCAGCAGGAATAGAAGACTTCCCACTCTTGGCCCGTTGCTTCTTTCCATTTCCCGAGTTAGGATTGGAACCAGAAGTAGCTACCATGTTGGCCTCTCCACCAGCAAGAGACTCCCTGATCTGCAGTTCAAACACCTGTAACTGTTTCATCAGTTCTATCAAGGTCATATCCTGTCTATTGCTTAAATTAAAAGTTGCTCTAAACAGAATAAATTCCTTAGACAGAGTCTCAAAGACCATAGTCATCTGAGTTTCAACATCGATGTCGGCTCCATTGGTTTGAGCCTCAGCGAGGTAACCCATGACCAACATCATGTGCTCCTTTACAGATGTCTCTAGTCTCTGCCTACAGTTTAAGAGTTTCTAAAGTGCCCCTTGCTGCTTTGTTATGGCCTGGCCTCCAAACATGCCCTCAAGATTATCCAAGATCTGCTTCGCAGTCTCATAATCCTGATGTTGAGCCTGCAGCACGTTGTTCATGCTAGCCATTACATAGCAGTGGGCCTGATCATTAGCATCTTTCCAGCGGTCGTACGCTTAGAATTGCTCATTACTTGAGTCTCCCGTAGGCTCGGGAGGACAAGGGGTTGTCAGTACATATTTCAGTTTCTCAAAGGAGAGGATGATGTCCAAGTTCCATTTCCAATCGTTATAATTCTCACCGGATAATTGGTTTTTGTCCAGTATCGATGATAAAGCGTTTTTAGACATTTTTAATCTACAATAAAGAATCATATACTAAACATAAGCAAACATATATAATAATTTAGTAAGATAACACAATCATGTAAAATCATACAAATGTGTTTATGTGTCTACCTTGAAAATATCACAACCTTACAACAATAATTCCCAACTCAGAATTCAACAAGCTCCTAGGGGAGTCATGCCAAATTCAATCAGGAACACGGATCCCCTCCTGATTAATATATGCCATCCAGGACCCGTATGATCCAGCATATACTAATAATCGTTTCTTTGGCCATTAATTTCATTAACAGAGCTCCTAGGGGAGGTTAATAATAAAATTAACGTGAGTGTATAACCACCGTTTCAATATTTTATCCATGATTTATAATCACCACCTAGGGGTGTGCAATCATAAATCATACTAAAATACCTTATCCTTTCAGAGATCCAATCCGGTACTTGATAGAAATCCCTTCCTAGGGGTCGGGACCACCATGTTCTTCCTATGGACCAACGATGGAGGCCTTAGGTCTTCTCTTCGAAAACCTTCTCCCACTCAATCTTTTGAAGTCAAGGTTTTATTTTAAAATTATGCATGAACAATTTGAATATGAGCGGCACTCCCTATTCTATATGACATGTTATCAATATACATGGTAAATCATATTATAATGCAGACAAGCAAAGCAATCAAGCAAAGCTACAAGCAAAATAATAATAACCGTAATATTATGATTCCACCCTAGAGAATAGAAAACTGAGATTACAAGAGAATAATCGAGACATTTTTTGATTCTTCATCCTTGAATCCTCAAGCTGTATCCTTCTTCATGTAATATCCATCTTCAAGTCTTTAATCCCATATGAATCGAATACTTCATATTTTCGGTCATATCCAAATTTAATTTATCTCAGAATCGTCCCAAAAATAAGCTTAAAATTGCACCAAAAAATTGCACCTTTTCTGGACACCCGGCAGCTCTCGGTCGGTAGGCCGATCTGGGTGATCGACCTACCGATCATGAAGGTTCGGCCTGTCGACAGAGCACCAAAATTTTTGCCCCACTGTCAGCCTGTGGTCCGGCCTGCCGATCTGTGACCTTCGGCCTGCCGAACTGTGAGGTCCGGCATGCCGACCGAGCAAAAAACCCTCAATCCAGAAAATACAATTTTAATGCAATTCATCAATTTTATTTTCAACAATTCAAAAACATAAAATTAGAGACTTATGAAATACCTGGAGGTGCCATCATCAATCTTCTAGATCCGTCTTCTAGATCTGTCTTCTCCGAATAATTATTTAATTACAAATTAAAATTAAATAACAGTTTCTAGACGGAGATGATAGTCCGCCATCTAATTACATGAAAAACCTAGATACACATTCTAACCTCTAAGGAACCAAAACCGGTATTAATTAATTAATAAATAATTAAACAATGATTTAATCAACCATAATTAATTAATAAACATTCACCAATTATTCATGACAACATATATATTATATAGAACCTAGAGTGCCATCTCTCTATAAAATTCAATTCAAGCATAGGAGAGATTAAGATCATAAAATTTATGCATATAACATGATCACAAACTTGTAAATTTATGTAAAAACCTCAGCACTGATACCAATTGTTGGAAACAAAGTGCGCAGTAGAATTTTTAAAAAATTTGCATCAAAGTAATTTCTAAAACACAAGTTTGACATGTTATATGTATAAATTAAACAGATATTACTAACCTCAATGTGCCGAAGAACCTCTACAACCTTTGTAGAGAAGTAACGTTCCTGAAGAGCCTCAACCAACTGGTCTTCTTTGCTATTCTCTATCCACAACCGGAGTGAGTGTGGGCTCACACGTACAGCTCTTCCACCAGTGACTCTCCTTCCAACCAATAGAGAGACCCCAAAGCTAGTGTTCGTGATTTGTGAACAAAAGCTCTCAGGGAGTTTTCAGATGCTCACTAGAAGAGGATCACTCTTAATCTCTCAAATTTATCTGAGTAAATCATGAGACTCACTCCCTTTTTATAGCTATTGGTCCTGGGGTCAGTCCATATTAGATTAGGTCTCAAAAACTTGAAATAGAATCAAGTTCGGATCAATATCTAATAAGATCCATGTGAAAACGCGTAATCAAATCTCCCGTTGATCGGCAGGCTAAACATTCTGATCGGTAGGCCGACCACGTCATTCGGCAGGCCGAACTCCCGAGAAAAAATCTCCGCGAATCTTTTATTTTCCACCCGAGATTCTAAAGGATAAAGTCTCAGTTTTGATTCAAATAACCCAATAGAGAAGTTATCTGATCAAAACAAACTTTATCAAGATAATCTCTAAGAAAATAAATCAATTCACAATAATTCTACAAGTTTATCTTGTTCTAATTTGTCCAAAATTAAAACAACCGATAAATAGACAAGAATTATCTGATCGTAATAATTCAACAAGTCTATCTTGAACTAATTTCTTACAAAATTAATTCAACCGATAAACAGACATGAATTATTTGATTCTTACAAATTTTAAACCAATCTGATAAATCCGACATAAGTCACCAATTATTAGAAAAGCACGCCGTGTCGTTACAGGATTTTGTGAGCTAGCAAAGGGGACCAAAATGGACCTATAAAGTTCAAGTTCATGATAATTATGAAACCCAATATCCCAGATATACATTTCATAATTATCAACTCCAACGCTACTCTACTAAAAGCTTGGAGCTGCACTCTCAAACTTTATAGAATTACAAAGCTCGTGTAGCTAAGTCTCCATGACATATCATAGTGTATCGCATCCCCATATGATCATCCATAATCGGCTTAAGAACAAGTTCTGTCTTACCTTCCCGATTATTTTTATCTTACGTTTCATTGTCTCACCATTAGAAAACTTACCATCCAAAGATAGTATACCATTTGGTTACACCTATGTATCCAAATGGTTGAGCGCTCCAGTTTTTCAATTACAGGACAACACATATAAGAGGATATCATTACTCCTAAAGAGGAGCTATGGATTCTATATCTATGAATAACAAGTCTACGCTATCAAGAGTCATGCCTCCAACGTACCGGTATGCATACCACTATAGAGATGTGGGTGTCACCCTTTGGCACATCAAAAGACACAAGTCGAGACAACAGGCCCACTATTCATCTCAGGATTAAGATACAATACAAATGACTGTCTAAAGTGAATCGATTTGCCAAGACAGAATTATTAATCCAAATCAATTCACTTTATGTCCTGATCCAACACATCGTCACCTATGACAACGTGCCAATGTTTCTATTCACGGAGTCCAACTCTGATGGTCAAGACAAACCATCTCCCAAAAGGGATATAGACAACATAACAATCTTTACACGAATAAAGCGCCCAACTTTATTCCCTCGATTGTGGATCATATGTTTTAGACCGTCACCTTAAGAATCGTGTCTTTCGCATAATCAGTCCATCATATGCCCAATTCTTAAGGTTTAGACTGACAGTCTCAGACTACTGTTTACTTATCATACATTCAACAAATGTGAACATAAAGAGGACAAGATTTGGTATATATAAATGAATAAATTCTTTATTGATAAAAATGTCTCCAAAAAACGTATTACGTTTTTACTCCTTAGGGCATACATGTCTAACAAGTATACCATTCGGTTACACCTATGTATCCAAATGGTTGTGTCCTCTAGTTTTTCAATTACATGATAACGCATATAAGAGGATATCACTATTCCTAAAGAGGAGCTATGGATTCTATATCTATGAATAACAAGTCTACACTATCAAGAGTCATGCCTCCAACGTACCAGCATGTATACCACTATTAAGATGTGGGTGTCACCCTTTGGTACATCAAAAGACACAAGTCAAGACAACGGGCCTACTATTTATCTCAGGATTAAGATATAATACAAATGATTGTCTAAAGTGAATCGATTTGCTGAGACAGAATTATTAATCCAAATCAATTCACTTTATATCCTGATCCAACACATCGTCACCTATGACAATGTGCCAATGTTTCTATTCACGGAGTCCACCTCCGATGGCCAAGGCAAACATCTCCAAACAAGGATATAGACAACATAACAATCTTTACATGAATAAAACGCTCAACTTTATTTCCTTGATTGCGGATCTTATGATTTAGACCTCACCTTAAGAATCGTGTCTTTCGCATAATCTGTCCATTATATGCCCAATTCTTAAAGGTTTAGACTGATAGTCTTAGACTATTATTTGCTTAACATACATTCAATGAATATGAACATAAAGAGGACAAGATTTGGTATATAAACAATATATAAATTCTTTAATGATAAAATTGTCTCCAAAAACTTAGTATATTTTTATTCCTTAGGGCATACATGTCTAACAATAACCTAGATCATTGAGTTTGGTTTATGAGAAGTTAAATGGTATATGATTTTATAATGCTAGGCCTTTAACACATCTTATCTTCTAAGAGGACTAATCTTTTCACTTAACGCAAATTGGACTCAAGGTAAGTAAAAACTATTATTTACTACATCACAAGAACTATGTCATGTTATGTTTTAAGGTGCATTGATTGGATTGTTGTTATTTGGGAATGATATAGATATTGAAATACATTCATGATTCATGACATTTATATTAAGATAAGAGGTGATTTAAAAAGGGAATGAGGTTTTTAACTAAAATAGGACTATAGTGCTTAATTGGTGGTCGGGTAGGCACAGGACGTGGGTGGAACCAATAGACCCAACAAAGGGTGGTGAATACTTTGAGGTTGAAAAACCAAGATAAGAAAAGCCATAAAGATTAAGACTAAATACGACAAATACCTGAGGTCTAATGACCAAGATAGAAATTATTGTTATTACATTTGCCAAATTATCCAAAAACCATGGCCTATCATTACCAATTGAGTACCACACTCTAAGGGTACCCAAAAGAAGAAGGAATTATTGAAGGAAAACTGATAAAAGAAAATGTCTAATTGTATTCTCATTCAATGATTATGTTCTTGCATTAGTTTTTGCTTACTAAGCTTTTAGCTCATTATAGTTCTTATGATGCAGGTGAGAATGTATATGGTTAGGGGTTGACCAAGTATCCAAAGCTTCTAGAGAGAGATTTGTTCATATGCCATGTTTTAGAGCAGCTTTTGAAATGTATCTTGGAGCTTTGTTTTGTAAAACTTAACAGCTTTGTCATGGCTTTTTTTGTAATTAGACATATGTTACTAAGTCTAGATGTGATAGTATAGTTTTGTTCATATTACTAACTTTGAATAATGTATATATATTGTAAATAAGGAAATGAATGAAAGAACGTTTTTAAAACTCTTTTATACTAAAATGAATATTTTAAGTAAACCATAACACTTATAATGTAATTGAAAGATTAATACTTCTTATCCTAACTATATAAGGTTTACACGAGGTTATTAGTTAGCTTAAGAGCTATTACACTATCATCCACAAACAAATTAAATGGACAAGCTGAGTTAGCAAATAGAGAGATCAAACAAGTCTTGAAAAAAAAATGAATCCATATTGAAAAGATTCATCCTCAAGTCTTCAAGATGCACTCTAGGCACACTGTACAGCTTACAAAGCCCTTTTAGGAATGTCTTCCTATAGGCTCGTCTTTGGAAAAGCCTGTCATTTATATGTAGAACTTCACCACAAAACTTATTAGGCAATTAAAGCTCTCAACTTTGATCTTAATACCATAGGTATTGAACAAAAACTTCAACTTTCTAAACTTGAGGAATTAAGGAATGATGCTTATGAAAATTCATGGATTTACAAAGCACAAATGAAGGCATTTCATGACAAGCAGATCTCAAGAAAGAACTTTGAGCCAAATCAATGGTTTCATCTTTATGAATCCCGTCTTCACCTTCATCCTGGTAAGTTGAAATCATGATGGACCGGTTCATATATTGTGAAATAGGTTTTCCCAAATGGTGTTGTTGAAATCAAAAATCCATCCGATGGAAGGATACTCAAAGACTCAAAAGTTACATAGAACGAATATCTATGCCCAAAGAAGCCACTCTTGTGGCTCCGGTTTAGCAACCCTAAGTAGTTTTCTATAATTTTCTCTTGTAAATATTTATTTTTGTTGTTTGTTGTCTCATTTTGTTTTTTGCTTAATTTTAATTTTCATTAAAAAAAACCTTCAAAATTTGAAAATAAATTTAGCTAATTATTGCAGAATGGCTGAGATTAAGAAGGATATAATTGATTGTGGTTAGTAAATACTTTGTATTTGCAGCCTCTTAAGATAAATTCTGAAGAATCCATGTCAAAACATGATTTTTGACTTTCGAAACAAAAAAAAAATCTAGGGAATCTGACTTTAAAAGACCCAGTTTGTAATATATTATTGTGTATTTTATTAGTTTTTATTTTTGTTTATTAAATTTGCTACAGATCATCTCTATAGCTACGCTACTTTAGGTAATATCTTTGCTGCTCTAATTTTTCTTTTTATACATTAGGGACAATGTATAACTTTGGTTGGGGAAAAAGGTTGTGCTTCATGGTTTTGCGTCAATATTGTGCTTCAATGTTATACTATGCTAATTTTTTGATTTTTGAACTTTTTTTTTTGGTTTTTGCTTCAGATTTTGAGTGTTTTGCAAAATTTTTCATTTTTGTAAGTCATTAAAAATAAAAACTATTTTGCAAATATTAATTTCTTAGTAATTAATGTGTTATTATTTTGTTTTGATGTCTGAATCTCATATTAATGTAATATCATTTTTTTATTCTTTGAATTATTTAATTTTATGGACTCTCAAAACTTTAGTTTTATTTAACATTTTTATGTTTTTATTTTTTGAAGTATTTATAAGCCATTCTTTTCATACACAAGCACTATAGTGCTTAATTGAGGTAGTAAATCAAACTTATGAATACTTGAATTTTATTATTTTGTGAAGATGAACAATTAAAGGCCGTAACATTTTCAAAATTAATTAATTAAAAAATAAAAAGAAAAAATAATAAAAAGAAACAAAAAAGAATTGTAAATAAATAAAGTGTTTGAAGTTGTAAATTAATGAATAAAAGTTGGATAAGTTTGGTTTTGTAGCCTTTTTAACTTGAGTCAGTAAGTTATAAGGGGTGCTTCAACAGCTAGTGCCTTAAGCCAACTAGTCTAGGAGTTGCTAACCAAAAGCTCGTTAATGGGTTATAGAGAAAGCTTAAAAGAGCTAAGCATTACACTATCCACAGCTATTGTAAAGTTTGATTTTTGTATATAATTTAAAATGTTCTGTTCTTTAATTGTTTAATAAATAAATTTGAAGTGTTGTTGCCTACAAGAATGATTTGAATCAAAATATCATAGCAATTTTATTCTTAGTTTTTGGTGAAACTTCATAATTATTCTAACTATTCTTTTGAACATAGCATTCTAAGTATTCTTTTGAACATAATTATTCTAAATATCATAGCAATTTTATTCTAATTATTCTTTTGAACCATAACATAGCATCAAAATTAGGTTAGGAAAGGATTGAACATGGTTTTTATGTTTATTTCTTTATTTTTGGAGTAAATGTGAAAAATGCATAAATAATAATGAAATTAAGTTGCATGCATATGAGAATGAGATTATATGATTTGTATAGTGTTTATGGACTTTTAGAACATGTTTTAGAAGCTTTAGGACTAGCTTGGAAAGATTTAAACTCGGTTTGAGTGTAGGAGTTTGAAACAGAATGCTTTTGGTTGTGACAGCGCTACCGACCGCGGTTAGTATGACGCTGTCAACGTCGTCATTGTGAGACACATGGTTAACTGCATGTAATGTATCCCGGTCAACTGAACTGCACCATGGAGCCTAGTTTTGGGCCACCTGAACCCCTTTTGTTCCAAATTAAATTCTAAGTGTGTTTTCAATTGTTTTACTGAGGAAAAACCCTTGTTAATGCGTCTTACGCATGTTTGATTGTTATGTAAATAAAAGAAGAATTATAATTAGGGAAGGAACACTAAGAAACCTTGAGATTGCATACTAATATAATATGTCAAAGTTTTGACATTAATGAATTGAGTCTACATTTAAGGTTGCTCTCTATCTCTTGGAGCTAACATTTAGCGAGACAGGATTTGCAGGGTGGACTTGTTCGGTATTAGAGATTAAGGTAAGAATCTAAACCCTCCTTCCTTAATAGCCATGATTTTAAATAGTGTTTTGGCTACACCTTGTATTCTTAAAATGTTTTTTTTTTTTAAGAATTGAATTGTACATAATATTTCCAATATTTTGGATATGTGCATATTAAGTAAATGATAATAAATGTATATTAAATCTCGGTATTAGTATACCAATTGAAATAAAAATGATTAATTAGTTTTCAAACACCAAACGGTCTAAGATCTCCTTTCGGTTGAGTTTTAAGTGCATGACGCCACATAGAGAGCAATCTTTAGGGCAAGTCTCAAAACCCGGTTCGGGCCACTATAGTGGTGATTATATTAGTTTTGCATACAGTAAGTATAAATGTATGATTTGAGATAAATCACATGACATGAACGGTAAGCATAAGACTTATTTAATTATTCAATTAATTAATATTGTTATTCTTGAATTCTTCTATAATTATTTATATTATTTTATAAATGATGATTTAGAATTTAAGTCCTACTGAGTGTTTCGCTCATGATTTCTACTATTTTACTTTTTCACCCTCCAAGTGGTTCACAATACGCAACTAAGTAGAGTGTTGCAGTTTTTCTTATGGAGTTCGTGAGTCATTTAGTTATCTGTTTTGTCAAGGCATGTAATAATGATACTTTACTCATGCTCTTTGATTATGTTTTGTTGGATTGTGGTTTGGTTGTATTTTCTTTTATGTCTCTAATATATGTGCACCGTTGTGGGGTCCGATGTGACCCAAACAGCATTTAACGAATTCTATGTTTTAAATTATTTTTGAGGTTAATCCAGTAATTTCTTTTGCTATGTTTTAATATTTGCGTTATTCTAATTGGTTTAAAATTATCATATTTTTGAATTTATTAAAAATGTTTTTTTAAAATATTATAATAAAAATTCTAGAGTTTATAATTAATTTTAATTATTTATTTCAATTAAATTGCTATGTCACTACCGGATTTAGGTACATGACAAATTTCAATATTCAACTTTAAAATATAGATCATAACTTGGTAATTTCGTACTAGCAAAATTGACCATTCAAAATTCAATTAAATTAAATTTACACTTGGCATGATATGCACTTTCTGGCATGATTTAAATCTTTGAGATAGTTAGGGCCTGTTTGGTTGGATATTTGAATCACAGTTTGAATTATTTTGCTATAGTATTTTTTCTCATAAAAATTTAAATCTTCACTCAAATACTCTACTCAAATAATCGAACTAAACGGGCCTTTAATCAACTTTACAAACTAAGTCTTTGAATCAAACTACTTTTCTGTAGACCAACTGTACATGCCACACGCATTATTATATATACTAAAGAAAAGGCTGAATCACTGTATAAAGTACAATATCTTTCCCATTTAACGCTCCACTCGGTATGCTCTGTGTTGAATCACTTTTTCATGGAAGAATTTGAAAAAAGGGCCAAAAAAAAATTCTTAAATAAGGAAATGACCTCTTTTTTTTTACACAAAAAAAAAACATTTTTCTAGGCAGGTAAACTATCCTAGTTTTTTTCAAAAAAAAGACGAAAATAACTGTAACGAGGAGAGGAACCTCAACAGAGTAAAAAGAAAAAAAAAACTGGAGCTGTTTTGATGCCTGAAAAGCATTTTTTTTTTTGCGTTAAAAAACTGCTAAAAAAAAGAGTCATTTACCCAAAATGACTTTTTCTTAAAGTCATTTTTCAAAATGTCTCCTTTTTCACCCTCCTCTTTTTTTCTTTTTTCTTTTTTTTTTTAATTTCTGTTCTTTTCCCCTGCCTCTTTTTGGCATTTCATAGAGGAAAAACCCTAACCTCTTAGACACTGTCAAAAAAAGGTCATTTCCTTAATTAAGAATTTATTTTTTCCCTTTTTTTAAATTCTCCCTCAGGCATTTTGAAAAATAACTTTAAGAAAAAGTCATTTTGGGCAAATGATTTTTTTTTTTTACAGTTTTTTGACGCAAAAAAAATGCTTTTTGGTCATCAAAACAACTCCAGTTTTTTTTCTTTTTATTCTGTTGAGATTCCTCCTCTCGTTACAGTTATTTTCGTCTTTTTTTTGAAAAAAAATTGAGACAGTTTACCTGCCTAAAAAAACATATTTTTTTATGTAAAAAAAAATAAATCTTTTCCTTAACTAAGAATTTCTTTTTGCCCTTTTTTCAAATTCTCCCCCTCCCCTTCTTATTCTTTTTTTCTTTTTTTCTTCTTCTTTATTCCTCGATTGCCTGCTTCCTTCTTCTTGCAGGGGAAAAAACCCCACAAAATCTTTATTCTATTGCTTCCATACACAAGGATAAGTCACTGCTGCATGTCATTTTTTTAGACGATAAGGTGATTCGGACTGCATCAACTGGGACTGTAAAGCAGTTTTATAAAAAATGGTATCACTTGAGCAATATGGTGGTGATAGCTGTTGGAGATTTTTCAGATTTACAGGTTTGATTTCTTCATTGGTTTGAAAATTTTTTAAAAAATAATGATCCATGATTTTGTGTATTTTCATTTTCCAATAATTAATATTTATATTTTGCCTAACTTAATCAACGTCTCACCTGTAGTGTTGTCTTCACGGTATGAGTTTATTCCGTGTTTGTCTTAAAGTCATTACATGCCAAATCCCTCATCTCTACACTGTTATGAAGAGGTCCTTAAAAGTTTTAATTAAAGTTGGTCTGGAGTGAATTATGAAACACCACACAGTTTTGTTTTGGGTCCCAAAAGCTGGAACTGCCAAGAAAGGTATGCTATGTGAGAACCTATTAAAAATTGTCTTTGATTATTTCTTTTATCTTATTTTATTAAAAAAAAGAAACATACTTGGCAATATCAAGAGCAAGCCAAATTTGCACTCTTTATCTTTTAATTGTCATCCTAACACTTTTTTTTGGCCGATTGAAGAAGTAACATGCTGGCAACCGTTCAAGTTCTCACAAGAAAGAGAGAGAAGTCAGTTTTGATGCCTTAAGGAGAAAGGGAGCTGTAGACAAAGAAGAAGACGTGTTATGATGCCTATAGCTCCAGATTCTCCGCATGCTGTCAACAGTTCTTAGTGCAATCTTGAGTGATAAGGTTTGGAGTAATTTCCTTACCATAGTTTCTCATAGATCTTTGTGCATTTTCTGGGGCCATCTAAACTTGCATTTGTAGAAATGTGAAGAAATCTTTGGTTGAAGAATTTGGGAAGTTTTTTGCTTATTAATAGGTCAGTTCATTTTTTCAAATTTATTTTATTTTTTTATTATTTTTAGAACACTGGTGTGAAAAGCCTCAAGAACATAGAGAGAATCCCAGGTCTGCGGTGGTGAGATTTTAACTAGGCCCAATGAATCAAAAAGTTTTATAATCTCTTAATCTCACCAACTATTTAACTATTATTTTGTGATTGAAAACAAAAAAAAAAAAAAAAAAGAAGGGTGATGTAGTGGAATTCAGGTTTAGAAAGATGTCCTTTTTAAAATAGACAAATAATATACTTATCTGAGGGTGATTAGTAAAAATCGTTTTATGTGGTTGAACAAAAATGTTTCTACATTGCAGCTAAAATGAATTTTATGTTAAGGTGTCTATTATTGGTTTGCAGATTAATGTAATTTAGTTATCAGAAAGATGCTTTGAATGTGGATGCTCTTTGCAGCATTGCAGTCTTGATAAATTTTATATTAAGGTGTCCATTATTGGTTTGCTAATTAATGTAATTTAATTACATGCTTTGAATGTGGGTGATGTTTGCAGCATTGCAGCCTTAGTAAATTTTATATTAAGATGTCCATTATTTGTTTGCTAATTAATGTAATTTGATTACATGCGTTGAATGTGGGTGTTGTTTGCAGAATACTTACAAAACATATTTACTTATTTATATTATGACAGCATCGCCTTTTAATTTATTCCTTTATACCAGCTCTTGAACATGCTCATAATTATGAACAATATTAGAGTGTTTTTTTGGCTATTATAAGAATTAACATATATACATATATAGATATATACTAATGAATCCTATTCAATAGGATAACCATATACCCGGAAAATAATTTATATACCACATATACATTCAAAAAGAATACATATTGGTGGGTCTGCAAAAGGTTCTATACTAAACAATAAAATTCCTTTCCTAAAACTAATTAGGCAATTAATTTGATATAGCTCAACCTTTTTGTTCTTTTCCGCTTTTTTTTTCAACTTCTTTTCAATCTTTTCCTTCTTTTCAACTAATACAACTTTATTTATTTTTGAAGTTTTGGTTCTTATGTTAACAAAGTCTAAAAGCAGTTATATGATTGAGGGAGCAGGTACAAAACATTTGTTTTGATTATCATGAACAATGAGGAAAAGCTTTCACAAAAGCAAAAAAAAAGGATAAAATTTATCAAAGTTAAGGTCAAAAGCGTCTTTGAAATTTGGAGTTATCAAAGTTAACCTACTCACAGACAAATAAATATTGTTTTTGTAAAAGATGGATATGATGGAAGAAGTGGAACAATATTTTGATTTAAGTTGCTGGATTGATATATAACATGCTACATATCCCACGTGGGAGGTGATATATTTTCATGACATACAAGAGATGCATATACGTATATGCATTGTACTTATGTAAAATTCTCCTCCTCTCAAGTATTTTTTTGCATAACACAATAGTTTTTTTTTTTTTTTTTATCTATTGCTTAAAACCTAAGAGAGTGTTTGAAAAGGTGGTGGAAACCATTGGTTAGAAATATTTTTACTATAACATTTAAGAATTTTATGCTGTAATAATTTTTTTAATTATTTCGCTTTTGCAGAGCATTGACAATACAGGTGTAAATTTTCAACTTTATACCAAGGGTCCAAATTTTGTTCCGCTTTTGCGGAGCATTGTCAATACAGGTCAAGGATTAGGTAAACTTCCTAATCTCCACGTTACAGGAGATTAAAGCTGAGTTTCTTCCTTAAGGATTTGAAATCCCTACCCTACCTATTTCCCATTACCAAACAAGTCCAAGGCTATAAATTTTTCTAATAATCTTCTTTAGTATCCCATATTTAACTTTTTATCATGCTTATTATTATTTTAGTATCATGATTGTGCATATTAAATTAAAATAATACAAGCTTATCTAAAAAAAATAAGCAATGAGCAAAAGCTTTTTAAATTCAATATAGCAGGTAAAATAATTTTAAAAAACAACCAAAACATGTTGACTTCTTCCTCGTTTTTTTTTTTTTTTTTTTGTGTATTCCTTTTCATTTGTGGACTTGAACTTTGAATTATGAAGCTTTATTTTAGTCATCCAATTTTTTCTGTTTTTTATCCATGAAGCTCAACGCGCAGCATCAAAAGAAGAAGGAAAAACAAATTCCAAAACAAGCTTCAACCTGCGCCTTCTAGGTTCTGTCACGCCCCAGGCTACGGGAGGTGACGTGGCGGATTATTTAAATTGATTAAAAGAAAATTTAATTAAAATCAAGAGTTTAAGGGTTGAATTAAGCAATTGAAATCATTAAACGAATAATAATAAAATAGTAAAGCTGCGAGTATGGGTCCCATAGACCCACAACTTGTGCACACACATGGTACTGACAATATCATAAATATAATTACAGTTTAGATACAAATAAAGTTAAAACATTACATGTCTTGATTAATTAATACAAGAGATATACTAGTTCTTCTACTGCTCTTAGGTCCTGTCCGAAGAGTCATCTCCAAACCTAAATGGAAAACCACCTAGAAGGGGGGGAAATTTAAAACAAATAAAACGTGAGCGAAAGGCTCAGTAGGACTATGTTCAATAAAATAATTTAATTTAAAGAAACATTTCATTATTCAGGAATTATTTAAAAGAAACCTTGAATAAATAATTAAATAAACAAATTTAAGTAAAACCGTCCTTACCCAGAACAGTTTACTTGGACAATCAGAAATATCATTTCCTTTTCCTAGGCAAATCATAATAATATCACCACTATAGTGGCCCAGCTGGGTTTCGGGACCTGCCCCCAAGGTCGATCGCTACACGACCCGATCTCTGATATGGCATCATGCCTATATGTTTATTATCATCATCATTCAAACCCAATTATCGAGTGTTGTCATTTACATTCATTATGAAATTCATTTCAGTTCACGGTATATTGAAATATAAACGATAAATTCATTTTCAAACAACCGTTGAAAACATTTTTAGTGAAAATCCTTTTCAAAGCCAAATCATTTTGAAACTAGGCTACCAAGGAATGGGGTAGAAGTTTTACCTCGATACTCGTGTCGATGTCCCACACCGTAATTTCGGTCTACTATACGTTAGCTCCGCGGAACCACGAACGATCCTTGATACAAACTAAGTCGATCAATATGTAGTTCGAGACATTCTATGTTACTAAACCGTTTTATGATGTCTTAGTGTGCCATCTGTATCTTTAAAATCATTCTATAAGGTTGGAATTTAAATCGGGGCTCAAAACAGTGAAAACGGGTGAAAAATCACAAAATTTTTCATGCCTCGGTCGGCCTGTCGAACTCCCTGCTTCGGCCGACCGAACTGCACAGTTCGGCCTGCCGGAAGCAAAGTTCGGTCGGGCAAACATCCCCAGGTTCGACCTGCTAGACGGAAGAACACTAGCTTGCTGATCCCTATTCCGGCCTGCCGAACACGTGGTCCGACCTGCCGAAGACGTGGTCCGGCCTACCGAACACGTGGTCCGGCCTACCGAACTGGGAAAACCTAGAAATTTAGCCACGGGTTTTCGATTCCCCCAAAACACAAATCTTGATTTTAACCTGTTTTTCTCAAATCCCAGGCATGGAAAACAATCATAGTTGATAGAAAAACATTGTAGAACACACTTGAACTCATTTAAACAAGATTTAAACTCAAAAATCTGAAAATGAGAAAATGGGGAGAAAAATGAAAAATCTTGAATCCAATCCGTTTTTCTTCAATCCAAGCTTAGATTCTAGTTGTTCTAAGTTCATTTAACTCAAATTTAAGGTTTTCTAAGCTCAAACAGACCTAGATTTTAAAAATGCATAAAATTGAAAATTTTGGATAAAGTTTAGAAATTTCAAAACTAACCTCGAATCGAAGCTTCAATCCGCGTTTTCGGTTACCAAATCACATTCCCGAGCTTCCTCCTTGCTAACCCGAAGCTTGGATTCGAATTTGATTCAAAATTTTGAGAGAGAATTTGAGAGCACAGAGAGTGGCCGAGAGAGATCAAGAGAGAGAGAGAGTGAGTAGAGTGAAGAGAGAGGGAGGGAGAGAAAGAGAATAAATAGAGAGAAACGGTGGGCGGTTTTTCTGTGCGGAAATCATGTGCCGCCTACGGTTTTGTAAAACGGAATATTTTTAACATTTTACAAACTGTTGTGCTTTTTAAAACTCAAAACATCATTTTAAAACAATAAGAAATCATTTGAATTTATCAAATTAACAAAACTACCAAAATTTTAAAATCCAACCAAGTAATCAAATTAATGTTGAAACATTAATTATAGCACATTAATTTATCATTTATATTATAATAATATTAATTAAATTCTAGGGCGTTACAGGCGCACAGCTTCAAGAGTGAGACAAACGGATGAACACGGTTTTTGAGAATAAACACTATAGTGGTCCAAATTTACAGATATTTAACCTTCAATCAACGTACTTATATCATTAAGGATACCAAAGCGTATAAAAATCTATCACCAAGTAAATTTAGACTTATATTTTTGCTCAAAAAAACTTATAAAATAAATTATTGAAAATATTTTTTTTCAAATAATGATATTTAAAATCCATAAAAAACATAAAAGGAAAAAAAATGAATAATACAAGGAAAAAGTGAAACAACTTCGATAAAATTTAAATCCTTAAAAAAAAACAAGAAAACAAAACTGAGAAACTAAAAGTAACTTAAGAAACTGAAGAAAGGAAGTATAGTTTCGGTCATTATTTGTCCTTCCTATCTTCTCCTTTTTCTTTGACATAAAGGACAGACGTGTAAAAGTCTTTGGATTTCCAGTCTCCAGCTGGTTGGAGCCCATGGCTTGAAACGACGTCAATGGGATGGGACCTTTGTCTCATCTTTCAAATCGCGGTTTAATCCAGAGCTAAACCTACTCACATGGGACAAAATTTTAAATAAATAAATATAATTAAGAAAAAGATATTAATTAATTAAATAATTAGGAGATTTACTAATGAACATGGCCTATTAATTGAGATCATTTTTATGGTATCCATTGATGAGCCATCTCTTAAACATAAAAATCCTTTTAGGTAACTTGCCTTCACTAACAGCTGCCCACTTTTGTTTTTAATTTCTTAATCTATTGATTGGACACCCAGCAGGATTGAGCATTCTTAACTACTTTTGCTTGGAATGAACTTGACAGCACAATTAAAGAAACTCATACCACTGAAAGCCTCTGTTTTTTTATCGATATTTTGCTGAGAAGAAAAAAAAAAAGTTGATTATTTAATAGATATTTTTATTGTTTTATTTTAGTTTCTGTCGTTTGCTTTTTTTTTTCTTTATTATATATATGTATTTTTTAAATATTATATATATTTTTGAATGCCGGCCTTTTTGTTCGTTTTTATATTATATATATATATATTAAAAAAAGTTAAAATAAAGTAAAGTTTAACAAAATTATAACAAATTAAATTATTACTATATACTAAAGCGTGATTGCAGTGTCGGTTTTATTTTCCCAAAGTTGCATTTAAAAAGGCCAAGCAATAACCACTCCACTAACTCACACACCTATCATAATTGCACTGCATTTGTCGTGTTATTGATATTTTCAGCATAAAATTGACCAGCCACCTAGTGTTTTTCTGAAATGAAAACGTATGATCATTACTTAAATAATCGGAATATCTTACAATCATCGGTAAAGACAAAGATGGGAATCTTGTGAAGCCGTATACAATCTTTAGACAAAGATAAGGCAAAATTTGCTAACTTATGCGCCACTGAATTGCCTGCACGAGGACAACGAGCACAATTAATAATACCAAAACTCCTTAGCAAATCATAGACATCCCAACACAGCGGTGCTTTGTAAGGCAAATCTATATCACGACGAAGATTGTGAACTACTTCCAAAGTCTAAGTGTCAGTTTAAACGTGCGAACTCTAAACCCTTTTAAAGTACTATGATCTCTACGGGTTTCGGTGATGACATAAATCCATTACCATGGTCTCTCCAAGTTTAGATAATTACATAAATCTATTTCATTATTTCAGTGTCAACTTAATATTATATTTAATATATATAATCATATATTCTTATAATAATAAGCATGAAAAACCAAAACTTTTCATAATAAATAAAAAATTATTTAAATTAACCTACTTAGAAATATGTTATCCATTTATACAAAATAATGCTAAAATTAAATAAATTTAAATGTTTTAAACAATGATGCCATTTATATAAACGGAAAAAATATGTATTTTTTCCCTTTTTTGGCAATTTTAACAAACAACATATATATATATATATATATAAAATATGTACACACGAAAAAAAGGAAGGTAAATTTGGAGCACTTCCTTAGCGTACCTAATGGAGACATTAGATTTAAGGGTAGACTTAGTGTTGTCAATATCTAATTATTGCCTATAAACTTCATTCATCACACTTAGACTAAAATTACCTTAAGAGATTGTATTGGCTAATTAATTAATTAAAAATAACTAATTTCCTTTAAGATTATTAATAGTGTCCTAGTAATCAAACATAAATTAAATCAAAAGATGAAAGGTTAACTTTGTCAACTTATAAGCATCTTTATTACAAAACCATTTCTTCAATTCCTTATTTCTCAATTTACTATCTCGTTTTAGATCTTAACAGACAGTTAATCATTAAATTTATATTAAAAATGCACAAATATACAAGAATAAAATTAATCATAATATAAGCTAATGAGGATTAAAAATAAGGATTAATTAAGCTCAAACTATGTTTAACTTTGATTTCATTTTTAATTTTTTCCTACAAACTCAATCTTGTCTACCATCTTTATTTCATAGTTATTTCAATTATATTTAAAAGCATTTGAGATCTATATTTATAAAAAATGATAGATATATTAATTATTTTTTAAAACTCAGAATTAGTAGAGGACAATATTAATAAAACAATTATTAAGCAAAAAACATACAATTAATAAAACATTTCAAATATATATCATAAAATATATTACAAATACAAGTTGAAGAACAAAGTAAAAATATAGGACCTCATGATCTAAATACATTATCAAACCTTAGTAGGATGCATTTCGAGGGTAAAAAATACTTCATAATATCAGCCATCCTAGTACTAGCACTGATGAATCTAAAATTTTTAAGAACAACATGTTACAAAAAAAAAAAAAACACTGAACATAAAATAAAGACCAACATCACATAATGCAAATCCAATTGCTACTTGCTACTGTCTTTATCCCAATCCAACTGTGAAGTTGTAGTGTCAGACTCTAAATAAATAACACATTTTGCCCATCAATTCTTCAACACTTAAAGCGATAACAAAAGTTTGTCTTTCCCCCTGTTGAATAAATTTTTCTTCCACATCATGATCTAAAAACTTTAACAAATCATCATAAACACCATTAACATTTAAAAGCCTTAATGGTTTGAATGAATACCCAATAGTTTCCTACTAGCAGCTACAAACGTTTCCTCAAGAGTGCCTATGCCACTAGGTAAAACTATAAAAGTATTAGCTATATTAATCATGGCTTCTATATATTCACAACTGCAGCCAACTTTTTTCTCTACACCTATAGTCTTACCACAAATATTACCTTAAGAAAGGACTTTAGGCATAATCCCCAACACTTGAGCACCATTAGATTGCGTCGCCGTTGAAACAACCCTCATCAACCTTAAACTACCTCCCTCATAAACTAAATTAATCTTTCTACATGCTAAAACTTACCCTAAATGCTTAGTCGCTTCTAAATAAACTCTATCTTTTCCAAAACTAGAACCACAAAAAACACATACAATTTCAATTTTCCTAGATAAACAAGAAGACAACATATTTGTCTTTATTTTTTGTAAGTGTTTTTTAGGGCTTTTTGGTTTTAAGTTTTGTAACGCTCTGAAATTTATTTAATGATAATGTGATATAAATGATGAATTAGTGTGCCATAATTAATGTTTAAACATTAATTTGATTATTGGGTTGGATTTAGAATTTTTGGTTGTTTTGTTAATTTGATGAATTCAAATGATTTCTCATTGTTTTAAAATGATGTTTTGAGTTTTAAAACATAACAATTTGTAAAATGTTAAAAATACGTTGTTTTACAAAACCGTGGGTGGCACATGGTTTTCGCACAGTAAAACCGCCCACCGATTTTCTCTATTTATTATCTTTCTCTCCCTCTTTCTCGCACTCTCTCTGATCACTCTCCCTCTCCTCTCTTTCTCTCCCATGAGCCGTCTCTCTCTCTCTCTCTCTCAATTTCTCTTTGAAATTTTTGAATCAAAATTCAAATCCAAGCTTCGGGTTAGCAAGGAGGAAGCTCGGGGACATGATTTGGCAACCGAGAACGCGGATTGAAGCTTCGATTCGAGGTTAGTTTTGAAATTTCTAAACTTTTTCCAAAATTTTCAATTTTGTGCATTTTTGAAATCTAGGTTTGTTTAAGCTTAGAAAACCTTGGATTTGAGTTAAATGAACTTAGAACAACTAGAATCTAAGCTTTGATTGAAGAAAAACGGATTGGATTCAAGATTTTTCATTTTTCTCCCTATTTTCTCATTTTTGGATTTTTGAGATTTTTGAGTTTAAATCTTGTTTAAATGAGTCCAAATGTGTTCTAGTATGTTTTTCTATCAACTATGATTGTTTTCTATGCCTGAGATTTGAGAAAAACAGGTTAGAATCAAGATTTATGTTTTGGGGATCGAGAAACCAGTGGCTGGATTTCTGGGTTATCCCAATTCGGCAGGCCGGATCACGTGTTCGGCAAGCCGGAATAGGGATCGACAGGCCGGTGTTCTTCAGTCCGACAGGCCAAACCTTGGGATGTTCGGCCGACCGAACTTTGCTTTCGGCAGGCCTAACTGTGCAGTTCGGCAGGCCGAAGCAGGGAGTTCGGCAGGCCGGCCGAGGCAAGGAAAATTTTGTGATTTTCACCCGTTTTTACTGTTTTGAACCCTGATTTAAATTCTAACCTTATAGGATGATTTTAAAGGTACCAATGGCACACTAGGATATCATGAAATGGTTTAGTAACATAGAATGTCTCGAACTAGATGTTGATCGACTTAGTTTGTATCTAGGATCATTCGTAGTTTCGCGAAGCTAACGTATAGCGGACCAGGATTACGGTGTGGGGCACCGGCACGAGTATTTTGCTAGGACTTCTACCCTATTCCTTGGTAGCCTAGTTTCAAAATGATTTGGCTTTGAAAAGGATTTCTATTAAAATGTTTTCAACGGTTGTTTGAAAATAGATTTATCGGTCATATTTTAATATACCGTAAACTGAAATGGACTTCATAATGAATGTAAATGACAACACTCGGTAATTGGGTTTTGAATGATGATAATAATAAACACATAGGCATGATGCCATATCAGAGATCAGGTTGTGTAGCGATCGACCTTGGGGGCAGGTCCTGAAACCCAACTAGGCCACTACGGTGGTGATACTATTATGGTTTTCCTAGGAAAGGAGAATGATATTATTTGGTTATACGGGTAAACTGTTCTGGGTAAGAATGGTTTTACTCAAATTTATTTATTTATTTACTTATTCAAGGTTTCCTTTAAATAACCCCTGAATAATGACCTGTTTCTTAAATTGAATTATTTTATAAAACATAGTCCTACTGAGCCTTTCGCTCACGTTTTATTTGTTTTAAATTTTCCCCCTCTAGGTGGTTTTCCATTTAGGTTTGGAGAGGATTCTTCGGACAAGACTCAAGAGCAATAGAAGGACTAGTAAACTTATTTGTATTGTTTGAATCAAGGCATGTAAGATTTTAACTTTATTTGTACTTGGACTGTGGTTGTGTTTATGATATTGTCAGTACCATGTGTGTGCATAAGTTGTGGGTTTGTGGAACCCATACTCGCTATGTTTAATCTTTAATACTCATTTTTCATGTAATGATTTTCTTTAAAATTTTCATATTTTATATTTAATTCAACCCCTTGAACTCTGAATTTTAATTAAATTCTCTTTTAATTAATTTAAATAATCCATCACGTCACCTCCCGTACTCTGGGGCATGACAGAATGGTATCAGAGTTCAAGGTTATGAACCTTGGGAATTGTACACACATAGGTTTGACAATGAAATACCTCTGACAGTCCAAATTTTGTTTTTAGAAGTGAGAGAATCACCTAGACGTTGTTCGACAGCTGATGCCGAGTTCGGAAACGATGAGAGCATGATGAGGTCTATGTTTGCGGCTTTTCGACAGATGGCAGCCAGGGCTAGACCGGGAGATTCTGATGTTGGTAGTCGGCATGCGTTCTTTAAGGAATTTCGACGTGTGTCAGTTCCAACTTTTGATGGTAATAGGGATCCGCAGTTAGCAGAGTATTGGCTGGATTTGGTTTTGAAGCATTTGGATACCCTTGGTGTGCCTGAGGAGTATCGTGTGGAGTTTGCTGCATATAAGCTCGAGGGTGGCGCTAACACTTGGTGGAAACAAGCTAAGCGTCTGGAGCGCGGTGGCGATATCAGTTGGGACAGGTTCGAGGAGCTATTCTATGATCGGTATTTTCCGCAGGGGTATAGAGATCAGAAGCCAGCTGAGTTCTACAGGTTGCAGCAGGGTGAGTTGTTAGTTCGGGAGTATGAGGCAAAGTTTAATGAGTTGGCTAGGTTTGCTCCATCAGCTGTGGCATTGGAGCGTGAGAAATGTATTAAGTTTAAGGAAGGGCTCAAGGCTCCTATTCGGCGACAGTTGGTTGCTCTACGGCTTAGGAGTTTTGGAGAGCTTGTGTCATCGGCGATATCCATGGAGAATGATTATGTGCAGTATTGTGAGGACCAAGCCAAGGCTTCAGGAGGACCGCAGAGGAGTGGTAGAAAGAGCACCAGTAGTCATCCGACTCCGGGGAAGAGCAAGCAAGGTGGTACAAATAGTGGTAGCAGCAGTTCATCTGGCAGCGGGCGCAGTAATCCCTACAGCTTTCATTGTCATTTCTGTAAGCAGCCCAGACACATCAAGAGGAATTGCCCGATCAGGAGTGCTCGTCTTGGATCTCAAACTGGGGAGGATGCCAGTCGTCAGTCTCAGCCTCAGACCCTACCTCCGCCTCAGCAGTACCTGCAGTTGCAGTATCCCCAGTTCTCTCCTCAGCAGTTCTCATATCCAGCACGGGGGTAGCAGCCGCAACATTTCCAGCGCAACGTCCCTCAGTATCGAGCGCCGAGTATAGGTAGTGTGCAGTCGTCTCCATCCCAGCAGCATCGACAGAATAATCCAGGACCCAGCAATGTTGGTAGAGGGAAAGGACAGCACCAGTGCAGGTTCATGCAATGGCATCTAGAGGATCAGATTCTCATGTTGGTAACGCGGTTGTCGATGGTACGATCTTGGTTTCTAGATCTTTAGCTCGCGTTTTATTTGATACTAGTGCCTCTCATTCTCTCATTTTGAGTTCTTTTGTACATGCCTTGGGACTAGAGATAGAAGAGTTTAATGAACCCCTAGTCATAACTTCTCCCTTGGGGCGAGTGTGTGTAAATTGTATGTGTAAATCTTGTAAAATAAAGATTGGGGATGAGATTTTGAAAAGTGATTTGATTATACTCCCTATGAGCTCCTATGATTTAATTCTAGGGATGGACTGGTTGTCCAGGTATAATGCAGTCGTGGACTGCCAACTTAGAAAAGTGACCCTAATGTCTGATAGGGGGACGATGATCACTTACTAGGGTGGTGGTGATTGGTTAATGAGTGAGCGTCTCATGAAGTCATGTCTAGGAGGACGAAGGAATCTAGGTTGTTGTGCTTTTCTTGCCAACCTAGATTGCGAGCCCTATGCTTCGAGTGGTAGTATAGCGATTCTGGTGGTTGATGAGTTCGAGGATGTCTTCCCCGACGAGTTGCCAGGATTACCACCGCATCAGGAGATTGAGTTTGGTATCGAGTTGTTTTCAGGAATAGCATCGATTTCTATGGCACCTTATCGGATGGCGCCGGTAGAAATGAAAGAATTGAGGAGGCAACTTTAGGAGCTTGCTGATAAAGGGTATATTTAGAATAGCACATCTCCGTGGGGAGCACCGGTTTTGTTTGCTAAAAAGCACGATGAGACTCTCAGGTTGTGTATGGATTATCGGCAGCTGAATCGTGTTATGGTGAAGAACAAGTATCCCTTGCCTAGGATTGATGAGTTGTTTGATCAGTTGGGAGGTTCGCGGTACTTATCAAAGATTGACTTGTGGTCGGGTTATCATCAGCTCAGGATTAAGGAAGAAGATATTCCCAAGACAGCTTTTAGGACTCGGTATGGGCACTTTGAGTTTCTGGTTATGTCATTTGGGTTGACGAATGCTCCGGCAGCTTTCATGGATTTGATGAACAGGATATTTAGGCCGTATCTGGATCAGTTCGTGATTGTGTTCATCGATGATATTCTTGTGTATTCTAAGACTTGGGGGAGCATGAGCAGCATCTTCGGATCGTGCTTCAGACTTTGTTGGAGCACCAATTGTATGCTAAGAGAAAAGTGTGAGTTTTGATTGACTGAGGTCAAGTTTCTGGGTCATGTCATCTCAGAGCATGGTATTTTGGTGGATCCGTCCAAGATTGAAGCTATATTGGAGTGGGAATGGCCAAGGAATGTAGCGGAGATTTGCAGCTTCTTAGGTCTTGCTGGTTATTACAGGAAATTTGTAAAGGATTTTTCGAAGATTGCAGCTCCGTTGACGAGATTGGTCAAAAAAAATGTCAGGTTTGAGTGGAATGAAGATTGTGAGCTTGCTTTTTAGGAATTGAAGAACCGGTTGACTTTAGCTCCAGTGTTAGTTATTCCTAGCAGTGACGGGCCGTATGAGGTTTATACGGATGCTTCAGGGCGCAGACTTGGATACGTGTTGATGCAGCATGGACGTGTGGTTGTGTACGGATCGAGACATCTACGACCTCACGAGCAGAATTATTCTACTCATGATTTAGAGCTCGCGGCGGTGATTCACGCGCTGAAGATTTGGAGGTGTTACTTATATGGAGCGTCGTTTCAGGTCTTCTCCAATCACAAGAGTTTGAGGTATTTGTTCACTCAGAGGGATCTTAATTTGAGGCAGCATAGATGGATAGAGTATATGAAGGATTATGATTTTGCGTTGCAGTATCATCCCGGGAAAGCTAATGTGGTCACGGACGCGCTTAGCAGGAAGTCTTCAGGGATTCTCACTTGTTTGGCTTTTGAGGACTGGAGCAGGGATGCGACAGTGAGCGAGTTTAGGCTACGGTATCATGAAGACTGTGATCGAGTTTCAGTATATCATGTGGAAGTGACTCCAGCTCTTGTTCGGATGGTGAAGCAAAGTCAGTGGCAGGATCGGCATTTACAGGGGATTTGGTCGCAGATTTTGAACGGGGAGCAGTTTGAAGAATGGAGAGTGCATGCAAATGGATCGTTATATTTTCGAGAGCGTCTTGCAGTTCCAGCTATCGCCGAGGTGACGAAAGCCATTTTGGACGAAGCTCATAGGTCTTAGTTCATTATTCATCCGGGGAGCACAAAGATGTATCGCGATTTGAAGAGGCAGTATTGGTGGAGAGGCATGAAGAAAGATGTTCGAGAGTACGTGGCCAAATGTTCAACGTGTCTTCAGGTGAAAGCCGAGCATCAGAAGCCTGCAGGTCAGCTTCAGTCGCTTCCTATTCCAGGGTGGAAATGGGAGCATGTGACGATAGATTTTCTCACAAGTTTGCCGAGGACGGAGTAGCGGCATGATGCAGTTTGGGTCGTGGTCGGCAGGTTGACGAAATCGGCGCATTTCATTCCCTTTAGGTTGACGTGTTCGAGGAGGATTCTCAGGGAGTTGTATATGCAGAACATTGTGAGGTTGCATGGAGTTCCTTTGTCCATCACCTCTGATCGAGACACCAGGTTTAATGTTAAGTATTGGAGGAATTTTCAGGAGGCTTTAGGTACAGATTTAAACTTTAGTACGGCGTTTCATCCTCAGACTGATGGGCAGTCTGAGCGGGTTATTCAGATTCTCAAGGATATGTTGCGTGCCTGTGTGTTGGACTTCGGCGGGAATTGGAAGCAATGTTTGCATCTGGCGAAGTTCGCATACAACAATAGCTATCAAGCGAGTATTGGTATGGCACCGTTTGAGGCGTTGTATGGGCGACCGTGTCGGTCACCTGTGTGTTGGGCCGAGCCAAAAAATAGGGTTATTCTTGGGCTGGATGAGATCCGTGATAGCAACGAGAAAGTCGCGGTGATTTGAGATCGATTGAGGGCAGCTCAGAGTCGACAAAAGAGTTACGTGGATAGGAGACGTAGACCCTTAGAGTTCATGGTTGGAGATTTCGTTCTCTTGAGGGTATCGCCTCGTAAGGGAACTATGCGGTTCGGAGTGAGTGGGAAGCTCGCGCCGAGGTATATTGGGCCGTTCGGGATCACTCAGCATGTTGGTGTGTTCGCTTATCGGCTTGATCTTTCGCCCAAACTTTCTCATGTTCATGATGTGTTTCATGTGTCGATGCTTAGGAAGTGTCCACCTGAGCAGGGTAAGATAGTTTCATTTCGCGATGTGCAGGTTCAGGAAGATACGACGTACGAAGAAGTGCCGATTCAGATTATCGATCGGAAAGTGATTAGCTTGCGTCGTCGTGAAATACCATTGGTTAAAGTCATGTGGCAGTATCACGAGGCTGATGAAGCCACTTGGGAACTAGAGTCGAGTATGCGGGAATTGTATCCACATTTTTTTTGTTTCTCAAATGAGATGTAAATTTCGAGGGCGAAATTTTTTTTAGGGCTGGAGAGTTGTGACACTCTAAAATTTATTTAATGATAATGTGATATAAACGATGAATTAGTGTGCCATAATTAATGTTTCAACATCAATTTGATTATGGGGTTGGATTTAGAATTTTTGGTTGTTTTGTTAATTTGATGAATTCAAATGATTTCTCATCATTTTAAATGATGTTTTGAGTTTTAAAGCATAACAATTTGTAAAATGTTAAAAATACTCCATTTTACAAAACCGTGGGCAGCACATGGTTTTCGCACAGTAAAACCGCCCATCGATTTTCTCTATTTATTCTCTTTCTCTCCCTCTTTCTCTCTCTCTCTCTCCTCTCTTTCTCTCTCGTGAGCCGTCTCTCTCTCTCTCTCTCAAATTCTCTTTGAAATTTTTGAATCAAAAATTCAGATCCAAGCTTTGGGTTAGCAAGGAGGAAGCTCGGGGATGTGATTTGGCAACCGAGAACGTGGATTGAAGCTTCGATTCAAGGTTAGTTTTGAAATTTCTAAACTTTTTCCAAAATTTTTAATTTTGTGCATTTTTGAAATCTAGGTTTGTTTAAGCTTAGAAAACCTTGGATTTGAGTTAAATGAACTTAGAACAACTAGAATCTAAGCTTTGATTGAAGAAAAACGGATTGGATTCAAGATTTTTCATTTTTCTCCCTATTTTCTCATTTTTGGATTTTTGAGATTTTTGAGTTTAAATCTTGTTTAAATGAGTCCAAATGTGTTCTAGTATGTTTTTCTATCAACTATGATTGTTTTCTATGCATGGGATTTGAGAAAAACAGGTTAGAATCAAGATTTGTGTTTTGGGGATCGAGAAACCCGTGGCTGGATTTCTGGGTTTTCCCAATTCGGCAGGCCAGATCACGTGTTCGGCAAGCTGGAATAGGGATCGGCAGGCTGGTGTTCTTCAGTCCGGCAGGCCGAACCTTGGGATGTTTCGCCGACCGAACTTTGCTTCCGGCAGGCCTAACTGTGCAGTTCGGCCGGTCTAAGCAGGGAGTTCGGCAGGCCAATCGAGGCATGGAAAATTTTGTGTTTTGCACCCGTTTTCACTGTTTTGAACCCTGATTTAAATTCCAACCTTATAGGATGATTTTAAAGGTACAAATGGCACACTAAGATATCATGAAATGGTTTAGTAACATAGAATGTCTCGAACTAGATGTTGATCGACTTAGTTTGTATGTAGGATCGTTCGTGGTTCCGCGGAGCTAATGTATAGCGGACCAGGATTACGGTGTGGGGCACCGGCACGAGTATTGAGGTAGGACTTCTACCCTATTCCTTGGTAGCCTAGTTTCAAAATGATTTGGCTTTGAAAAGGATTTCTATTAAAATGTTTTCAACGGTTGTTTGAAAATGAACTTATCGGTCATATTTTAATATACTGTGAACTGAAATGGACTTCATAATGAATGTAAATGACAACACTCGGTAATTGGGTTTTGAATGATGATAATAATAAACACATAGGCATGATGCCATATCAGAGATCGGGTCGTGCAGTGATCGACCTTGGGGGCAGGTCCCGAAACCTAGCTGGGCCACTACGGTGGTGATACTATTATGGTTTGCCTAGGAAAGGAGAATGATATTATTTGGTTATATGGGTAAACTGTTCTGGGTAAGAATGGTTTTACTCAAATTTATTTATTTATTTACTTATTCAAGGTTTCCTTTAAATAACCCCTGAATAATGACCTGTTTCTTAAATTGAATTATTTTATAAAACATAGTCCTACTGAGCCTTTTGCTCACGTTTTATTTGTTTTAAAATTTTCCCCTCTAGGTGGTTTTCCATTTAGGTTTGGAGAGGATTCTTCGGACAAGACTCAAGAGCAATAGAAGGACTAGTAAACTTATTTGTATTGTTTAAATCAAGACATGTAAGATTTTAACTTTATTTGTACTTGGACTATGGTTGTGTTTATGATATTGTCAGTACCATGTGCGTGCATAAGTTGTGGGTTTGTAGAACCCATACTCGCTATGTTTAATCTTTAATACTCAATTTTCACGTAATGATTTTCTTTAAAATTTTTATATTTTATATTTAATTCAACCCCTTGAACTTTGGATTTTAATTAAATTCTCTTTTAATTAATTTAAATAATCTGCCATGTCACCTCCCGTACTCCGAGGCGTGACAAGTTTGCTTTGCCAAATCTCCTTATGTTCTAAATGGGACCTTAAAGGAAATAAAGATATGTACAACTAACAAAAGTAGGATAAATTTGTCAAAGATTTACCGAACAACTCTACAAAGTTTTAAAAAAAGGAAAAATAATTAGATAAACTTTTAAAAATCGAGATAAAACTTTGCAGCTTTTCACATATTCAAACAACCCTACATAAATCTAACAAGAGACAAATTAAACATTGTAGGCCTTTTGACATAAAAAACCCAAATCTACAAAACTAATATAAATGACAAAATAGAATATAAAAAAACTAACAAATCACTATTAAAAATTTGACAAATGAGGCACAAATCTCGAAATGTCTAAATAAGATTCAGAAATTTCAAACAAATTAAGTATATCACATGATTAATATGAAAATATAATATTTTTTAAAAAATATATATTCAAGACATATTGCATTTAAAATGACAAATAATCAAACAAACATTAAAAATTGAGATAAAACTATGTAACATTGAACATTATCAAACAATTCTACATAACTCTAACAAAAACAAATTAAACATAGCAGTTTTTTTAATACGTCAAAATATCAAAATCTACAAAACTATTATAAAAGACAAAATCGAATCTAAAACAAAATCGACAAATAACTATTAAACATTTGACAAATGATACTATAACGCCCTGAAATTAATTAAATGATATTAGTGTATAAAATGATAGATTAGTGTGCCATGATGAATGTTTTAAACTTAATTTGATTATTTTGCAGAATTTGCAAATTAATGTCATCTTTGATTGTTTTAATGATTTTTAATTGCTTCTAATTTTTTTCAATTGTCATTTTTAATCTTTAAAAACAAAACAATTTGTCAAAATGCCAAACATATCCTGTTTTACAAAATCATGGACGGCACACGGTTTTTGCACTGTGAAACCGCCCATTTCTCCCTCTATTTATCTCCCCCCTCCCTTTCTTTCTCGCTCACTTTCTCTCTCTCTCTCCCCCTCGTTTCACTCTGCCTCTCTTTCTCTCTCTTCTCCTCTCAAAATTTTGATTTCAAAATCAAGCCTAAGCTTCGGTTTTTAGTGGATTTGAAGCTCGGGAACGCATTTGGATGATTACAAACGCGATTTCATGCTCAAATCGAGGTTAGTTTTCAAAATTTAAAACTTTTTTAAATTTTTTAATTTTCTTTGTATTTTGAAATATAAGTTTATTTAAGCTTAAAAAACTTTTAATCCAAGTTAGAGGAACTTAAAATAACTAGAATCTGGGCTTAGATTGAAGAAAAATAGATTTAAATCAAGATTTTTTATTTTTCATCTATTTTTTCTATTTTTGGATTTTCTTGGATTTTCTATGCAAAACTTGTTTAAACTAGCTTAAAAGTGTCTTATAATGTTTTTTCAACATCTATAAATGTTTTCTATGCCTGAGAACTGAGAAAAACAGGTTGAAATAAGGATTTGGGCTCGGGGAGGCCGAAACCCATGCTTGAAAAATTCTAAAATTTTCCAATTTGGCAGGTCGAATTCATCAGTTCGGTAGGTCTGATTCATACATCCGGTAGGCTGAACCTAAAAAAATTTGGCCAACCGAACCTGGTTTACTGGCAGGCCAAACTGCACAGCTCGGTAGGTCGAACCAGGGAGACCGGTAGGCTGACTGGGCATAGTAAAAATTTATTATTTTTCACCCATTTTTACTATTTTGAACCCCGATTGAGATTTTAACATTACAATATGGTTTTATAAATACAAATGGAATACTAGGACACCATGAAATAGTTTAGTAATGTAGGATATCTTAAGCTAGACACTGATAGACTTAGTTATTATATATTCAAGGTTATTCGTGGTCAACAGAGCAACGTGTAGTGGACCAGGATTACGGTGTGGGACACTGGCACGAGTATTGGGATAAGACTTCTACACTTTTCTTGGTAGCCTAGTTTTTAAATGATTTTGGCCTCAAAAAGGATTTTATTTCAACAATTGATTCAAAAAGGATTTTATTGGTTATTTTCACAAATAGCAGATTGAGATGATTTTCATAATAAACCTCCATAATGAATGTAAATGAAAATGCTTGATAAAAAGAGATTTTAATAACTAGAGAAATATATAGACGGGCATGATGCCATAGCAGAGATCGGGTCGTGTAGCATGCGACCTTAGGGGCAGATCTTAAAACCCAACTGGGCTACTTCGATGGTGAATATTATGGTTTGCCCAGAAAAAGATAAAAAGGTATTTTCTAGATGAACAATTTTTAATAAAATTTGCTTAAATGAATTTATTTGTTTATTTATTTAATTTTTTTAAATCATTTTCTTTGAAAGGTAAATTATATATTTAAACCATTTATCTTTTTTTAACATATAGTCCTACTGAGCCTTTTGCTCACATTTTATTTGTTTTAAAAAAATCTTTCCCCTAGGTAGAATACAACTTAGGATCGGAGAAGAGTCTGTTGACTGGACCAGCGAGCTGTAAAAGAGGCAATTAGGTTATTTGAATTATAAATCAAGGCATGTATTAATTTAATTTCTTTCTTTACTTTGAACTGTGGTTGTAATTTTAATATTGTCAGTACAATGTGTGTGCATAAATTGTGGGTTAGTAGACCCAACTCGTATTTCTTTCCTTCCTTTATTATTTTCTTGTTGTTTACTTTATTTTTCTTATTTGTTTAATTATTATAAATGCTTGCTTTAAAAAGGTTTTAAATTATCATATTTTTCATAGTTAATTAAATTCTTTAACTTGTGTTTAATCAAAATTTTAACTTAATTATCTTAATTAACCCGTCACGTCACCTCCCGTACTCTAGGGCATGATAGAATGGTATCAGAGCTCAAGGTTATGAACATTAGGAATTGTGCACACATAGTTACGACAATAAAATACCACTGACAGTCCAAACTTTGTTTTCAGAAGTGAGAGAATGGCATGTAGATATTGTTTAACAGTTGACGCTGACGTTGACCCTAGAAATGATGAGGGCATGATGAGGGCCATGTTTGCTGCATTTTGGCAAATGACAGCAAGGTCAAGACCAGAAGATTCTGAGGTTAGTCGTCAGCATACATACTTTAAGCAATTTTAGCGTGCGTCTGTTTCAACTTTCAATGAAAATAGGGACCCGCATGTGGTCGAATATTGGTTGGATTCGATGTGAAGCACCTGGATACTCTTGGAGTGCCAACAGATTATCATGTGGAGTTTGTAGCCTATAAATTTGAAGGTGGTGCTAATACTTAGTGGAAGAAAGGTAAACACTTGGAGAACAATGGGAACATTGTTGGGACGATTTGAGGAGCTGTTCTACGATCGATACTTTCTGGAAGGATATAAAGACCAGAAGGTAGCTGAGTTCTACAGCTTACAATAGGGTTACATGTTAGTTCGGGAGTACAAAGCAAAGTTTAACGAGTTGGTTAGGTTTGCTCGATCAGTAATGGCATCAGAACGTGAGAAGTGTATTAAATTTCAAGAAGGGCTCAAAGCCTCTATTCGACGGCAGGTGGTTGCCCTACGACTTAGGAGTTTTGGTGAGCTTGTGTCGTTAGCGATATCTGTGTAAAGCGACTATGCGCAATACTGTGAGGATCAAGTAAAGACGTTAGGAGGACCACAGAGGAGTAACAAAGGAGCACCAGTAGTCGATCAACTCTGAGAAAGAACAAACAGGGTAGCGTGAATAGTGGTAGTAGTAGTTCATCTAGTAGTAAGCGTAGCAACCCCTACAGCTTTCATTGCCACTATTGCCAGTAGCCGAGACATATCAAGAGGAATTGCCCGATTAGGAGTGCTCGTATAAGACTTCAGGCCGAAGAAGGAGCTACTCGTCAGCCTCAACCTTAGACACTATCTTTGCCTCAACAATTCCCTCAGCCCTAGCTCCATCAGTTCTCTCCCCAACAACTGTCGTACCCAGTGCAAGGACACCAGCCACAAAACTTTTAGTGCAATGTACCTCAGTGTCAAGCGCCGAGTACAGCTAGCATGTAATCACCTTCATCGCAACAATATCGGCCGGTTAGTTCAGGACCTAGCAATGTTGGCAGGGGAAAAGGGAAAGCTCCAGTTTAGGTTCACACCATGACGTCAAGAAGTTTGGATGCCCAAACTAGCAACACGGTTGTCGATGGTACGATTCTAGTTTCTCAGTCCTTAGCCCATGTCTTATTCGATACTAGTGCCACTCAGTCTCTCATTTCAAGCTCTTTTGTACATACCTTGGGGTTAGAGATAGAAGAATTTGACAAACCATTAGTTGTAGCATCACCCTTGGGACAGGTGTGTGTAAACCGTATATGTAAATCATGTAAAATAAAGGTTGGGGATGAAATTCTAAAGAGTGATATGATTGTAATCCCTATGAGTTCATATGATGTAATCCTAGGGATGGACTGGTTGTCCAGAAACAATGCGATTGTAGACTGTCAACTTAGTAGAGTGACCCTAGTGTTTGATAGGGGGACGACGATCACTTACCAAGGTAGTAATGATCAAATAATGAGTGAGCATCTTATGAAGACATGTCTTGGAGGACGAAAGAACCTAGCTTGCTATGCCTTCCTCATGAACCTAGAAGGATAGCCTAGTGCCTCAAGAAGAAACGCAACAATCCCAGTGGTGGATGAATTTGAAGATGTCTTCCCCGATGAGTTACTAGGAGTACCACCGCATCTGGAGATCGAATTTGGTATTGAGTTGCTTCTAGGAACAACATCAATTTCTGTCGCACCTGATCGGATGGTGTAGGTAGAAATGAAAGAATTAAGAAAGCAACTTTAAGAGCTTGCTGATAAGGGGCATATCCAAAATAGTAAATCACCGCGGGAAGCACCAATTTTGTTCGCTAAGAAACATGATGGAACTCTCAGGTTGTGCATAGATTATCGGCAACTAAATCGGGTCATGGTGAAGAACAAGTATCCTATACCCAGGATCGATGAATTGTTTGATTAGTTAGGAGGTTTGTGGTACTTTTTGAAGATAGATTTGCGATCAAGATACCACCAACTTAGGATTAAAGAGGAGGACATTTCCAAAATAGCTTTCAAGACCCGGTACGAATACTTTGAGTTTCTGGTGATGCCGTTGGACTGACAAATGTTCCGGCAGCCTTCATGGACTTAATGAACAGGATATTTAGGCCTTATCTGGATCAGTTTGTAATCGTGTTCATTGACGATATCTTGGTTTATTCTAAGACTTAGGAGGAACATGAGCAGCATCTCAGGATCATGCTTTAGACTTTGCGGGAGCACCAATTGTACGCCAAGAAAGAAAAATGTGAGTTTTGGTTGACGAAAGTCAATTTTTTAGGACACGTTATCTCCAAGCATGGTATCTCGGTGGATCCATCTAAGGTAGAAGCCATAGTGGAGTAGGAACGCCTGAGGAATGTAGCAGAAGTTTGTAGTTTCTTAGGACTTGCAAGGTACTATAGGAAGTTTATAAAGGACTTCTCGAAGATAGCAGCTCCGTTGACAAGACTGATTAGGAGGAATGTCAGGTTTGAGTGGGATGAAAGACGTGAGCTTGCTTTTCAAGAGTTAAAAGATCGGTTGACTACGGCTCTGGTGTTGATCATTCCAAATAGTGAAGAGCCATATGAGGTTCACACAGATGCTTCAAGATGCGAACTTGGGTATGTGTTGATGCAACATAAATGTGTGGTGGCGTATGGATCGAGACAAGTAAGACCTCACGAGCGAAATTATCCTACTCACGACTTAGAGCTCGCAGTGGTGATTCACACACTGAAGATCTAGAAATGCTATCTGTAGGAGCGACATTTTAGGTTTTCTTTGACCATAAGAGTTCGAAGTATCTATTCACCCAGAGGGATCTGAACTTGAGGCAACAAAGGTGGATGGAATACATGGAAGATTATGATTTTGCGCTGTAGTATGATCCCGGGAAAGCTAATGTGGTCAGGGATGCGCTTAGTAGGAAGTCTTTAGGGATTCTCGCTTATTTGGCTCTAGAGGATTGGAAAAGGGATGCAACAGTAAGTGAGTACGGGCTACAGTATTATGAAGACTACGATCGAGTTTTGGTGTACCATATGGAGACAACCCCAACTCTTGTATAGATGGTGAAACAGAATCAGTAGAGAGACCAATATTTGTAAGGAATCTGGACGCAAATTCAGAATGGAGAGCAATTTGAAGAATGGAGGATATATGCGGATGGATCGTTGTACTTCAAGGAGTGCCTAGCAGTTCCAGCAATCGTAGAAGTGATGAAGGCCATAAGTCTCAGTTCGCCATTCATCCGGGAAGCACAAAGATGTATCATGATCTGAAGAGGCAATACTGGTGGAGAGGCATAAAGAAAGATGTCCGGGAATATGTGGCCAAGTGTGCAACTTGTCTTTAGGTGAAAGCCGAACATCAGAGGCCAGTAGGCCAAGTTTAGCCATTTCCTATTCCAGGGTGAAAATAGGAATAGATCACGATGGATTTTCTTACCAGTTTGCCGAGAACGGAGCAAAGGCACGATGCGATTTGGGTCGTGGTTGATAGATTGACGAAATAAGTGCATTTTATCCCTTTTAGGCTGACATGTTCGAGGAAAGTTCTCGGGGAGCTATACCTATAGAATATAGTAAGGTTGCACGAAGTTTCTTTATCCATCACATCCGATAGAGACACCAGGTTCAATGCCAAGTACTGGAGAAGCTTTCAGGAGACCTTGGGTACAGATTTGAATTTCAGCACGGCATTTCATCCTCAAACTAATAGACAATCTGAGTGGGTTATTCAGATTCTTGAGGACATGTTACATGCATATGTGTTAGACTTCGGCGGGAACTAGAAGAAGTATTTGCATCGGCAGAGTTTGCATATAACAATAGCTATCAAGCAAGCATTGACATGACACCGTTTGAAGCACTGTATGGACAACCGTGTCGATAACTAGTGTGTTGGGCTAAACCGAAAGATGGGATTATTCTTGGACCAGAGGAGATTCGTAATAGTAATGAGAAGGTCGCCATAATTCGAGATCGCTTGAAGGCAGCTCAGAGTCGATAGAAGAGTTACGCAGATAGAAGACGTCGACCCTTGAAATTCAAGGTAGGAGATTTTGTTATCTTGAAGGTATCACCTCGCAAAGGCGTTACGCGATTCGGAGTAAGTGGTAAGCTCGCACCAAGATATATTGGACCGTTCGAAATCACTCAGCGTGTCGGTGTAGTCGCTTATCGGCTCGACCTTCCTCCTAAATTCTCTCATGTTCACAATGTATTCCACGTGTCGATGCTTCGAAAGTGTCCCTGGAGCAGAACAAGATAGTCTCGTTTTACGATGTGCAAATTTAGGAAAACATGACATACGAGGAAGTGTCGATTCAAATTATCGATCGAAAAGTGATCAACTTACAACATCGTGATATACCGTTAGTAAAGGTTGTGTGGTAGCATCACGGGGTTGATGAAGCCACTTGGGAATTAGAATTGAGCATGCGGGAGTTGTATCCACATTTGTTTTGTTTTTGAATTGATTTGTAAATTTCGAGGGTGAAATTTCTTTTAGGGGTGGAGAGTTGTAATGCCCCAAAATTAATTAAGTAATATAGTGTGTAAAATGGTGGATTAGTGTGTCATGATGAATGTTTTAAACTTAATTTGATTATTTTGTGGAATTTCCAAATTAATGTTTTCTTTGATTGTTTTAATGATTTTTAATTATTTCTAATTATTTTCAATAGTCATTTTAATCTTTAAAAAACAAAACAATTTGTCAAAATGCCAAACATATCCTGTTTTACAATACCGTGGGCAGCACACGGTTTCTGCATAGTGAAATCACCCTTTTCTCCCTCTATTTATCTCCCCCCTCCCTTTCTTTCTCGCTCACTTCTCTCTCTCTCTCTCTCCCTCGTTTCACTCTCTCACTCTGCCTCTCTTTCTCTCTCTTCTCTTCTCAAAATTTTGATTTCAAAATAAAGCCCAAGCTTCGGTTTTCAGTGGATTGGAAACTCGGGAACGTGTTTGGATAATGACAAACTCGATTTAAGGCTTAAATCAATGTTAGTTTTCAAATTTTAAAACTTTTTAAAATTTTTCAATTTTCTTTGTATTTTGAAATTTAAGTTCATTTAAGCTTAGAAAACCTTTAATCTAAGTTAGAGTAACTTAAAATAACTAGAGTCTAAGCTTAAATTGAAGAAAAACGGATTTAAATTAAGATTTTCTATTTTTCCTCCATTTTTCCTATTTTTAGATTTTCTTGGATTTTCTATGCAAAACCTGCTTAAACTAGTTTAAAAGTGTCTTATAATGTTTTTCCAACATCTATAAATGTTTTCTATACTTGAGAACTGAGAAAAATAGGTTGAAATGAGGATTTGGGCTCGGGGAGGCCGAAACCTGTGCCTAGAAAATTTTAGAATTTTCCGGTTCAGCAGGCTGAACTACGTGTTCTGCAGACCAGATTCATGAGTTCAACAGGCCGGTTTCATACATCTGGTAGGCCAAACTTGGAAAAGTTTGGCCGATCGTACCTAGTTTGTCGACAGGCCGAACTGTATAGTTTGGTAGGCCAAACTAGGGAGACTGGCAGGCCGACCGGGCATGGTGAAAATTTGTTATTTTTCACCCGTTTTTAATGTTTTGAACTCCGATTGAGATTTTAACGTTACAATATGGTTTTATAAATATAAATAGCACACTAGGACACCATGAAATAGTTTAGCAACGTAGGATATTTTAAGCTAGATACTGATAGACTTAGTTATTATATATTTAAGGTTGTTCGTGGTTCCACAAAGCTAACGTGCAGCGGACCGGGATTATGGTGTAGGATACTAGCACAAGTATTGAGGTAGGACTTCTACCCTTTTCTTGGTAGCTTAGTTTTTAAATGGTTTTGGCCTCAAAAAGGATTTTATCAAAATGTTTTCAATAATTGATTGAAAAAGGATTTTATTGGTGATTTTCACATACAACAGATTGAGGTAATTTTCATAATAAACCTTATAATGAATGTAAATGAAAATGCTTGGTAAAAGGAGATTTTAATAATTATATAAATATATAGACGGGCATGATGCCATATCAGAGATTGGGTCGTGTAGCGTGTGACCTTGGGTGTAAGTCCCGAAACCCAGCTGGGTCACTTCGGTGGTGAATATTATGGTTTGCCCAGAAAAAGATAAAAAAGTACTTTCTAGCCGAACAATTTTTAATAAAATTTACTTAAATGAATTTATTTGTTTATTTATTTAATTTTGTTTTCTAAATCATTTTCTTTGAAAGGTAAATTCTTTATTTAAGCCATTTATCTGTTTTTAACATATAGTCCTATTGAGCCTTTCGCCCATATTTTATTTGTTTTAAAAAAATCTTTCCCCTAGGTGGAATACAGCTTAGGATTGGAGAAGAGTCCGTTAACTGGACTTGCGGGCTGTAGAAGAGCCAAGTAGGTTATTTGAATTATAAATCAAGGCATGTATTAATTTACTTTCTTTCTTTACTTTGGATTGTGGTTGTAATTTTAATATTGTTAGTATAGTGTGTGTGCACAAATTGTGGGTCGGTGGATCCAACTCTCATTTCTTTCCTTCCTTTATTATTTTCTTATTGTTTACTTTGTTTTTCTTATTTGTTTAATTATTATAAATGCTTGCTTTTAAAAGGTTTTAAATTATCACATTTTTCATAGTAAATTAAATTCTTTAACTTGTGTTTGGTCAAAATTTTTACTTAATTATCGTAATTAACTTACCACGTCACCTCCTGTACTCTGGGGCGTGACAGATGCACAAATATTGAAACATCTAGATAGGATTCAGAAATTTTAAACAAATAACTGTACATTACGTTATTAATCTAACAATATAATTCTGTTAAAAAAAATATTCAACACGTACTGTAACAATATAAAAACAAACTAATACTTAAAACAATAAACACATTTTCTTTCCAAAAACATTCAAACTAATCCCTACCCAATTTCCTTACAAATTGGCAAACGAGATCTTTAAAAGCCATATTATTAAGACACTGTCTTTTTGCTTGAAATTTGGGCTACAGTTTAGAAACTGCACCTTGAACATATCCGTTAGGCTGACTCTGAAGAGTAACTTGATGATCATATAAGTTCTCTTTAGAAAGACCATCTTTGCATAATTAAATTTTGTCCTTTCTATTTACTAACATAAATCTAAGTGAATGACATCTACCCTCACAAAACAATCGTCCATATTTGTTACATTTGGACCTAATAGCACGAGCTCTTCTTTTCATGGTACTACGACTAGTACCCATACCTAGTAGACCAACACTGTGATTAAAATCACTTAGATGAATTTTACCTTCAATCAATATCCCTACATCACTAGGAATACTAAAACACATAAAAATCCATAATTGAGTAATTGTAGACTTATACTTTTGCTGAAGAACCTTCTGAAAAAATAATGGAATATATTTTTTTCAAATGACGATGTTTGGAATCCATTAAAACATAGAAGAAGAAAAAACTAAATAATACAAGGAAAAAATGAAATGATTTAAATAAAATTCAAATTTTTAAAAAACTGTGAAACAAAAAAAAAACAAGTTATAAATTTTAGAGAAAAAGAGACGGGAAAAAAGAAAATTACAACCTTCTGAAAAAATAATGGAAAATATATTTTTCAAATGATGATATTTGGAATCCATTAAAAACATAGAAGAAGAAAAAACTGAATAATACAAGGAAAAAATGAAATGATTTAGACAAAATTCAAATTCTTAAAAAACTGTGAAACTAAAAAAAAAAAGTTATAAATTTTAGAGAAAAAGAGACGAGAAAAAAGAAAATTACAGAACTAGAGGAAGGAAAAAATATAAAGAGACCGAACTTAGAAATCAAGTCTCAGATACATAGTAACGTAATTTATAGATGTTGGGTTTGGTGCCCTAAAAGCTGTGACATTGTACATATTGTTAAAAAATAAATAAAATAACATTTATTATTATTTTGGTTGATTATATGTATTATGAATACATTTATAAACATCAAGAAAATTCCATGATTATTTATGTGACTATAAATTTAGCATATAAGTGTTATTTGCTTGGGGATAAAATTTATAGATAATAATCTAAATAGTCCGTAATAATTAATTAAAGTTTGGGATCTTTAATTAAAAATTACAAGTACGGTCCAATCTCATCTAAAATGAAATAGTCATTATCCAGACTATTAATGTAGAGACATTGGGTTGGAGGTACTTTATATAATGAGATTATATAGGACTGGACCAGATAAATTATGAATCTCTAATAATCATCTGTTACAAATAGAGTATTCAAATTTATCACTATGATGATCATATATTTGACAGTCTTAATCCTGAGTATTTATTAGACTCCTATTTATTACATTATGTTTTTTAACTTGCATGGTAAGATTTGTCTAAGCACATATTGTAACTTAGCATCTTGGAAACATAAAGTAATAAATGGCTGGGAATAATATTATACAGATATGGAATCCATTCCTTCCCTATGGAAGTTACAAAAATAGTTCTCTTGAGTGATAATTTAAGGTTTGAACAATAGAGCGCTCGTTCATAATAAGATTTTGAATTAATTGTTCATTAGAGAATTATTGGAACTCAAGGATAAAGATGTAATAAGAGAGGTGAATGGAAATTGAACCTAGCTCTTATTATGAACTATTTATGGAGGACTGACTTATATGTAATGATTATATCAATGGACTACTCGTTAATTTTCTTTGAGTAATTTCACTATAATCTCAAGAGTTCAGTTTCAGTTTTTTAGTGGAGTAACACTGAAACTAATAAATTTGGCACATTAATTAAAGAGTTTGATTAAATGTCAAATTTATTGGAGCTTGGGTTATAGGTCCATAGGTCCCCAATACCACCTCTGTAACACTATATTGGATTTTTGCATAGAATGAATTATACATGTTTAATTCAGAATTTTTGAATTCTGAATTAATTTTTCACACTTGAATTATTAACGTGACACAGAAAAATGTTTTCTGTGACACATAATGTAATGTGATAAATGTTATCACATTTAACTGAGCATTAGTTAATTAATTGATTATTGTTAAAATCTATTCTTAAATAAATGTGATTTATTTTTAAATTTAGATTTGGATATATATATATATATATAGTTTTGAACCAAATCCTTTTATATATATATAAGATTTTATAATATATTAATATATATATATATATTAATATAATATTATTAAAAAAAAAAAAAAGGGAAAGCCGTGAACCAAGTTTCACGCTTTCCCCACAACTACACACACATATACACATAAATGACCTAGTCTCGGTCAAAGTCAAAAAAAAAAAAAAAAAAAAAAAAAAAAGAAAAGGCAAGTTTCTTTTTTCTTCACCGTTATATACATGTGCATATGTGTATGGAATCCGAATAAGGATTCGGGGAAACAAACGAAAAAGAAAAGAAGAAAAAGGAAAGGAAAAGAAAAGGGAAAGAAAAATTACTAATAGCTCAGTTATAAAAAGAGAGAGATAACAGTTATCTCAGTAATTTTTATTCACATAATTTTTAGAGAGAAAAACTGAGAGTTCTTCTCTAAAGAAAAAGGTCTGTTATCTCATGTGTTGAGTACATAGCAGATTCAGAAAAGTGTGAGGATAATTCATTCTTGCAGTTTGACGCCCACTCGTCTTTCCATTGGTGTGGAGGCCTGGTTTGGAAGATCGTGGTGTCAAAGAGGAAAGCTAGGATACCCTGATAGTCTTCAAAAGGTTAGTAAAAAATTCCTAAAGCTTTCTGTAATTAAAATTATATATCTATTCCCGATAAAACAAAGTTTTCAGAAAATTTTTGTTTGTCAACGATTCGTTCCTTCCGCTGCATTTCATGTTTTAATTCCAACAAATGGCATCAGAGCGGGTTATAGCATATATAATTTTAATTAAACATGATTTTATTTTGATGATATCATGTTTCTTGATGCATGTTTGTGGGCACTTTGCATCTTTGTTAATTTTTATTCGTGTGATGAATGGTTGTTTAATGAAAGGATTTTTGGTCGTTAATTATATGGTCCTTTTGGATTAATAATTTTATTTTCAGTTTGATTAGATCAATCTGTGTAAACCCATAAAGGGGTATAGGTTTTTTGTAATTTATTATTATTATTTTTTCTTCTCTCCTCTCTTTCACTTGCTACACGTGGAGCGATGAAGAAAAAGATGTCAATTGGATTTTTGGCCCAGTTGAGAACTGTGGGCCTATCAGATTTCAAAGGCAATCCAGCAAATTGTTGCACAATAAACCATTTGATGAAGACCACAAAATTGGAGCAGGGAATTATGTATAAATTACAAGAAGACCCCTGTAATTTCATTTTTTTTATTTTTTATTCTTTGGGTTGTAATTTTAATTATCCAAAAGGACCCGGTCAAAAATTCATTGTTTATTTTCATTTTTATTTTCATGTGATGATTGTGATAACATGTTCATGCATGATAACATGTCATCTAGGAAAGTGCGCACTTATAGTTATTGTAACATGACATGCATACGCTTAGCATATTATTTTTTTTATAAAGGAGTTTATAAAATGATTTAATATGTGTTAGCATTAATTTAATGAGATTAAATTAATTGGGTTAATTTTATAGAAACTTAGTTTACCAAATAATGTGAATTTAGTTTTAACAGTTAAGACTTGGTAAAATTCAGATTAATTTTAAGTTATCTAATTTTAAATTGTTTAATATTTGGTAACTTAGACAATTCATAATAAATTTAGATTTTTAGAAAATCTGGTAATTTATTTAAGTGTAAATAGAATGAGATTCTATTAACACATAATATAATCTAGTAATTAAAAATTGTTTTTAACTACTAGAATTATGAAACATATGATGTTTTATAAGATAAAACACATCTTCTAAAATAATGAGTGGGATAAGGTAATATGACAATATAACCTGCGGTCTCCATTATTAGTACAACACCGTGAGATTTAGGTGGCGCCTCGCGACGCTTTGATTTCGTCCTCCCTACGGAAGGTGTCCATTTAAATCAATATCAAGGTTGGCTTTCTTGAGATAGGATTTTATAATGTATTTCAAAATTGACCTACCCTACGGCGGCAATTTTGAGTTAAGTTGTTAAAATCCAAAATAGTGGGTTACACTCATAAAGATATAATTAAATTGTTAATTATATCTTGACCAAAATAAACGGTTATTAATAAATATAGAAAATATGAGATATTTTGAATATATTTATTAATTGAGAATGTCTCAATTCAATTCATAAATAATTTGACCTATCCTACGGTGGCACTTTATTTATTAAAATTGAATAATCGTGGAATTAGTAAAATATTTTTTTGTGTTTTTCATATGCATCACGCATCACGTTTACTATTCCAAAACATATATTGATGTTTATGCAACCATTTTAATTTATGCTATTTTATTTATTTATTACAGCGACAATGTCTAATCCAATCATCGCAATTCTCTCAAATGAAAAATTAACCGGAGATAATTTTGTCAAGTGGAAGAGTAACATGAACATTGTACTAATTTGTGAAAGTTACAAGTTTGTCCTGACGGAGGAATGTCCTCCAGAGCCTGCTTCCAATGCTCCTCGTAATGTACGGGAAGCATATGATCGTTGGATCGAGGCAAATAATAAGGCCCGCTGTTTTCTTTTGGCTGGGATGTCTGACGTGCTTAGGATGAAGCACGAAAGCATGGAGACCGCTTATGAGATAATGCAGTCTCTGCAAGACATGTTTGGTAAACCTTCTGAAAAGGCACGCCACGAAGCCGTTAAGGCAGTAATGAATGCAAAAATGAAGGCAGGGATTTCGGTCAGAGAACATGTTCTCAACATGGTTAACTATCTCCATGAGGCCGAGGTCAACGGGGCTATAATAGATGAAGCCACACAGGTGGGGATGATTTTAGAGACCCTCTCCCCTGCGTTCCTTCAGTTCAAAAGCAACTATTTCATGAACAAGCTGAAATATAACATGACTGAGTTGCTTAATGAGCTTCAAACCTTCGAGTCTATTTCGAAAGAAAAGACTAAAGAAGCTGAGGCAAATGTTGCAGAAGCTCAACCTTCCTCTTTTGCCCAAAAGAATAAGAAGAGGAAGGGGACTGAAGGAAGTGGTAAGTCTAAGAATGGAAGGCAACCTAAGAAGAACAAAAGCAATAACAGCAAAAAGAGCTCCAACCAAAAGAAGCCTAAAGGAAAATGTTTCCACTACGGCGTAGTTGGGCACTGGAAGAGAAACTGCAAGAGAAACTGCAAGAAGTATCTTCAGGAGCTCAAAGAAAAGAAGAACAACGGTAAATCAGATTTACTCGTTTTAGAAGCCTGTTTAGTTGAAGATGATTCTTCACCTTGGATAATTGATTCAGGGGCAACTAACCATGTTTGTTCTTCTTTGCAGATGCTTAGTTCTTCAAGGGAGCTTGCCGACGGGGAACAAACGATGAGAGTGGGAACGGGAGAGGTTGTTTCGGCAAGAGCAGTGGGAGTTGTTAAACTTTATTTTAGAAATAAGTTTTTAATTTTAGACAATGTTTATTACATTCCTTGTTTTCGTAGAAATTTGATTTCTGTTTCCAGGTTGTTTGAATAAATGTTTAATGTTTCTTTTAATAATAATTATGTTAATATTTCTAGAAATGGTTTGGATATTTGTTCTGCGCATCTGGAAAATGGGCTTTACACCTTAAGGCCCAACGAAAAAGCACTGCTCAATACCGAAATGTTCAAAGTTGAACAACCTAAACCCAAGAAGCAAAAGATTTCTTCTAATAATGAAACATACCTATGGCACCTTAGATTAGGTCATGTCAACCTTGACAGAATTAACAGACTGGTAAAGGAAGGTCCTTTAAAAGAGCTAAAAGTTAGTTTTCTACCAGTTTGTGAATCTTGTCTAGAAGGAAAAATGACTAAGAGGCCTTTCTCTGCAAAAGGCGAAAGGGCCAAAGAATACATTCAGACGTCTATGGTCCAATGAATATACAAGCCCGTGGTGGTTACGAATATTTTGTCACATTTATTGACGATTATTCAAGGTATGGTTACATATACCTAATGCAAAGGAAATCTGAAACTTTTGAAAAGTTCAAAGAATTCCAAGCGGAAGCTGAAAAGCAATTAGGAAAGACGGTGAAGAGTCTTCGATCTGATCGAGGAGGAGAATACCTTGATGCTGAATTCAAGGATTATATGATAGAACATGGTATTCTGTCACAACTCACCGCACCTGGAACACCCCAACAAAATGGTGTTGCAGAGAAAAGAAATAGAACGTTGCTTGATATGGTGAGATCCATGCTTAGCTACTCATCATTACCCACTTCATTTTGGGGATATGCACTACAAACTGCAGTATATCTTCTAAACATAGTTCCATCTAAGTCTATTTCAAAAACACCTTTAGAGTTATGGAATGGTCTCAAACCTAGTATGCGACATATCCGTATATGGGGGTGTCCAGCACATGTGCATAAAGGTAAGACTGGGAAGTTGGAACCACGTTTTGAAGTATGCTTATTTGTGGGATACCCAAAGGGAACGAGGGGAGGTTTGTTTTATAGTCCACAGGATAAGAAAGTATTTGTATCGACAAATGCCACTTTTCTCGAGAATGATTATATGACAAACTATAAACCTCGTAGCAAAATTGTACTTGAAGAGTTACTTTCTGATCAGATCAGACCACAACCGACAACTGTTGTCGAAGGACAAAATGAGGAGGCCACATCTTCCTATCAGAATGTCATACCACCTCGACGTAGTGGGAGGGTTGTGAGACCACCTGCTCGCTACAGGGAACTTGGAGAAGCAAATGTTGCTATCTCTGATAATGGTGAAGATGATCCATTGACATATCGTGATGCAATGGAAGGTTCTGAGAAGAAAAAATGGCTGGAGGCTATGAACCTTGAAATGGAGTCCATGTACTCCAATTCAGTCTGGGATCTTGTAGACCTACCTGAAGGGATAAAACCCATAGGGTGCAAATGGATTTACAAGAAGAAAAGAGGAGTGGATGGGAAAGTTGAGACTTTCAAAGCTAGGCTTGTGGCAAAGGGTTATACCCAAAAGGAGGGAGTTGACTATGAAGAAACTTTCTCACCTGTAGCTATGCTTAAATCCATTCAGATTCTTTTATCCATTGCTGCTTGTCTTGATTATGAGATATGACAAATGGATGTCAAGACTGCCTTTTTGAATGGCTATCTTGAGGAAAGCATCTATATGGTGCAACCAAAAGGGTTTGTAGTTAAAGGTCAAGAGCAAAAAGTTTGCAAGTTGCAGAGGTCCATCTATGGACTCAAGCAAGCTTCAAGATCTTGGAACTTGAGATTTGAAGAAGCGATCAAATCTTATGGTTTCGATCAAAATATTGATGAACCTTGTGTTTACAAGTACATCAAAGATAAGAAGGTGGTCTTCTTGGTTCTTTATGTAGATGATATCCTACTCATTGGGAATGATGTAGGCGTATTATCTGATGTAAAGAAATGGCTCGCCAGCAATTTCCAAATGAAAGATTTAGGAGAAGCAAGTTATGTTCTTGGAATCCAACTCATAACAGATCGCAAGAACAAACTGTTGGCGCTGTCTCAGGCATCATATATCGATAAGGTGCTTATCAGATTTTTGATGCAAAACTCCAAGAAAGGCAATTTGCCTACACGTCATGGAGTTTATCTTTCAAAAGAGCAGTGTCCTAAGACACCTCAAGAGGAAAAAAATATGAGACGGGTACCCTATGCATCTGCAGTAGGAAGTCTAATGTATGCCATGTTGTGTACAAGACCTGACATTTGCTATGCGGTGGGTATAGTCAGTCGGTATCAATCCAACCTAGGATTAGATCATTGGGTAGCGGTTAAACATATTCTCAAGTATCTTAGGAGAACGAGAAACTATATGCTAGTTTATTCTGGTGAGAATTTGATTCCCATTGGATACACTGATTCTGATTTTCAATCAGGCAAAGAGCTTTGAGGGACACTTGGAAGGCTTAGGTCTTAGAGACATGTCTCACCTGCTTTAGGGCAAGTGGGAGATTGTTGGGTTTGGTGCCCTAAAAGCTGTGACATTATACATATTGTTAAAAAATAAATAAAATAACATTTATTATTATTTTGGTTGATTATATGTATTATGAATACATTTATAAACATCAAGAAAATTCCATGATTATTTATGTGACTATAAATTTAGCATATAAGTGTTATTTGCTTGGGGATAAAATTTATAGATAATAATCTAAATAGTCCGTAATAATTAATTAAAGTTTGGGATCTTTAATTAAAAATTACAAGTATGGTCCAATCTCATCTAAAATGAAATAGTCATTATCCAGACTATTAATGTAGAGACATTGGGTTGGAGGTACTTTATATAATGAGATTATATAGGACTGGACCAGATAAATTATGAATCTCTAATAATCATCCGTTACAAATAGAGTATTCAAATTTATCACTATGATGATCATATATTTGACAGTCTTAATCCTGAGTATTTATTAGACTCCTATTTATTACATTATGTTTTTTAACTTGCATGGTAAGATTTGTCTAAGCACAGATTGTAACTTAGCATCTTGGAAACATAAGGTAATAAATGGCTGGGAATAATATTATACAGATATGGAATCTATTCCTTCCCTATGGAAGTTACAAAAATAGTTCTCTTGAGTGATAATTCAAGGTTTGAACAATAGAGCGCTCGTTCATAATAAGATTATGAATTAATTGTTCATTAGAGAATTATTGGAACTCAAGGATAAAGATGTAATAAGAGAGGTGAACGGAAATTGAACCTAGCTCTTATTATGAACTATTTATGGAGGACTGACTTATATGTAATGATTATATCAATGGACTACTCGTTAATTTTCTTTGAGTAATTTCACTATAATCTCAAGAGTTCAGTTTCAGTTTTTTAGTGGAGTAACACTGAAACTAATAAATTTGGCACATTAATTAAAGAGTTTGATTAAATGTCAAATTTATTGGAGCTTGGGTTATAGGTCCATAGGTCCCCAATACCACCTCTGTAACACTATATTGGATTTTTGCATAGAATGAATTATACATGTTTAATTCAGAATTTTTGAATTCTGAATTAATTTTTCACACTTGAATTATTAACGTGACACAGAAAAATGTTTTCTGTGACACATAATGTAATGTGATAAATGTTATCACATTTAACTGAGCATTAGTTAATTAATTGATTATTGTTAAAATCTATTCTTAAATAAATGTGATTTATTTTTGAATTTAGATTTGGATATATATATATGGTTTTGAACCAAATCCTTTTATATATATATAAGATTTTATAATATATTAATATATATATATATTAATATAATATTATTAAAAAAAAAAAAAAAAAGGGAAAGCCGTGAACCAAGTTTCACGCTTTCCCCACAACTACACACACATATACACATAAATGACCTAGTCTCGGTCAAAGTCAAAAAAAAAAAAAAAAAAAAAAAAAAAAAAAAGAAAAAAAAAGAAAAGGCAAGTTTCTTTTTTCTTCACCGTTATATACATGTGCATATGTGTATGGAATCCGAATAAGGATTCGGGGAAACAAACGAAAAAGAAAAGAAGAAAAAGGAAAGGAAAAGAAAAGGGAAACAAAAATTACTAATAGCTCAGTTATAAAAAGAGAGAGATAACAGTTATCTCAGTAATTTTTATTCACATAATTTTTAGAGAGAAAAACTGAGAGTTCTTCTCTAAAGAAAAAGGTCTGCTATCTCATGTGTTGAGTACATAGCAGATTCAGAAAAGGCGTCTTTTCATTGGTGTGGAGGCCTGATTTGGAAGATCGTGGTGTCAAAGAGGAAAGCTAGGATACCCTGATGGTCTTCAAAAGGTTAGTAAAAAATTCCTAAAGTTTTCTGTAATTAAAATTATATATCTATTCCCGATAAAACAAAGTTTTCAGAAAATTTTTGTTTGTCAACGATCCGTTCCTTCCGCTGCATTTCATGTTTTAATTCCAACAATAGATATATCATAGCATACTCTATTCAAGGTCAACAATACACAAGTAGAAAAATGGGTTGACATAAATCAAGCCAACTATTCTCAATCAAATTAAACTTATACAATCTTAATTAAGACCACTTATTAGAAATTAATTATTCTTTGACATATGTTAAACATGTTCACTATAATATATATAATATTAAAATATTCATATGTAAATGTATCAAAAATAAATTTAAAATACACATATTAATATAATCTCAATAAAATGTGTATATATAAACTACTCTTATATAACAAATAAATTTGATAAATCAATGCTACTACACAAAGATACATGTTAATATAATTTTAATAAATATATTGCAACAATTACTAATTTTTTGTATAACAATATGGTATTTCCTGCTACAATGCACTTAATAATATAAAAAGACAAAAAAAAAAGAAAAATTAAATAAAAAAGATTGCACTAAAGGGCAAAAACATCAGCTCAGCAATACACCAGTAGAAAATGGTCTGATATAAATTGAGCCAAATATTTTTAATCAAATTAAAGTTATACAATCTTAATTAAGACCATATTTCAAATTAATTATTCTTTGACATATATTAAATATTTTCACCATAATATATACAATATTAAAATATCCATGTATAAATATATCATAAATAAATTTAAAATGAACATTAATATAATCTTAATACAACGCGTATATAAATATAAACAACTCTTATATAACAAATAAATTTAATAAATCAAGACTACTACATAAACATACATATTAATATAATTCTAATAAATATATTACAACAATTACTAATTTTTGTATAACAAAATATTCATTCCTGCTCCAGTGCACGGGTATTCCACTAGTTACAATCTCAAATTAAATTGAGTCTATGCATTGACACATTAAGGGCATGCGCTATGTTTTCATGAAACTGTCTCAAATTTCACATAGAAGTCGGCCTCACGTAACTACGTCAAACTAATAGGCCTTTTAAGAATGTAGTTCAAACCACAATCTAAATAAATTAATTTTCCAGACAGGCATACGTTCTAACAAAGTTTCCTATAGGTCATAGCTATGTTATTAATCTGACATTCTCCAAACAAGGATCATAAACATCAAAACCCCATTAAACTTTTTGCCTACAAAAGTGTCAACCTTTAAGGAAATATGTGCAAATCTCATTTTTCTGTCTATATGTTTTACCTATTTTACTATTCATCGGCACAGTTAATTACTACAATACATTCAGCATGACACGCATGGTAATTAGAGATTCCCTGATCAGCAACGCAAGCAATGAATTCTAGACAAATATTAATTTGAGTTTCATTTGCTGACAAACCAATCCTATAAAAGCAAACAGGTGTAAGCATTGAAAACCAATTTTTACATAACATGGATCGAAATAAATCATTTCAATCCCACAATCTATATGCTGGCAACGACCTTTCCATGATCAATATACTTCACTCAAGAGTGTACCGGGAGGTCGATCTATTTTACATTGTTTTTGTGAAACCTTGTTTCGTTCTGCTTTTCTGTTTATTCTTTGATCCTTGCCCTTGATTGACACATGAAGAATTCGATGTAATCTTCTGGTTTTTCATAAAAACAGCACTATCTATATCACATGCTACATTGTCGACTTCAACTTGTAGACTTGTTGGGCAAATACTCTGCTCCATCCCTTTTTCCCTCAGCAATTGGTCAGCCTTTTCCAATGCCAAGTCCAGATAACCTTCAACCATTTTTCTACTCTCCTCAATCCCTATACTCTTATTAATGATTTGTAAAGCTTTGTGCATTACATTTTTTGAATAAGAACTTAATTGGCTTTGGCTCTTCCAATCCATATGATCTTCTTCAGAGTGATCAATATTATCAACCACCTCTCCTTCCTTGGCAGATTTCGTCCACCTCTTCAAAATGTACTGGGCTGGTATTTGGAAGATATTTTTTGCATTGAGTACCTTTATACAATGACCACATAAAATTCCAATCGATTCAAATTTTCCGCAACTACATGTCACTGTGGAAATTGAGCAATCAAATGTCACAATATCTTCTTTCTTGTGGCCTTCTTCAGTCAATTTGAATGTCAAAATGTTTCCCGAACTTGTCATTTCTTCTATTGCCAGTGATAAGCTATCAAGCAGTTCGTCTTGGAATTTCTTAAACACTGCGCTAGTATAGACATCCTCTGCATGTTTCTCCATCCCTTTTCTTGACCTTACAGGCACCATTTTACTGCAGCACAAATCTTCACGCAATTCTTCTAGCCGCCTTCTCTTCGTTTCTTTAACATACTGGTGAACAAAATCAGGGAGGGACATGATCTCACTGATATTGATGTATGGGCTATTGAAGAGTAATTCAATGCCAGCTGAGAAGGTCTTTCTGCTCAATAAATGAGACCAGTTTTCCCATAAACTGGATAGAGTACTAAGCCATGAATTTTCACCAAGATCGTATTGCACCAATAACGAATTCCATTGTGATTCGAATTCTTGCTTTGATTGACAATCAAATATGCATTTGTTGAAAAGGTTCTCAAAGCCGGGCAGATCAAAATATTTGGAGAGGTGTTTTTTGGCATTTTTGCAGATGTAGCGCAGAGAAAGACGATGTTGTGTTTTTGGAAGCATCTCCTTTATTGCAGTTGATATCGCTTGAGACTCATCTGTACTATATAATGTCTTTGGTTGGCGGTTATCCATTGCTACCACAAAAACCTCAAACAACCAACGAAATGACTCCAAACTCTCATCAAGCAGAAGTGCACAACCAAACAAGACACGTTGATTATGATGATTAAGTCCCCAAAACGGAGCATAAATCATGTTGTCGACTTGAATTGTGGTATCGAAAACGACAACATCCCCAAAATAGCAATAATCCATCCTTGACCCACAATCCCTCCAAAAGAAACTGGTCATGTGGTTTGAAGAATCAACTTGGATTGCATAGAAAAATGATGGATCATTCACTTGTAAATTTGAACAGAGATTCAATAGGCCTTGAACATCTTCTGCTTTGATTGCTCTATTATCTGGCAAACCATACTTCACAAAATCCACCTGTTGGAGTCTGACATTATCATTACTGGTTTTTGTTGAAGTCAGAATCTCAATGTTATTCAGAAATGAACACGTCACACGTTTCTGCCTTGGCTTGTCAAATTCATGATTGTGCTCAAGAATAAAGTGAGAAATAACCCATGTGCTATCTTCAGCCGTAACCTGAATATATGCATTGCAACCAGTTCTTGTTTCTTTTCTTTCATACTTTGTTATCTTGTTGGACGTCTTTCTCATTTTGAAACCTTGTCTTGAACACAAAAAGTTTCTTTTTCTAATAGTTCCATTGGCCAACCGCTGCACCTTTCCTTTCCTTACAGAAAAACCAACATCTTCAGCATATTTCTTGTAGAACTTGTAAGCCTCCTCCTCAGTTGAAAACTCCATCCCTAATTCTGGATGTCTCTTTTCATTTGCAGGCAAGTCAGATTGTATTTCATCTTCATCGCTCTCGGTGGATGATATCTCATCTTTATCACACTCTGAGGCCATTGACTGAACTACAAAAGGGTTTCCAATCGAATTGTCCCCTTCCTATATTGAGAAACCATGTAGGAAAAGGAGAAGAAAACCAACATGAGAAATCAGAAGCAGAAATTTATCTCAGGAGGCTAATAATAACTACATCAAAACATTGAGTAAATTCAACAATTGCTAATGCATTACAATTGTGCACAAGGGGTTTTAATACCTTGAAAATGTTTTACAATAATCTCATTATCTAGGCTATTAAAAATGTTTTTCTCGATGCACACAAATAAAGTAATTCATGGATATTCAAAATGACACTGATTATTGTAACTAATTGATAAAGTCTCTTTTTTTTTTTTCTTTTCTTAGAAGATTGCCTTTGTTGAGTTAAGAAACAATTTGTAAAAGAAAAAAAGAAAGAAAATACAGATGGCGATGGGAGAGATCAAAGACGGTTTAGGGTTTTTTTTTTTTTTTTTAAATTATTTTTAGAGTAAGAAGCACGAAATTGAAGAGTGAAGGCAAAGGGGTGGGGGAGTGTTATATGTATACACACACGTAGGGCCAACGAAAAAAAAAATTGCCCCTGATTAAAGGTACCTCCGTCCCTGCGAGAAACTAGCAAAAAAATGCTATATTTTCACTATTTAACGGATCTAAAAAGTTATTTTTATGTTTTCATTGTCATTAGTACTACCTTATTAATTTAGCTTTATCTGGTAATTCGTATGTCGTTTATCTCAAGTGAATATTTTGTTGTCGTTCTTTACATGAGCTATAAATTGCCGTATTGGTTATTGTAAAGTCAGAACTGATAATTGAGATATTTCAAAGTTGAGTTTTCCCCTCAATTTGAGGTTTTTCTAGTTGTGGGTTTATTTAGGCGGATTTAGGAATATTTGCGCAACTAATTCTGCTGCATCATTTTGGTATCAAAGCCCTCGGTTTTTTCCTTGGCAAGTATGGTAGGAATGATTGTATATTGGGGTCGATTCGTGATTGATGAACACGAAGTGAATGCCTTGGCACATCAGCGAGGGAAATAATTATTTTGACTATGAAATCAACATGTTGTCATATTTGTGGATGCCTCCATTGTCTTCCACGGTAGCTGTCACATGGGCTAAATTTTTCATCAAAAGTTGCCTCTATGCGCAACTAAGTCATCCAACCTAATTAGCCTACCCACGTGTTAACCCAGATGATCCGATAATGAACATACAAAACCAAATTAGGGAAACCACTTTCCAACCTTTATTGAACTCACACAAAAAAGGATTACAAGTTTTGCCTCACACTCGGATCACCACAACATTCACTCATCATTATTGAGTTTGGAGTCTCGAGGCCTTTGCTATTTCTAGATAACAAGTATAACGTGTGGATGATATCCCCAGCCACTATGGACTCACTTCAAGACTCTGTGTGTGCAAGCAACCCTGTTGCGGCCACTTTCGTATTTCTCAGGTTGAGACTCGGTCTCTTGCACACCACGTGTAGCTTGCTAGCTTCCTACGTTGCTAGATCCATGCATATGCACCACGTGGGGCGCTTGCATGGTCTGGCCATTAGCTGACCACTCTATGAATGTTGCAATGTCCTTTGACTTCCTTGCGCCCACATGCTCTCAAAGACTAGTCGTTGTGGCCACGTCTGCTTGGCTATCTGTTATGCTTGACTACATTTGAATCATGTACAATTGAGCTGTCAGCGTGCCTAGCTTGCCCAACTAGCCGTTGCCTATCTACACGTTCCTTTTAATTTGGAATGTTGTCTGATCAAGACTTAGCCGTGCCTAAGCCCGGTTTGGCATACCTATGCCCGCATGCAGCTACCTATTCGAATTTCAAGCACATGCCCATACCCGCATGCGCGTCTTTCTTCCCCGAATTCCATGCATAACTAAGGCCATCTTATGCCTATATGTTAATCAACTAGGACTTATCCGAACCGTCTAAGGAGGTTGCCACGTGCCTCCATGCCTTGGACATGGGCCATGCCCAAGCTTGTCACGTCCTATTCCGGTGTAACATTGCTTTCATCTTCACCCTTCCATTCATAAGAAAATCTATCCATCAATTCTTCTTGCTCATGCCCATTGTGTGATGGTCAAGGATCTTTTCAGCCACTTTGTCAAACTGCTTTCTGATGGCAAGCAGAGCCCTTTATACCTATTGCCTTTAATTCAACAAATCTTCATTATAAGGCTTCAAAAAACTGATATGGAACGTCAAGTGCACCTTCAACCAAGGTGCAAGCTTCAACTTGTAAGCAACTTGTTCAACTTTTTAACAATTTCAAAGGGACCATAGTATCTTGGAAGAAGCCCATGATGCACGGTCTTTCTGCTAATCTTCTTTCAAATCTGTAGGGTTAGTTTCAGCAACACCTTGTCACCAACACTGAACTCAACTTGGGGCTTATGCTGGTCAGCATACTTCTTCATGCACCTGGATGCCTTAAGCAAACTATCTCGGGCCTGCACGATCAACTTCTGCTATTCTTGTACAAACCATAGCCTGTTGGATAGCTTACTCGCCCTTTGGAATGTGCCACCTCTAGTGGGTTTTGAGGCTAATGATCGATTGCTAGCCCTATGGGACTCATCTCGGTTGTAGAACTCTAATGGAAGTTGTAAGAGAATTGGGATACATCAAGTAAATCTAGCCAATCCTTTTGACTCGTTGAGACATAATGCCTTAAGAACTCTTCCAATAGAACGTTGATACGCTCCGTTTGTCCGTTAGTCTATGGATGGTTAGCCGTAGAAAAAATTAGAACTTATCAAGTTAAAGAGAGCCCTCCAAAACTAACCAGTGTACCTTGAGTCACGATTATTGATTATGTCTTATAGAATACTGAAGTACTTTACCACATACTTGAAAAAGAGCTCGATTGCCATGCTAGCTAGGCATTGATATGGGGTTGCTATGAACACCGTATACTTTGAAAACCAATCAACCACAACTAACACTGACTGCATGCCTTAGATCGAAAGGAACCCTATGATAAAGTCTCTGGACACCGATTTCCATGATTTCTCTGGCACCGATAGTGGCTGCAACAAGCTGGCTGCCTTCTTTCTTTCCACCTTGTCTTGTTGGCACACAAGACCTATTTTCACGTACAACTTAACATCCTCCTCCATGCTGGGCCAATAGTAGCTGTAAGCTAGGAGTGTTAACATCCGTTCTCTCCTTTGATGTCCCGCCCATTGAGAGTCATGCCTTTTATGCAAGAGTTTTACTTTAAACTGCCAAAGTTAGGAACAAATAAGCAATCACTTTTGGCATAGAGGAGTCCATCATCTTTCTAGTAACACCTCATGACTCCTTGCACTTCCTTCTTGAGATAGTCATAAGCCTGGTCCACCTTGGCTTGTTGTTTTAGTCGATCAAGAAACGTTGACTGCACTACCATCAACGCAGTCATGTAGCCTTGCACCTCCTTATGACTTAACACATCGATTACTTGATTTTCTTGCCTAGTTTATGCTCCCATACAAAATCAAATTCTACCAAGAATTCTTACAATAGGCCTGTTTTAGGGTTAGCTTCTTTTGGGTCTTGAAATAAGAGTTCACAACATTGTCTATCAACACTATAAACTTCATACCCAACAAGTAATGCCTCTAGGTATCATGGCAATGCACCACTGTTGTCATTTCTTTCTCATGGGCCAAATACCACTGGTCAATGTCTTTGAGCTTTTGACAATCGTAAGGCACCAAGGTCTCGATTTGATGCATCCGTATGCACCTTAAAAGGAAGTTCACAATCTGGCAAACTTCAGACTGGTTTTGAGGTGACTGTTGCTTTTAGCTTGTCGAAGGCTTCTTAACATGTGTCTATCCATGCCTACCTTTTGTCTTTCTTCAATAGGTCTATCAAAGGACTTGCCTTCTTTGAATATCCTTTGATGAACCACCGATAGTAGTTCGCCAAACCAAGAAAAGAACATAAGTCTGGCACTTGGTTGGCATAGGCCAGTCCATGATCGCCTTCACTATGCTCTCATCCGTCTAAATCTTGCCTTTGGAAATCCAATGGCCTAAGAACTTGACTTCTTGCCTACAAAACTCACACTTTTCTTTCTTCACAAATATCTTGTATTCTCTAAGCCATGAGAATACCTGCCGCAAGTGGTTAACATGATCCGCCAAGGATTCTGAGTAAACAACAATATCATCCATATCAACAACCATAAATCGATCAAGAAACTCATAAAGTATCTCATTTGATAGGTTGTAAAATGTAGCCGGGTTGTTTGCTAAGCCAAATAGCAACACTAGAAACTCAAATGAGCCTATCTTGTCATACAAGTGGTCTTGGACTCATCCTTTTTAGTTATGCAAACCTGCCAATAGCTTGACCGTAGGTCCAACTTCGTGAAATACGATGCACCCGCAAACCAATTGAACAAATTAGTAGCATTAGGGACTGAATACTTATTGTTGATAGTCACCTTGTTGAGGGCCTCATAGTCCATACACATCTGCAATGGACCATCTTGCTTCCTTTGAAACAACATTGGGGCACCATATAAGGCTTTTGAAGGTTGTATGAAATCATCATCTAGCAACTCATTAAGTGACTCCTTAGCTCAACCAACTCTGACGGGGACATTTGGTAAGGGGCTTAGGCTGGTGGCCTAGTATTGGCTCTAGCTTGATCTTGTGGTCTGCCGTATGCCTAGGTGGAAGCTCCTTGGGCAATTTCGAGGGCATCAGATCTAAGAATTGCTCCATTACAACTTAATTAGGTACCACCACAACCTGATCCTGTTGATCTCTATAAGGGCTGCAGCATAAGTTATCTTGCCCTTTTTGGCCCTATTTTGAGCTATTTTGCTGACTACATCTTTAACTTGCTCTTAACCTAAATTGAGAAGTTAGCATGAATAAAGCAAGGATTCCATTCCTAACTTACCATCATAGCCGATCGATGAGGCATGATTGATGCTTTGGCTTGAACAAAGATGTCGAACCCAGAAATGAACTCAAAATTGTCCAAGGCTATGATGGTCAAACTTGTATGCCCTTCCCAAGCTCCAACTTTAAGGGTCATTGTGGCTACACCCCAGACTGAAGTAGCACCCGAGTTCACCGCCTTAATTCTATATAGATTTTGGCTCACCACTAAATCAAGCACGTCCTCCATCCAACTGGAAAGGAAGTTGCTAATTGCCTCCATGTCTAGTATAGCTCGCATATCCTTTCCGTTCAACTACACCGCTGCATACAAAAGGCCCCTATTCGGGGCTAGCTTAACAATAGAAACTCTATTAAGTAATTGAAGAGGGTTTACCCATGAAGTGCCGGCTTCGCCTGCTCTCTCCTCTTCTTCGGCCTCTTGGATCACATTCAACCTTTCTTGCCTTAAGTTGTGCTTGGCCATGTGTGGACTACTACAAATAAAGCAGCCTTGATCCTTCTTGCCACCCTTGGACTCACTTGACTCAGTTGCTTTCTTGCCCTTCCCATCGGCTTTCTTGGAATCTTGGGAAAAGCCCTTACCCTTTTTACCCTCATTACCTTTCTTCTTGTCATTGCTCGTGGTGCTTGAAGTGGGTTTGAAATCAACTAAGCCCTTCGCCAACGCAATGGCTGAAGAAAGGTCCTTCACGCCTTGTCTCTATAACTCAGCGTGTGCCCATGGTTGCAAGCCTGACAGAAAGTTGAATAGCTTGTCTGCATCCGATATGCCTTAAAGTACTGCTCCATATCCCACAAGAAGTTCTCAAGCTCTTTGGCATTTTGGCCACTGTTGAATGCCTTTGGTTCTAAAACTTTGAACTTCGAAGGGACACCATCCATTGTCTAAAGGGTTGCCATGGCCCTCTTGAGGATGCTTATCTCATCCTCCAATCTCTTCGAGTTATCCTTAACCAAGTTGACCATCGTGACAAAGTCCTGTATCATAGGAGAGAACCACTTTTCCATGTCCTTCATCATGTTAGACCACATCATGTTCAAATCCACAATCTGCTTAACTTGCCGCTCCACTTGCACGTTGAAGTCACGTTAGGAGTAGCGTTGTTATTAGAGTCATCACTAGAGCTAGGAGAAAGATAAGGATGAGAGATGAAAGAGAGGAGAGAGAAAGTGTGTGCTAAGGCCTTTTGGGAGAGATGAAGAAGGAGTATTTTTGAAATTTTATTTAAAAATAAATATGAATTTATAAGAATTTGGTCTATTTATTAAAGTTATCAAAATTTTTTCCTAATAATTTTCATTGTTATATTATTTTGGCTAAATGAATATCCCCTTCGTTAACAGCCATCAACAACTACCAAAAAATCACAATCGTGGAATTCCACCAAGGAAAAGAGAGTCGGAGACTAAAAAGCAGGGGAAGGACCCAGCTGAAGTGAGAGCTACCTAAAATGGCAGCAAAACCACTAGCAAAGTGCGGAGAGAAGCAGAAAGCTAGAAGCACGCAACTTTGAATCACAAGCTAGAATCGAAGAAAGGAGGAATTTAGGAATAAGAACAACAGCTAGAGAACCAGGGCTTATAGAGAAAGAGGAGAAAGGAAAAGGAGGTGTGCGAAACACATTCCTTTTTTGTGTGAGTTTGTTAACTTCTTACAATGGATGGATTTGACAATGAGATCATAAGATCGTGAGGAATTCATCAAAGCTACTGGGGATTGTGGTTGAAATTGATGGTTTTTTCTTATTTGTTTCGATTTTCTAAAATTAAGGGATTATTTTTTAGACTAGAACTTCTAAACGATCGTGTTACTCTCGCACAACTTATTATTAGGCACCATTACGGTACCATGTCAAAGCATGTTCTAAAGTATTTGAAGTAAATAAATTGTCTACTCTAATAAATTAATTACATATTAAATAAGTTATTTTAAAAAATTTAAAAACTTGTTATTTTTTTTAAACAAAAAACCTAATTATTTACTCTCTTATTTTTTTTCAAAAACTTACTAGTTATTTTTTAAAATTTCTAAAAACCTGCTATTTATCTCAATCTCTGTTAAGAAAATTATACAAATCTTAAACCAGAACTCTCAAACAGAATTATTCTGAAAAAAAAAAAAACTAAAAAAAGCTTAAGAAAAACTCTGTTTTTTAGGAACTTGACCTGGCTACTACTTAATATTATAAGCTATTAAAAGACAAAAAATAGTATTGCGTTGTTAAGGCGTAGAAGTTAAGACTCGCAAAACACATGTTTGGGGGACACAAATGACCATTAGTCAACCTAAAAAAAAAGGAAAAGGGTAGGTACGTGCCGACATAAATGAAAGGTTCACATTCATCGCTGACCCCTTATTGTTTTTTCTAAAGTTTCGGTATAAGTATAAATATATACATATTTTATTCTATTGGACACATATTTTACTACAAGGATATTTTTACAGCACAATAATTGTTTCCTGGAGGAACAGATGGGTTAAATGAAAAAGGGTGTGGAACAGCGAAACAAGAACTGATCATCTAAAACTATTGTATGCTAAGTGAAATAATTTTACATCGAATAACAAAATAGTAATATTTGATTGGCCCCGATGTGTGTCTATTATAGTGCATGTATAGAACGATACCTGATCAGGATCCTGTGGTGGACAGAGCTGATGGCCACTACTGCTGTGTTTACTAGCCTTTGGTTCGTCCCTCCGCTCCGTTGCCTGCAGTCTGCGTTTTCTTCTCTCGGAGACACGAACACCGTGCGAAGGGTGCCGCGGAGGACGAAAGGCGGCATTTTTCGTTCTAAGCGGTTCCGAAACAGCAGAGCGGCCAACGTTGAGCGGCTGCTGGGAATCATGATGATTATTGTCATAGAAGAAGCACCAGCCGTCGTCCACGAGATCTTTCCATAAGTCATCGTCAGTGGGCGGCCTCGGAGACAGCGGATCGTCGATGAAGAAGCCCGAAGGCGAGAAGTTGTCGAAGTTCGGCGGTGGTGGAGTGCTTCCCGCGGACGACGAGTCGCCGATTTCCCTCATTGTAAAATCACAGAGATATTATCTTGTCAAAGAGCCTACGCAATAAGCCTGGGAAATTGCTAGGTTTCACATCCACTGGTTAATTATTTGTACCTATGCAAGTCAACGAAGAAAATCATAGTGGAGATGGAGCTGAGGACCCCACGTGCTAATTAAGATTTCCCGTTCACATTATATCGTGAAAGTACCACCAAAGTTTGTTCTACTATTGACCTTTACCAGTTGAAAACTCGCTTGTTTTTTACTGGGAAAAATACCCTTGTTAAAGTGATCAAAATTTTTTTGCCTGTCCAAAATTTAATAGTTAAGGACCATATCGTTTTTTTTTTAATAATTAGATCCAATTAAATAGAAAATTAAGGATCAAATCATACCTTTTTAAAAATGTTGGGATATTCCAAATAATTTACCCTTGTTAAATTGATTACATTTCCCACTGCTCTAACCCATAAAGAAGAAGTGTCAATGATTGGTGATTCTAGATTTGGACGAAGAGGAAAAAGATGAGCAGAAGTCGTTCTCACAATTTGTCAACTTCATTTAGTCAAGTTATAAATAAACTTGCCATGAACCCAAAACTGGATGGTGACGTAGCGATTTAATTAAAATTAATTAAACAAACTTTAACTAAACTCACCAATCAATTAATTAATTGAGATATTTATAAAAATATGGTAAATTTAAAGCTTTTAGATAATTACCTCTAAGCTAAAGTGACTTAAAATAGTAAAAACTAGTGAGAACGAGTCGGGTCATACTAGACTCATATTTGTGTGCACACATAATATTGATATAAATAAAGGACAACCATAATCCAATCCAAACAAGGAACAATTTAATAATACATGCCTTAATTGAATAAGTAAATAGCTTAAATAAAATTCCTATGGTCCACGCATACGATCAATAGTGTCTCAGCCAGTAGTACGCTATAAACCACCTGGAAGGGGGGATTTTTAAAAAAAGTCTATGAGTGAAAGGCTCAGTAGGACTTAGGTTTGGAAAACATTGACTTAAATAAAAGAAATTATGTTAATACAGAAACTATAAAAGGCAGTAAATAGATCCAGTTATTTACATGCTTACCATTTTGGTCCAATGATTGTTTGATATCTAATTTATCATTTTACCATGTTCAAAGCCATTAAAAATCACCACCGTAGTAGCCCAGCTGGGTTTTGAGACCTGCCCCCAAGGTCGCTCTTTGCACGACCCGATCTCTGAACATAGCATCATGCACTAATGTCTCATTCCGATTGGAGTTCTTGACTCGTTTGGTACTAACTATTGTACTACTTATATCATTACTAGAGTCTCATGTTACCGAGTTTGCTCATTTATGTTTATTATTCAGTTCATTATGATCATTTCATTATTCAACGATTACTGAAAATAACCAAATAAATAGATCACAATCATTCTTTAAACGTTATTAGGAAAACAGTTTTTGGCCAAAACTCTTTTAAAATTGTAACACCCCAAATTTAATTAAGTGTTATTAGTATGTAGAATGCTGTATTAGTGTGCCATGATGTATTATTAAACCTAATCTAACTATTTTGTGATATTTCTAAATTAATGTTATTTTTAATTATTTCATTTTAATCAATTTTAATTACATTTGATTATTTTTATTTGTATTTTTAATTTTAAATTTTGAAACAAAACAATTTGTTAACATGTCCCGTTTGAAATCTATGTGCTGCACACGGTTTTCTTGCTGAAAACCACCTCATCTCTTCTTTATTTAATCCCTCCTCTCCTTCTCTCTTTCACTCACTCTTGTTCCCTCTTTCTTAGCTCACTCTCTCTCTTTCTCACTCACTACCTCTTTCTTTCTTTCTTCTCTCTCTTTTAATTCAAAAACTTTTGAGTTCCAACTTCAATCCTCAGTTAAATTGGAAGCTTGGGAACATGATTTAGCAACCACAACTTCGAATCAAAGATTAAATTAAGGTTAGTTTTCAAATTCTAAACTTTTTCTAAAATTTTCAATTTTCTTAGCATTTTGAAATCCAAGCTTCCTTAAGCTTAGAAAACCCTTAATCTAAGTTAGTGGGACCTAAAATATCTAAAATCTAAGCTTAGTTTGATAAAAAATGAATTCAAATAAAGTTTTTCCATTTTTCTCTATTTTTCTTATTTTTGGATTTTCTTGAATTTTTCCACGCAAATCTTATTTAAATTAGTTTAAAGGCGTTCTATTATGTTTTTCTACTATCTATGAGTGTTTTTCATGCCTGGGAATTGAGAACAATGTGTTGAAATGAGGAATTGGGCTAAGGGAGGCCGAGACTTGATTTTGAAAAATTCTAGAATTTTTTAGTTTGGCAGGCGGAACCTAGAGAATTTTGGCAGGCCGGTTGGCTAAACTGTACAGTTCGGTAGGCCAGACTAGGAGAACCAGCAGGTCGACTAGACTTTGCAAAAATTTACCTTTTTTCACCCGCTTTTATTGTTTTGAAGCCCAATAGAGATTTTAATCTTGAAGTATGATTTTATGGACTTAAATGGCACACTAGGACACCATGGGATAGATTAGCAACATAGGATATCTTACGCTAGACACTGATAAACCTAGTTTACATTTAAGGTTGTTCGTGGTTCTGTGGAGCTAACATATAGTGGAGCAGGACTATGGTGCTGAGTCGTGACACCAGATGTTGAGGTAGGACTTCTACCCGTTCTTTGGTAACTTTGTTTTAAAAAGATTTTGGCCTCAAAAAATGATTTCTTTCAAGGTATTTTCAATGAAGGTTTTAAAGACGATTTTATCGGTTATTTTCATAACTGTTAAGCAATGATATGATGTACATAATGAACATGAATGTGTTGGAAACAAAGTGCGCAGCGGAATTTTTAAAATTTTTCATTAGAGTAATTTCCAAAATACAAGTTTGACATGTTATATGTATAAATTAAACAGATCTTACTAACCTCAGTGTGCCAAAGAACCTCCACAACCTGTGTAGAGAAGTAAAGTTCTAGAAGAGCCTCAACCAGCTGGTCTTCTTTGCTATTCTTTATCCACAACCGGAGTGAGTGTGGGCTCACACGTACAGCTCTTCCACCGGTGACTCTCTTTCCAACCAATAGAGAGAACCCAAAGCGAGTGTTCGTGATTTGTGAACAAAAGCTCTCAGGGAGTTTTCAGATGCTCACTAGAAGAGTATCACTCTTAATCTCTCAAATTGATCTGAGTAAATCATGAGACTCACTCCCTTTTTATAGCTATTGGTCATGGGGTCAGTCCATATCAGATTAGGTCTCAAAAACTCGAAACAGAATCAAGTTCAGATCAATATCTGATAAGATCCGCGTGAAAATGCGTAATCTTATCTCCCGCTGATCGGCAGGCCAAACATTCTAATCGGCAGGCCGAACAGACCAGTTCGGCAGGCCGACCACGTCATTCGGCAGGCCCAACTCCCGAGAAAAAATCTCCACGAATCTTTTATTTTCCACCCGAGATTCTAAAGGATAAAGTCTCAGTTTTGATTCAAATAACCCAATAGAGAACATATCAGATCAAAACAAACTTTATCAAGATAATCTCTAAGAAAATAAATCAATTCACAATAATTCTACAAGTTTATCTTGATCTAAATTATCCAAAATTAAATCAACCGATAAACAGACAAGAATTATCTAATCGCAATAATTCAACAAGTTTATCTTGAACTAATTTCTTGCAAAATTAATTCAACCGATAAACAGACATGAATTATTTGATTCTTACAAATTTTAAGCCAATCTAATAAATCCGACATAAGTCACCAATTATTGGAAAAGCACGCCGTGTCGTTATAGGACTTTGTGAGCTAGCAAAGGAGACCAAAATGGACCTATAAAGTTCAAGCTCATGATAATTATGAAAGCCAATATCCTAGATATACATTTCACAATTATCAACTCCAACACTACTCCACTAAAAGCTTTGAGCTGCACTCTCGAACTTTATAGAATTACAAAGCTCGTGTAGCTAAGTCTCCATGACATATCATAGTGTATCGCATCCGCATATGATCATCCAAAATCGGCTTAAGGACAAGTTCTGTCTTACCTTCCCTATTATTTTTATCTTACGTTCCATTGTCTCACCATTAGAAAACTTACCATCCAAAGATAGTATACCATTCGGTTACGCCTATGTATCCAAATAGTTGAGCGCTCCAGTTTTCCAATTATAGGACAACGCATATAAGAGGATATCATTACTCCTAAAGAAGAGCTATAGATTCCATATCTATGAATAACAAGTCTACGCCATCAAGAGTCATGCCTCCAACGTACCGGCATGCATACCACTATAGAGATGTGGGAGTCACCCATTGGTACATTAAAAGACACAAGTCAAGACAACGGGCCCACTATTCATCTTATGATTAAGATACAATACAAATGACTGTCTAAAGTGAATCGATTTGCCAAGATAGAATTATTAATCCAAATCAATTCACTTTATGTCCCGATCCAACACATCGTCACCCATGACAACGTGCCAATGTTTCTATTCACGGAGTCCAACTCCGATGGTCAAGGCAAACCATCTCCCAAAAGGGATATAGACAACATAACAATCTTTACATGAATAAAGCGCCCAACTTTATTCCCTCGATTACAGATCACATGTTTTAGACCATCACCTTAAGAATCGTGTCTTTCGCATAATCAGTCCATCATATGCCCAATTCTTAAAGTTTAAACTGACAGTCTCAGACTACTGTTTGCTTATCATACATTCAACAAATATGAACATAAAGAGGACAAGATTTGGTATATATATAAATGAATAAATTCTTTACTGATAAAAATGTCTCCAAAAACATATTACATTTTTACTCCTTAGGGCATACATGTCTAACAGAATGAATGCACTTGGTAAATGGATTTTAAATAATAATAGAAATGAACATAAGGGCATGATGCCATATCAGAGATTGGGTCATGTAGCGTGTGACCTTGGGGGCAGGTCTTGAAACCTAGCTGGGCCACTTTGGTGGTGATTATTATGGTTTGCCTAGGAAAGATAAAAAGGTACTTTTTAGATGAACTGATTTTTGATAAGATTAATTTAAATGAATTCTTCTTTTTAATTCTGTTTTCTAATTGTTTTTCTTGAATGATAAATTTTTATATTTAGTATTATTCATCTATTTTCAAAGCATAGTCCTACTAAGCCTTTCGCTCACATTGTATTTGTTTACCCTTTCCCCCTCTAGGTGGAATTCAGCTTAGGATTGACAGAGAGTCCACCGACCGGACTCACGAGTAGTAGAAGACCCTGAGTTGGTTATTTGTATAACTTTAACAAGGCATGTAGTACTTTAACTTCTCCTTCTATTTTGGACTGTGGTTGTGATTTGTTTATTGTTGATACTATATGTGTGCATGTTAGACATGTATGCCCTAAGGAGTAAAAATGTAATACATTTTTGGAGACATTTTTATCAATAAAGAATTTATTCATTTATATGTACCAAATCATGTCCTCTTTACGTTAATATTTCTTGAATGTATGATAAGCAAACAGTAGTCTGAGACTGTCAGTTTAAACCTTAAGAATTGGGCATATGATGGACTGATTATGCGGAAGACACGATTCTTAAGGTGATGGTCTAAAACATATGATCCGCAATCGAGGGAATAAAGTTGGGCGCTTTATTCATGTAAAGATTGTTATGTTGTCTATATCCCTTTTGGGAGATGGTTTGCCTTGACCATCAGAGTTGGACTCCGTGAATAGAAACATTGGCACGTTGTCATGGGTGACGATGTGTTGGATCGGGACATAAAGTGAATTGATTTGGATTAATAATTCTATCTTGGCAAATCGATTCACTTTAGACAGTCATTTGTATTGTATCTTAATCATAAGATGAATAGTGGGCCCGTTGTCTCGACTTGTGTCTTTTGATGTACCAATGGGTGACTCCCACATCTCTATAGTGGTATGCATGCCGGTACGTTGGAGGCATGACTCTTGATGGCGTAGACTTGTTATTCATTGATATGGAATCCATAGCTCTTCTTTAGGAGTAATGATATCCTCTTATATGCATTGTCCTGTAATTGGAAAACTGGAGCGCTCAACTATTTGGATACATAGGTGTAACCGAATGGTATACTATCTTTGGATGGTAAGTTTAATAATGGTGAGACAATGGAACATAAGATAACAATAATCAGGAAGGTAAGACAGAACTTGTCCTTAAGCCGATTATGGATGATCATTTAGGGATACGATACACTATGATATGTCATGGAGACTTAGCTACACGAGCTTCGTAATTCTATAAAGTTTGAGAGTGTAGCTCCAAGCTTTTAGTGGAGTAGCGTTGGAGTTAATAATTGTGAAATGTATATCTGGGATATTGGGTTTCATAATTATCATGAGCTTGAACTTTATAGGCCCTATTTTGGTCCCCTTTGCTAGCTCACAAAGTCCTATAACGACACGACGTGCTTTTTCAATTATTGGTGACTTATGTCGGATTTATCAAATTGGTTTAAAATTTGTAAGAATCAAATAATTCATGTATGTTTATCGGTTGAATTAATTTTGTAAGAAATTAGTTCAAGATAAACTTGTTGAATTATTGCGATTAGATAATTGTTGTCTGTTTATCGGTTGATTTAATTTTGGATATATTAGATCAAGATAAACTTGTAGAATTATTGTGAATTGATTTATTTTCTTAGAGATTATCTTGAGAAAGTTTGTTTTGATTAGATAACTTCTCTATTGGGTTATTTGAATCAAAACTGAGACTTTATCCTTTAGAATCTCGGGTGGAAAATAAAAAATTCACGGAGATTTTTTCTTGGGAGTTTGGCCTTTCGAACTGGTCTGTTCGGCCTGCCGATCAGCGGGAGATAAGATTACATGTTTTCAAGCGAATCTTATCAGATATTGATCCGAACTTGATTCTGTTTCAAGTTTTTGAGACCTAATCTGATATGGACTGACCCTAGGACCAATAGCTATAAACAGGGAGTGAGTCTTATGATTTACTCAGATCAATTGAGAGATTAAGAAGTGATACTCTTCTATTGGTTGGAAGGAGAGTCACCGGTAGAAGAACAGTACGTGTGAGCACACACTCACTTCGATTGTGGATAGAGAATAGCAAAGAAGACCAGTTGGTTGAGGCTCTTCTGGAACGATACTTCTCTTCACAGGCTACGGAGGTTCTTCACACAAAGGTTAGTAAGATCTGTCTAATTTATACATATAACATGTCAAACTTGTGTTTTAGAAAATACTCTGATGAAAATTTTTAAAATTTCGCTGCGCACCGCGTTTCCAACAATTGGTATCAGAGCTATAGTTTTTACATAAATTTACAAGTTTGTGATCATGATATATGCATAAATTATGTGATCTTTATCTCTTTTATGCTTGAATTGAATTTTATAGAGAGATGACACTCTAGGTTTCTATATAATATATATGTTGTCATGGATTACGTGGTGAATGTTTATTAATTAATTATGGTTGATTAAATCATTGTTTAATTCTTAATTAATTAATTAATTCATACCGGTTATGGTTCCTTAGAGGTTAGAATATGTATCTAAGTTTTTCATGTAAATAGATGGCAGACTATCATCTCCATCTAGGAATTGTTATTTAATTTTAAATTTGTAAGAATTTTGTAATTAAATGATTATTCGGAGAAGACGAAACGAGAAGTCGAATCTTGAAGAATGATGATGGCACCCCAAGGTATTTCCTGAGTCTCTAATTTTATGTTTTTTGAATTGTTGAAAATAAAATTGATAAATTGCATTAAAGTTGTATTTTCTGGAATAAATTTTTTTTTCTGCTCGGTTGGCATGCCGGATGTCACAGTTCGGCAGGCCGAAGGTTACAAATCGGTAGGCCAGACGTGTGGTTCAGCAGGCTGACAGTGGGGCAAAAATCAGGGTGCTCTGCCGGCAGGCCAAATTTTCAGTTCGACAGGCCGAACCTTCATGGATCGACAGGCCGATGTATTAGATTGGCAGGCCGATGAAGCATGACCGGCAGGCCGATCACCCAGATCGGCCTGCCGACCGAGAGCTGCCAAATATCCAAAAAAGGTACAATTTTTTCGGTGCAGTTTAAATTTTATTTTTGAGACGATTCTAAGAAACATTAAATTTGGATATGACCGAAAATATGAAGTATTTGATTCATACGAGATTGAAGACTTGAAGATGGGTATTACATGAAGAAGGATACGGCTTGAGGATTTAAGGATGAATAATCGATAAATGTCTTGATTATTCTCTTGTAATCTTAGTTTTCTATTCTCTAGAGTGGAGCCATAATATTATGGTTATTATTATTTTGCTTGTAGCTTTGCTTGATTGCTTTGCTCGTCTGCATTATAATATGATTTACCATGTATATTGATAACATGTCATATAGGATAGGGAGTGCCGCTCATATTAAAATTGTTCATGCATAATTTTAAAATAAAACCTTGACTTCAAAAGATTGAGTGGGAGAAGGTTTTCGAAGAGAGGACCTAAGGCCTCCATCGTTGGTTTATTGGAAGAACATGGTGGTCCCGACCCCTAGGAAGGGATTTCTATCATGTACCAGATTGGATCTCTGAAAGGATAAGATATTTTAGTATGATTTATAGTTGCACACCCCTAGGTGGTGATTATAAATCATGGATAAAATATTGAAACGGTGGTTATACACTCACGTTAATTTTATTATTAACTTCCCCTAGGAGCTCTGTTCATAAAATTAATGGCCAAAGAAACAATTATTAGTATATGCTAGATCATACGGGTCCTGGATGGCATATATTAATCAGGAGGGGATCCGTGTTCTTGATTGAATTTGGCATGACTCCCCTAAGAGCTTGTTGAATTCTGAGTTGGGAATTATCGTTGTAAGGTTGTGATATTTTCAAGGTTTTGACACATAAACGTATTTGTATGATTTTACATGATTGTGTTATCTTACTAAATTATTATATATGTTTGCTTATATTTGGTATATGATTCTTTATTGTAGATTGAAAATGTCTAAAAACGCTTTATCATCGATACCTGACAAAAACCAATTAACCGGTGAGAATTATAACGATTGGAAATGAAACCTAGACATCGTCCTATCCTTTGAGAAACTGAAATATGTACTAACAACCACTTGTCCTCCTGAGCCTATGGGAGACTCAAGTAATGAGCAATTTCAAGCGTACGACCGCTGGAAAGATGTTAATGATCAGGCCCGCTGCTATGTTATGGTTAGCATGAACAACGTGCTACAGGCTCAACATCAGGATTATGAGACTGCGAAGGAGATCTTGGATAATCTTGAGGATATGTTTGGAGGCCAGGCCATAACAAAGCGGCAAGGGGCACTTCAGAAACTCTTAAACTGCAGACAGAGACTGGGGACATCTGTAAAAGAGCACATGATGTTGGTCATGGGTTAGCTCGCTGAGGTTCAAACCAATGGAGCCAACATCGATGCTAAAATTCAGATGACTATGGTCTTTGAGACTCTGTCTAAGGAATTTATTCTTCTTAGAGCTACTTTTAATTTAAGCAATAGACGAGATATGACCTTGACAGAACTTATGAAACAGTTACATGAGTTCGATTTGCTAATCAGGGAGTCTCCTATTGGTGGTGAGGCCAACATGGTAGCTGCTTCTGGTTCCAATCCTCACTCAGGGAATCAAAAGAAGCAACGGGCAAAGAACGGGAAGTCTTCTATTCCTGCTGCTACCAAGAGCAAGAAAAAGAAGAAGAAAAACCCAAAGAAGCTTAAGTGCTTCTTCTGTGGTAAGGTCGGGCATATAAAGAAGCATTGCAAGGACTTCCTTCCCAAGGGAGGTAGGTGTGATCTTCTATATTTAGAAACTTGTTTGGTTGAGGAATCCAGTAACATCTGGGTCATAGATTCTAGTGCAACTAATCATGTTTGTGTTTCTATACAGGGATTCAAAGAAACGAGAAGTCTGCTACGTGAAGACTTAACGCTTTAGATGGGCGATGGATCCTTGGTTTCAGCGGAAGCAGTGGGAGATGTCCATCTTTACTTTGATAATTATAAGAATTTAATTTTGCAAGATTGTTTTTATATTCCTAAATTTAAAAGGAATTTAATTTCTGAATCTTCTTTATTTAAGGACTCCTACGTGGTATCTTTTAATGAAAAAGTGGTGATTCGTAAAAATAAATCTTTTATCTGTTTTGGATGGATGCAAAATAATCTATATTTTATTAAACCTAAGATGGACTTAGTGCTTAATGCTGAGATAAATGATAATGACTCAAAAAGACTTAAAACTTCTCACTCTAATAAGACTTATCTTTGGCATTTGTGCCTTGGCCATATTAACCTGAATAGGATTCTAAGGTTGGTAAGGGATAGACCTTTAAGTCACTTAAAGGTGGAATCTATACCTCAATGTGAGTCTTGTTTAGAGGGTAAAATGACCAAAATACCATACTGGTCTAAGGGCAATAGGGCCGAAGGGGTTCTAGAACTTGTGCATAGTGATGTTTGCGGACTGATGAACATCTGGGCACTAGGAGGGTATGAGTACTTCGTCACTTTTATTGACAATTACTCAAGATATGGGTATGTGTACCTGATGCACCGCAAAAGCGAAACTTATGATAAGTTCAGAGAGTTTTGGGCTGAAGTGGAAAAGCAATTAGGTAGACCCATAGAGGCACTTCGATCTGATCGAGGTGGAGAATACCTTTCTTATGAGTTCTTGGGACACTTGTTAGAGAATGGGATTTTATCCCATTTGACTGCGCCGGGCACTTCGCAGCAGAATGGCATAGCAGAGAGAAGGAATAGGACTTTGTTGGACATGATTAGGTCCATGATGAGTTATTCATCATTACCTTTATCCTTTTGGGGATATGCACTACAAACTGCATGTTATCTTTTGAACAATGTGCCTTCAAAATCGGTCCCTAAAACTCCTCACGAGTTGTGGACAAGAAGAAAGACATCCTTAAACCATATTTGCATATGGGGATGTCTGGCTCATGTCCTGTTTAAGGATCCGAATAAGTTGGACGCACGTTCGGAAGTTTGCGTGTTTATAGGATATCCAAAAGGGACTAAAGGGGGTTATTTTTATAACCCAAAGGAAAATAAAGTCATGGTTTCAACTAATGCAGCTTTCCTTGAGGAGAGTTACATGGACGACTTTAAACCTCGAAGCAAAGTGGTGCTTGAGGAGTTAAGGGGTGATTCGTTCACTTTGGAGTTTCCGAACGAAACCATTCTGATCGGTGTGGAGAAACCAAACAATCCTAACAACAACCTCAGGGGCTTCGGAGTAGTGGGAGGATCAGGCGTTAACCTGAGAGGTATATGTTCAATGGAGAAGTCTTTTTGGCTGAACCAGACGAACATGACAGGGACCCTTATACTTACGCAGAAGCCATGGAGGATGTTGATTCAAGACTCTGGACAGAGGCAATGAACATAGAGATGAAGTCTATGGAGACTAATCGGGTCTGGGAGCTTGTGGATCTTCCCGAAGGGGTAAAACCCATAGGGTGTAAGTGGATCTACAAGAGGAAAGGAGAAGTGGATGGAAAGGTCGAAACCTTTAAGGCTAGACTGGTAGCTAAGGGTTATACGCAAAAGGAAGGAATCGATTATGAGGAAACCTTTTCACCATGTAGCCATGCTTAAGTCCATCCAGATTCTCTTGTCCATAGCTGTCGCTCTCGACTACAAGATTTGGCAAATGGATGTCAAGACGGCTTTTCTGAATGGCTATCTTGATGAGTCTATCTATATGGAACAACCAGACGGATTCAAGGTCGCGGGTCAAGAGGGTAAGGTTTGTAAGCTGCTAAAGTCAATTTATGGACTTAAGCAGGCTTCTCGTTCTTGGAACATAAGATTTGATCAAGTGATCAAGACTTATGAGTTCTCACAAAATGTGGATGAACCATGTGTTTACAAACACATTAAGAATGGGAAGGTGGTTTTTCTACTGCTCTATGTAGATGACATTCTGCTAATTGACAATGACATTGGGGCATTGTCAATTGGTCAAATTATGGTTGACCAAGCAGTTTGACATGAAGGACTTGGGTGAGGCTAATTTTGTTCTCGGTATCCAGATCTTTCGGGATAGGAAGAACAAAGTGATAGCTTTGTCACAGGCCGGATACATAGACAAAATTCTCAGGAGGTTTGCAATGCAGGATTCCAAGAAAGGTGGTCAACCATATAGGTATGGAATTACTCTTTCTAAGAAAGACTCTCCAAAGTCTTATGAAGAAAGAGAATACATGAAGAAGGTGCCTTATGCTTCGGCAGTGGGTAGTCTCATGTATGCCATGCTTTGCACACGACCGGATATTAGCTATGCGGTCGGGATTGTAAGTCGATTTCAGGCGGATCCAGGACCGAACCATTGGGTTGCGGTAAAGCATATTTTCAAGTACCTGAGAAGGACTCGAGGGTATATGCTTGTGTATTCAGGTGAGGATTTAACTCCTCTATGATACACTGATTCGGATTTCCAATCCTGTCTGGATTCTAGGAAATTGACTTCTGGGTTTGTGTTTACTCTGGGAGGCGGTGCCATCAGTTTGAGAAGTGTGAAGCAAGATTGCACTTTGGATTCAATGATGGAGGCTGAGTATGTGGCGGCTAGTGATGCTTCGAAAGAAGCAGTGTGGCTCCGCAAGTTCCTTGGGGATCTTGAGGTAGTTCCTAGTATGTATAAAGCAATATCACTTTACTGTGATAACAGTGCGGCGTTAGCTAATGCTAAGGAACCAAGATTTCACAAGAAGAGTAAGCATATTGATCGTAAGTATCATGTGATAAAGGACTTTGTTAAGGGCGGGCATGTCACAGTGTGCAAGATCGCATCAGAGGACAATTTAGCTGATCCTTTTACGAAGACACTGACTAGGAGAGTCTTCGAGAGGCATGTGGAAGCTATGGGGATGCGAAATTTGCTGTATTTTCTCACTTAGTGCAAGTGGGAGATTGTTAGACATGTATGCCCTAAGGAGTAAAAATGTAATACATTTTTGGAGACATTTTTATCAATAAAAAATTTATTCATTTCTATATACCAAATCTTGTCCTCTTTATGTTCATATTTGTTGAATGTATGATAAGCAAACAATAGTCAGAGACTGTCAGTCTAAACCTTAAGAATTGGGCATATGATGGACTTATTATGCGGAAGACACGATTCTTAAGGTGACGGTCTAAAACATATAATCCGAAATCGAGGGAATAAAAGTTGGGCACTTTATGCATGTAAAGATTGTTATGTTGTCTATATCCCTTTTGGGAGATGGTTTGTCTTGACTATCGGAGTTGGACTTCGTGAATAGAATCATTGGCACGTTGTCATAGGTGACTATGGGTTGGATCGGGACATAAAGTGAATTGATTTGGATTAATAATTCTGTCTTGGCAAATCGATTCACTTTAGACAATCATTTGTATTGTATCTTAATCCTGAGATAAATAGTGGTCACGTTATCTTGACTTGTGTCTTTTGATGTACCAAAGGGTGACACCCACATCTCAATAGTGGTATGCATGCCGGTACGTTGGAGGCATGACTCTTGATAGCGTAGACTTGTTATTCATTGATATGGAATCCATAGCTCGTCTTTAGGAGTAATGATATCCTCTTATATGCGTTGTCTTGTAATTGAAAAACTGGAGTGCTCAACCATTTGGATACATAGGTGTAACCGAATGGTATACTTTCTTTGGATGGCAAGTTTTCTAATGGTGAGACAATGGAACGTAAGATAAAAATAATCGGTAAGGTAAGACAGAACTTGTCCTTAAGCCGATTATGGATTTTCATACCGGGGATACGATACACTATGATATGCCATGAAGACTTAGCTATACGAGCTTCGTAATTCTGTAAAGTTCGAGAGTGCAGCTCCAAGCTTTTAGTGGAGTAGCATTGGAGTTGATAATTGTGAAATATATATCTGGGATATTGGGTTTCATAATTATCATGAGTTTGAACTTTATAGGTCCATTTTGGTCCCCTTTGCTAGCTCACAAAGTCCTGTAACGACACGGCGTGCTTGTCCAATAATTGGTGGCTTATGTCAGATTTACAGATTGGTTTAAAATTTGGAAGAATTAAATAATTCATGTTTGTTTATCGGTTGAATTAATTTTGTAAGAAATTAGTTCAAGATAAACTTGTTGAATTATTACGATCAGATAATTCTTGTCTATTTATTGGTTGTTTTAATTTTAGACAAATTAGATCAAGATAAACTTGTAGAATTATTGTGAATTGATTTATTTTCTTAGAGATTATCTTGATAAAGTTTGTTTTGATTAGATAACTTCTCTATTGGGTTATTTGAATCAAAACTGAGACTTTATCCTCTAGAATCTCGGGTGGAAAATAAAAGATTCGCGGAGATTTTTTCTCGGGAGTTTGGCCTGTCGATGGGGCCTATTCGGCCAGTCGATCAGCGAGAGATAAGATTACGCGCTTTCACGTAGATCTTATCAGATATTGATCCAAACTTGATTATGTTTCTAGTTTTTGAGGCCTAATCTGATAAGGACTGACCCCAGGACCAATAGCTATAAAAAGGGAGTGAGTCTTATGATTTACTCAGATCATTTGAGAGATTAAGAAGTGATACTCTTCTAGTGAGCATCTAAAAACTCCCTGAGAGCTTTTGTTCACAAATTACGAACACTAGCTTTGGGTTCTCTCTATTGGTTGGAAGGAGAGTCACCGGTGAAAGAGCTATACGTGTGAGCCCACACTCACTCTAGTTGTGGATAGAGAATAGCAAAGAAGACCAGTTGGTTGAGGCTCTTTTGGAACGTTACTTCTCTTCATAGGCTACGGAGGTTCTTCACACAAAGGTTAGTAAGATCTGTCTAATTTATACATATAACATGTCAAACTTGTGTTTTGAAAAATACTCAGATGAAAATTTTTTAAAATTCTGCTGCGCATTGCGTTTCCAACAGTGCACAAATTGAAAGCCCGATGGGACCTAACGTCCATTTATCTCTTTTTATTATTTTATCTCACTTGTTTAATTATTATCAATGTTTGCTTAAAAGGTTTTAAATTGTCACAATTTCATTGTTAATTAAGTCCTTTAACTTGTGTTTTAATTAAAATCCTATTTAATTAACTAAATTAACCCGCCATGTCACCTCTCGTACTCTAGGGCGTGACAGAATGGTATCAGTGCTCAAGGTTATGAACCTTGAGAATTGTGCATACATAGGTACAACAATAAAATACCACTGACAGTCTAATTTTGTTTTCAAAAGTGAGAGAATGGCACCCAGACGTCGTTCATTTGCTGCTGACGTGAAACCAAGAAATGAGGAAGGTATGATAGGAGCAATGCTTGCTACTTTCTGGTAGATGGCAGCAAGGGCAAGATCTGAGGATTGCTAGGCTAATCGTCGGCCGCGTACTTTAAGGAGTTTTGGCATGCATTTGTTCTGACATTTGATAGAAATGGGCACCCATAAGTGCCGGGTGCTCGAGTATTGGTTTGATTAAGTCATGAAACACTTGGGTACCTTTGTCGTGCCAGCAGAGTATCGCATGGAGTTTGTAGACTATAAATTTGAAGGTGGTGCTAATACTTAGTGGAAGCAAGCTAAACGCCTAGAGAACAACGGGAACATTAGCTAGGATAGGTTTGAGGAGCTGTTGTACGACTGTTATTTTCTGCAAGGATATAGAGATCAGAAGGCTGCTGAATTTTACAGATTGCAATAGGGTGATATGTCGATTTGGGAGTACGAGGTAAAGTTTAATGAGTTGGGCAGGTTTGCTTCATCTATAGTGGTATCAGAGTATGAGAAGTGCATTAAATTCCAAGAAGGGCTTAAGGCTTTTATTCAACGATAGGTGGTTGCCCTGCAACTTAGGAATTTTGGTGAGCTTGTGTCATCAGCAATATCTATGGAAAATGATTACACGCAATACTGTGAGGATCAAGCAAGGACGTTAGGAGGACCACAAAGGAGTGGCAAGAGGAGTACCAGCAACCATCTAACTCAAGGGAAGAAGCAACAAGGTAACATGAACAGTAGAAGCAGTAGTTCATCCAACAATGGGCGTAGCAATCCCTATAGCTTCCATTGCCACTATTGCCAGTAGCAGGGACATATTAAGAGGAACTACCCAATTAGGAGTGCTCATCTAGAACTTCAGGCTAGAGAAGCAGCCAGTCGTCAATCTCAGCCTTAGACTCTACCTTCGCCTTAGCAATTTCCTCAGCTGTAGTTCCATCAGTTCTCTCCTCAGCAACTACCATACCAAGCATAAAGACACCAGCTGTAGAACTTCTAGCCCAATGCCCCTCAGTATTGAGTGCCGAGCACAGCTAGTGTGTAGCCACCTTCACTGCAACAATATCGGCCAACTAATCCAAGACCTAACGATGTTAAAAGGGAAAGCTCCAGTGCAGGTTCACAGCATGACATCAAGGAGTTTGGATGCCCAGACTAGCAATGCGGTTGTCGATGGTATGGTACTAGTTTCTCATCCTTAGCCGATGTTTTATTCGGTACTGGTGCCACCCATTCTCTTATTTCAAGCTCTTTTGTACATGCCTTGAGATTAGAGATAGAAGAGTTTGAAGAGCCCTTAGTTATTGCTTCACCCTTGGGGTGGGTGTGTGTGAATTGCATGTGTAAATCTTGTAAAATAAAGATTAGGGGTGAGATTTTGAGGAGTGATTTGATTGTAATCCCCATGATCTTAGATGATGTAGTCCTAGGAATGGACTGATTGTCCAAGTACAATACAGTTGTAGACTACCAAGTTAGAAGAGTGGCCTTAGTGTTTGATAGGGGAACGACGATCATTTACCAGGGTGGTAACGATCGAATAATAAGTGAGCGTCTCATGAAGACATGTCTTGGGGGACGAAAGAATCTAGATTGCTATGCCTTCCTCATAAACCTTGAAGGAGAGTCTAGTGCATTGGGAAGGAATGCAGCAATACTAATAGTTGATGAGTTTGAAGATGTCTTTCCCGACGAGTTACTAGGATTGCTGCCGCATCGGGAGATTGAGTTTGGTATTGAGTTGCTTCTAGGAATGGCTCAGATTTCTATAGCACCTTATCAGATGGTGTTGGTAGAAATGAAAGAATTGAGAAAGCAACTTCAGGAGCTTGCTGATAAGAGATATATCTGGAATAACATGTCACCATGGGGAGCACTAGTTTTGTTCATTAAGAAGCATGGTGGGGCCCTCAGGTTATGCATTGCCTATCGACAGCTAAATCGAGTTACCATGAAGAACTAGTATCCTTTGCCTAGGATCAACGAGTTATTTGATCAATTGGAAGGTTCACAGTACTTTTCGAAGATAGATTTGAGGTTGGGATACCACCAGCTCAGGATAAAGGAAGAAGACATTCCTAAAACAGCTTTCAAGACCTAGTATTAACACTTTGAATTTCTGGTGATGCCATTTGGATTGACAAATGCTCCAGCAGCTTTCATGAACCTGATGAACATGATATTCAGGCCTTATCTAGATCATTTTGTGATTGTGTTCATTGATGATATTTTGGTCTACTCTAAGACTTAGGAAGAGCATGAGTAGCATCTCAGGATCGTGCTTCAGACTCTGTGGAAGCACCAGTTGTATGTCAAGAAAAAGTGTGAGTTTTGGTTGACAAAAGTTAAGTTTCTGGGACATGTCATATCCAAGCAAGGCATCTCAGTGGATACGTCCAAGGTGGAAGCCATAGTGGAGTGGGAATGATTGAGGAATGTAGCTCGCGGGATACTATAGGAAATTTGTGAAGGACTTCTCAAAGATAGCAGCTCTATTGACAAGATTGATCGGGAAGAATGTCAAGTTTGAGTGGGATGAAGAATGCAAGTTTGCCTTCCAAGAGTTGAAGAATAGGTTGACTACAGCTTTAGTGTTGATTATCTCGAATAGTGATGAGTCATACAAAGTTTATACAGATGCTTCAAGATGCAGACTTGGATGTGTGTTGATGCAACATAGATGCGTGGTGACATATGGATCGAGACAGCTATGGCCTCATGAACAGAATTATCCTACTCGTGACTTAGAGCTCGTAGCGGTGATTCTGCATTAAAGATCTGGAGATGTTATTTGTACGGGGTGACATTCTAGGTTTTCTCCAACCACAAGAGCTTAAAGTATTTGTTCACCCAGAGGGATCTGAACTTGAGGCAGCGAAGGTGGATGGAATACATAGAAGACTATGATTTCGCGCTGTAGTACCATCACGAGAAAGCTAATGTAGTCGTTGATGCACTCAAAAGGAAGTCTTTAGGGATTCTTACTTGCTTGGCTCTCGAGGGTTGGAAAAAGGATGCAATAATGAGTGAGTATAGGCCATAGTATTATGAAGACTACGATTGAGTTTTGGTATACCATATGGAGACGACCCTAACTCTCGTTCAGATGGTGAAATAGAATCAATGGAGAAACTAGCACCTTTAGGGATTTGGACACGAATTCAGAATGGAGAGCAATTTGAAGAATGGAGGATATGTGTTGATGGATCGTTGTAGTTTAGGGAGCATCTAGCAGTTCTAGTAATTGCAAAAGTGATGAAGGCCGTGATGGATGAAGCCTACAAGTCCAATTCGCCATTCACCTAGGGAGCATGAAGATGTATTGTGATTTGAAGCGGCACTACTGGTGAAGAGGCATGAAGAAGGATGTCTGCGAATACGTGGCCAAGTGTGCAACTTGTCTCCAAGTTAAGGCCAAGCATCAGAAGCCAGTCGGTCAGCTTTAGCCGCTTCCTATTCCAAGGTGAAAATGGGAGCACATCACGATGGACTTTCTTACTAGTTTGCCGAGGACAAAGCAAAGGTAGATTGACAAAATTGGTGCGTTTCATTCCTTTCAGGTCGACATGTTTGAGAAGAGTTCTCAGGGAGCTATATCTACAGAATATAGTGCGGTTGCATGAAGTCCCTTTGTCCATCACATCTGATAGAGACACCAGGTTCACTGCCAAGTACTGGAGGATTTTTCAAGAGGCCTTGGGAACAAACTTAAATTTCAGCATGATGTTTCATCCTTAGACCGATGGGTAATCTAAGCGGGTCATCCAAATCCTCGAGGACATGTTACATGCGTGTGTGTTAGACTTCGACGGGAACTGAAAGAAGCACTTGCATTTAGCTGAGTTTGCGTACAACAACAACTACTAGGTGAGCATTGGCATGTCACTGTTTGAAGCGCTATATGGACGATGGTGTCGGTCATCGGTGTGTTGGGCTGAACTAGAAGACAAGATTATTGTCAGACTAGATGAGATCCGTGAAAGTAATGCGAAAGTCACCATGATATGAGATTGATTGAGAGCAGCTTAGAGTAGACAGAAGAGCTACGTAGATAGAAGACGCTGATTTGAGGTAGGAGATTTCGTTCTCTTGAAAGTCTCACCGCGCAAGGGTATATCGCGATTCAGTGTAAGTGGGAAACTTGTGCCAAGGTATGTTGGGCCGTTCAAGATTACTTAACGCATTGGTGTAGTTGCTTATCGGCTCGATCTTCCTCCCAAGCTTTTGCATGTTCATGATGTGTTTCATGTGTTGATGCTTCGGAAGTGTCCGCTAGAGCAAAACAAGATTATTTCATTCCAAGAAGTATAGATTCAAGAAGACACGACATACAAGGAAGTGCCTATTCAAATTATCGATCGAAAAGTGATCATCTTGTGTCGTCGTGACATACCATTAGTAGAGGTTGTGTGGCAGATCACGAGGTTGATGAAGCCACCTTGGAATTAGAATCCACTATGCAAGAGTTATATCCGCATTTGTTTTGTTTTTGAACTGATTTGTAATTTCGAGGACTCAATTCCTTTTAGGGGTGAAGAGTTGTAACACCCCGAATTTAATTAAATGTTATTAGTGTGTAGAATGGTGCATTAGTATGCCATGATGTCTTATTAAACCTAATCTAAATATTTTGTGATATTTCTAAATTAACGTTATTTCTAATTATTTTATTTTAATCATTTTTAATTACATTTGATTATTTTTATTTGTATTTGTTATTTTAAATTTTGAAACAAAACAATTTGTCAAATACCAAACACGTCCTGTTTGAAATCTGTGTGCTACACATAGCTTTCTTGCTAAAAACCACCTCCTTTCTTCTTTATTTAATCCCTTCTCTCCCTCTTTCTTTCACTCACTCTCATTCTCTCTCTCTCAGCTAACTCACTCTCTCTTGTCTTTCTCACTCAGTACCTCTCTCTTTCTCTCTTCTCCTTCTTTTAATTCAAAAACTTTTGAGTTTAAACTTCAATCCTCAGTTAAATTAGAAGCTTGGGAACATGATTTAGTAACCACAACTATGAATCAAAGATTAAATCAAGGTTAGTTTTCAAATTCTAAACTTTTTCTAAATTTTTCAATTTTATTAGCATTTTGAAATCCAAGCTTCCTTAAGCTTAGAAAACCCTTAATTTAAGTTAGTGAGACCTAAAATATCTAGAATCTAAGCTTAGTTTGATGAAAAATGAATTCAAATTAAGTTTTTTCATTTTTCACCATTTTTCTCATTTTTGGATTTTCTTGAATTTTTATATGCAAATCTTGTTTAAATTAGTTTAAAGGTGTTCTATTATGTTTTTCAACTATTTATGAGTGTTTTTCACACATGGGAATTGAGAAAAATAGGTTGAAATGAGAAATTGGGCTCGGGGAAGCTGAGACCCGATACTGAAAAATTCTAGAATTTTCTAGTTCGGTAGGCCGAAGTTGAAGTTATCGAACTTGAAGTTTGGCACGCCGAACTTGAAGTTTGGTTGGCTAGATTCATGAGTCTGGTAGGCCAAACCTGGAGAATTTTCGCAGGCCAGTCCTGTATGGTTGGTAGGCCAAACTGTATAGTTTAGCAGGCCAGACCAGGGGAGCTAATAGGCCGACTAGACTTTGCAAAAATTTGTCATTTTTCACCCGTTTTTACTGTTTTGAATCCCGATAGAGATTTTAATCTTGTAGTATGATTTTATGGACTTAAATGGCATATTAGGACACCATGGGATAGTTTAGCAATGTAGGATATCTTAAGTTAGACACTGATAAACCTAGGTTATGTTTAAGGCTGTTCGTGGCTCTATGGAACTAACGTATAGTAGAGTAGGATTGCGGTGCTGAGTCGTGACACCGGATATTGAGGTAGGACTTCTATCCCCTTCTTTGGAAACTCTGTTTTAAAAAGATTTTGGCCTCGAAAACGATTTCTTTCAAGGTATTTTCAATGAAGGTTTTAAAGAAGATTTTATCGGTTATTTTCATAATTGTTAAGTAATGATATGATGTACATAATGAACCACATAATGAACATGAATGAATACACTTAGTAAATGGGTTTTAAATAATAATAGAAATGAAAATAAGGGCATGATGCCATATTAGAGATTGGGTAGTGTAGCGTGCGACCTTGGGAGCAGGTCTCAAAACCCAACTGGGCCACTTTAGTGGTGATTATTATGGCTTGCCCAAGAAAGATAAAAAGGTACTTTCTAGATGAACTGTTTTTGATAAGATTAATTTAAATGAATTATTCTATTTAATTCTGTTTTCTAATTGTTTTTCTTGAATGATGAATTTTTATAGTTATTAGTATTCATCTGTTTTCAAAGCATAGTCCTATTAAGTCTTTCGCTCACTTTTTATTTGTTTTCAACCCTTTTCTCCCCTCTAGGTGGAATTCAGCTTAGGATTGATGAAGAGTCCACCGACCAGACTCACAAGTAATAGAAGACCTTGAGTAGGTTATTTGTATAACTTCAACAAGGCATGTATTACTTTAACTTCTCCTTCTATTTTGAGTTGTGGTTGTGATTTATTTATTATCGATACTATATGTGTGCACAAATTATGAGCCCAGTGGGACCCAACACGCATTTCTTTCTCTTTATTATTTTATCTCATTTTGTTTTTATCTTAATTGTTTAATTGTTATAAATGTTTGCTTAAAAGGTTTCCTTTAACTTGTGTTTTAATTAAAATCCTATTTAATTTACTAAATTAACCAGCTACGTCACCTCTCGTACTCCGAGGCGTGACAAAAATAATGGCTAACAAAGAAAGAGGGTTTAGAGTCCTACCTTGTTATCCAGCACAATAGCACATACACCATAGTCTCAACCCGCTATATGTCAGCTCCTTTGAACCACGAACAACCTTAGATGTGTACTAGATCTGTCAATACCTAACTTAGCTCATTCTACCTTAGTATGTTATTTCATGGCATCTTAGTGTGCCTTTAAAATCTATATAATCATGCCACAAAATCAAAATCCCTTTTTTACCATTAGACGATGAAAACTGGTAAAAAACTACCATTTTTATGTAGCTCGGTCCGCCTACTTATTTCCCTGGTATAGCCTGCCGAACCACTTGAATCTGGCCTATTAAAGAATAAATTCGGCCTATTGAGCATTTGAATCTGGCCTACCGAACAATGAGTTCGACCTGTCGATCTGTCAAAATCTTAAAAATTTTAGGTTTTGAGTCTAGGCCTATCCAAGCTTCAAAAGCTCGATTAAACTTGTTTTTGACAATTTCTAACCCAAAAAATGCAGAAAACACTAGAGAACAACTCTAAACCTTTTCGAAACAAAATCCCCAAATTTAAACACATTTTTTATAATTTATTTGAAAATTTTAAAAAATAAATTAAAGAAAAATGTAAAAATTTGGTTAACTTTGTTTTAGTTCAAATTAGGCTTAGATTTATGGTAAAACACGTCCTACAAATTTAGACTAAATGTTATTTAAGCTCATCAAGCCTCAGATTACAATATGCACAAAAGATTTAAACAAATTTTTTTCAAAACTAAAACTGTACAATAAAGCTTTAAATTAAAAGTTTGAGTTGCTAAATTTGATTATAACCTCGGAGAGATGCTTTGGTGTAACTGGGAAGTTTCAACTTCAAGCCTTTAGCTCCTTGCTCTGCAATGGCAGCTTGAGTTACAAAGAGAGAGTGAGATGGAAGAAAGAAACAGGAAAGAGAGAGAGAGAGAGAGAGTGGCAAGTGAGGTGGGAAGGCGAGGAAAAAGAAATTAAATAAAGGGGAAACATAGTGGTTTCAAGGTGAAAACCATGTTCAACACATGGTTTTGGTGAGATAGTTTCAAGTTTGTTTGAGTTTTTGGCAGGAGGGGACCTGTCTGGAATTTGGCAAATTGTTTGTGTCACGCCCCAGAGTACGGGAGGTGACGTGACAGATTATTTAGATTAATTAAAAGAGAATTTAATTAAAAAAATCAAGGGTTTAGGGGTTTAAATAAAAAATAAAATGTGAAAGTTTAAAGAAGACCATTGCATGAATAATTAATATAAAAGAATAACATAGCGAGTATGGGTTCCACAAACCCACAACTTGTGCACACACATGGTACTGACAATATCATAAATACAATCACAGTCTAGATACAAATAAAGTTAAAATCTTACATGCCTTGATTTAAATGATACAAATAAATTTACTAATCCTCTACTGCTCCTGAGTCCTGTCCGAAGAATCCTCACCAAACCTAAATGGAACACCACCTAGAGGGGGAAATTTAAAACAAATAAAACGTGAGCGAAAGGCTCAGTTGGACTATGTTTTATAAAATAATTTAATTTAAAGAAACATTTCATTATTCAGGAACATTTAAAAGAAACCTTAAATGAATAAATAAATAAATATGAGTAAAACCGTTCTTACCCAGAACAGTTTACTCGTACAACCAGTAATATCATTTTCTTTCCTAGGCAAACCATAATAATATCACCACCGTAGTGGCCCAGCTGGGTTTCGGGACCTGCCCCCAAGGTCGATCACTACACGACCCGATCTCTGATATGGCATCATGCCTATGTGTTTATTATCATCATCATTCAAAACCCAATTACCGAGTGTTGTCATTTACATTCATTATGAAGTTCATTTTAGTTCACGGTATATTAAAATATAACCGATAAATTCATTTTCAAATAACCGTTGAAAACATTTTAGTAGAAATCCCTTTCAAAGCCAAATCATTTTGAAACTAGGCTACCAAGGAAATGGGGTAGAAGTCCTACCTTAATACTCGTGCCGGTGCCCCACACCGTAATCCTGGTCCGCTATATGTTAGCTCCGCGGAACCACGAACGATCCTAGATACAAACTAAGTCGATCAATATCTAGTTCGAGACATTCTATGTTACTAAACCATTTCATGATGTCCTAGTGTGCCATTTATATCTTTAAAATCATTCTATAAGGTTGGAATTTAAATCAGGGTTTAAAACAGTGAAAACGGGTGAAAAATCACAAAATTCCCTACGCTCGGCCGGCCTGCCGGACTCCCTGCTTCGGCCGGCCGAACTGCACAGTTCGGCCTGTCGGAAGCTAGGTTCGGTCAGCCGGTCATTTCCTCAGGTTTGGCCTACTGGATGGATGAACACTGGCCTGCCGATCCCTTGATCCGGCCTGCCGAACACACAGCTCGGCCTGCCAAACTGGGAAAACCCATAATCCAGCCACGGGTTTCTCGATCCCCAAAACCCAAATCATTGATTTTAACCTGTTTTTCTCAAATCTCAGGCATAGAAAATAATCATAGTTGGTAGAAAAATGTATTAGAACACATTTGGACTCATTTAAACAAGATTTAAACTCAAAAATCTCAAAAATCCAAAAATAAGAAAATAGGGAGAAAAATGAAAAATCTTGAATCCAATCCGTTTTTCTTCAATCTAAGCTTAGTTTCAAGTTGTTCTAAGTTCATTCAACTTAAATCCAAGGTTTTCTAAGCTCAAACAAACCTAGATTTCAAAAATGCACAAACTTGAAAATTTTGGAAAAAGTTTAGAAATTTCAAAACTAACCTCGAATCAAAGCTTCAATCCGCGTTCTCGGTTGCCAAATCACATCCCCGAGCTTCCTCCCTGCTAATCCGAAGCTTGGATTCGAATTTGATTAAAATTTTGAGAGAGAAGAGAGGAGCCGAGAGAGAGAGAGTGAGAGGGCTCACGGGTGAGAGGAGAGAGAGTGAGAGCTGAGAGAGTGAGGAGAGAAGAGGAAGAGAGAGAATAAATAGAGAGAAACGGTGGGCGGTTTTATTGTGCGGAAACCATGTGCCGCCCACGGTTTTGTAAAACGGAATATTTTTAACATTTTACAAATTGTTGTGTTTTAAAACTCAAAACATCATTTTAAAACAATAAGAAATCATTTGAATTCATCAAATTAACAAAACAACCAAAAATTCAAAATCCAATCAAATAATCAAATTAATGTTGAAACATTAATTATGGCATACTAATTCATCATTTATATTACATTATCATTAAACAAATTTCAGGGGCGTTACAGTTTGTTTCCAAAATTTAAGATAACTAATAAAAATAATTAAAAGTGAAATTAATTAGAAAAATACTACAAAATGGTTAGATTAAGTTTGAATTATATTTAGGCACACGAATTTATCATTTTACATACTGATTATACTTAGCTAATCTCTGGGCATTTCAAACTAATTTGACAGTGTGTGATTCGTGAGACAAGAAAGGGGACAACTTCTTAAGACAACGTATCTCAACTATGGTATTGTCTTATTGGCAAGCATCGATCAATTAACAAATCAAAAGATATTCAACAATCAAAGGGCACCTATGTTATTGTCGTTGGCTTTGGAAAACAATTTTTATAAAAATATTGTAAATGTGGTTATGGTGCAGAATGTATATAACAACAATTTTTCTAAAAAACTTTTATTAAACATGCTATAGATTATATTATTTTAACACTAGATAAATATATGTAAGACTTTGCTTACCCGGTTGACGATGAGAGACGAAATTCTTTCCACAGGTATTGATGTTTTCAAGATGAAACCAAGGTCTTCTTGCCTAGCCTTCAACACAGAATGGATGAACTTGAGTATGTTAAGGAAATTAAAGGTTTCTAAATATCACTCACTAACTTTTAGTCAATTGTAAATCTCAATGCATGAGCAAAATGGGTCTTAGGATGAAAAATATTTCTTCTTCTCTCTTTCTCTCTCTCCATGCCTAGAGGAGTTTTGGTAGAGTTTTTGCAATCGCTTTAAGAATCACAAGTATATGTAGAATGAATAGAGGAGGCATCTATTTATAGAGAATGAGAGACTATATTAATTCTATAAGTTTCTTTTATTTTAAATTTAAATACTAAATATTTAATTAAAATAAAAGAGAATATTTTCTCTTTCCCCATTATATGTGGCGCCAACCACATAGATACTCTATCTGTGGCTAGCACCAATTAAAAGAAAAGGAGGAGAGAACATCTGCTTGTTATCCAATTTTATTTGTTCCTAAATTTAACTTTGCATATTTGAATTAAAACACATTTATCCAAAAATAGAAATTCTAAATATGAAAATTTGGTAATCAAGCTTTGGACTGCACATGGAATATTTCCCTGTGTTGTGTGGTGCCATAAAAAATAGGTGGACCCCACTGTGTGTCTTCCAAAATTAGTTATTTAATATTAAATAATCTCATCATTTAGTAATTATAAAATAATCATAATTAATTTATTATGAGTAATTTTTAATTTAGAATTCCAAATTCTAAATTATTTAAACCAATAATTGCACTTGTCTAAATAATATTTACAACGTTGGCGAGGGGCGACTAATGGACCTATAATTTCAAGCTCCAATAAAACCAATATATTAATCAAACTTTTTGATTAATGTATTACTCTTTTATTAATTCTAGTGTAACTCCACTAAATACTTGGAATTGTATTCTTGAAATTGTACATATATAATTACTCATTCATTACAATTGTCCAATTGATATAGTTATCACACATCAATTAATTCTTGATAAATCATTCATAATTAGAGCTAGGTAAAATTTGTTAATGTTTTAATTACTTCCTTATCCTTAAGTGTCATTGAATCTTTAATGAATAGTAAATTTATGAACCTAATCACAAATTTTGTGCTCATATTATTTAAGCTCTGAATTAATACTCATGATAATTATTTATCTACTTCTCGTTAGAGAAGGAATAGATTCTATATTTTAGTATTAACATTCCCAGCTGCTTACTTTATTATACCTCCAAAATACAAAGGATAGAATTAGATTCTTGAATCCATACCGAGTAAATCAAATGACATAGATTCATAAGTAGGAGTCTGTTAATAACTTTAGATTAAGACCATCTTATTTATGACCATCAGTTGATATGATTAGAACTTGCTATAGTTAACGAAAATTATCAGCTGTTCATTTCACATCATGTCTTGGTCCTATATAATCTGATTAGATGCAGTGCACTTACTTAATGACCCACTTTATTAACAATTCATATAAGACTATTCCATTCTTAATGGAAATGATCTATATTAGTAATACTCAAATAAAGATTCTATACTTTTATGAATAACTACTTATAATAATTAATTATATGTTATTGACCATTTTAATTATCATCTTTAAATATTATCCTCTTGTATATAACATTTATATATAATTTTTAAGGTCACATAGATAATTATAGAATTTTACATACACACGTATATAATAAAAAAAAAATCACTTTATTTGTTTATAAGTATGTCCATTACAAGACATCAATTAAAAGCTGTTGTCTTTTGAAATTAATGATTGAAAAATGAAAAGAAAGGGATGGAAGTTCTAGAAAGTAGAACATATTTTGGTTAATAGAAAGTAGAAAAGAAAAACAATTATGTTTGAAACTTATTTTGTTACCTTGAAAGGTGAATTTGGAAACATAATATTGCCAAAATAATGGGATAAAAGAAATAATAAGAGAAGTATCACTATTAAAAATACTAAATTGCACAAGCTTAAAAAAGATTTTTTTTTCCATTAAATTGCCTTCAAATTGCTTAAAAAATAGCACAACACATGTCCTATGTATTCGTATCATGCTTTAGAAAATGGTTTCTAAAAATCCATCTAATATGTGTCTTAGACTAGAAACCGATGGCTAAAGTTATTTAACAAAAAAAAGAAGTGCGATGTTTAATACAAATTCACAAAAACAAAAAACCACCAGCTACTGCTGGTTAGACATGTATGCCCTAAAGAGTAAAAATGTAACAAGTTTTTGGAGACATTTTTATCAATAAAGAATTTATTTATTGTTATATACCAAATCTTGTCCTCTTTACGTTTATATTTGTTGAATGTATGTTAAGCAAACGATAGTCTGAGATTGTCAATCCAAACCTTAAAATTGGGCATATGACAGACAGATTATGCGAAAGACACGATTCTTAAGGTGATAGTCTAAATCATAAGATCCGCAATCGAGGGAATAAAGTTGGGCACTTTATTCATGTAAAGATTGTTATGTTGTCTATATCCCTATTGGGAGATGGTTTGTCTTGACCATTGGAGGTAGACTCTGTGAATAGAAACATTGGCATGTTGTCATAGGTGACGATGTGTTGGATTGGGACATAAAGTGAATTGATTTGGATTAATAATTTTGTCTTGGCAAATCGATTCACTTTAGACAATCATTTGTATTGTATCTTAATCCTAAGATGAATAGTGGGCCCGTTGTCTTGACTTATGTCTCTTGATGTACCAAAGGGTAACACCCACGTCTTAACGGTGGTATGCATGCCGGTACATTGGAGGCATGACTCTTGATAGCGTAGACCTATTATTCATAGATATGGAATCCATAACTCCTCTTCAAGAGTAGTGATACCCTCTTATATGCGTTATCCTGTAATTGGAAAACTAGGGTGCTCAACCATTTGGATACATAGGTGTAATCGAATGGTATACTGTCCTTGGATGGTAAGTTTTTCGATGGTGAGATAATGGAACGTAAGATAAAAATAATCAGGAAGGTAAGATAGAACTTATCCTTAAGTCGGTTATGGATAACCTATGGGGATATGATACACTATGATATGTCATGGAGACTTAGCTATACGGGCTTCGTAATTCTATATAGTTCGAGAGTACAGCTCCAAGCTTTTAGTGAAGTAGCGTTGGAGTTGATAATTATGAAATGTATATCTAGGATATTGGGTTTCATAATTATCAGAAGCTTGAACTATATAGGTCCATTTGGTCCCCTTTGCTAGCTCACAAAATCCTGTAATGATATGGCGTGCTTTTTCAATAATTGGTGACTTATGTCAGATTTATTAGATTGGTTGAAATTCAGAAGAATCAAATAATTCATATCTGTTTATCAGTTGAATTAATTTTGTGGTAAAATTAATTCAAGATAAACTTGTTGAATTATTGGAATCAAATAATTCTTGTCTGTTTATCGGTTGATTTAATTTTGAATAAATTAACTCAAGATAAACTTGTAGAATTATTAGGAATTGATTTATTTTCCTAAAGATTATCTAGATAAAGTTGTTTTAATTAGATAACCTCTCTATTGGGTTATTTGAATTAAAACTGAGACTTTATCCTATAGAATCTCGGGTGGAAAATAAAAGATTCGTTGAGATATTTTTCGACAGTTTGGCATGTTGATCCTCAAGTTCTGCATGCCGATGGGCAAGCTTGGCATGCCGATATGCGAAGGATAAGATTATGCATTTTTACGTGGATTTTATCAGATATTGATCTAAATTTGATTCTGATTCAAATTTTTGAGACCTAATCTGATAAGGATTGACCCTAGACCCAACGTCTATAAAGACGGAGTAAGTCACATAAGTTATGCAGATCAATAAAGAGATTAAGAGTGATACTCTGCTGGTGAGAATCTAGAAACTCCCTGAGAGCTCATGTTCACAAATCACAAACACTTGCTTTGAGTTCTCTCAATTGGTTGGAAGGAGAGTCACTTGGTGGAAGAGCTGTACGTGTGAGCCTACACTTAGATCTTGGATAGAGAATAGTAAAGAATACCAGTTGGTTGAGGCTCTTCTGGAACGTTACTTCTCTTCATAGCTTGTGCGAATTCTTCAGCATTCAAATGTTAGTAAGATCTGGTTCATTTATGCATATAGCATATCAAACTTGTGTTTTAGAAAATACCCTGATATAAAAATTTTAAAATTCTATTGCGTACTATTTTTCCAACACTGCTACAACAAATAGTACATTTGACGAGCTTATTTTACGATGGTCTTTTAGCAAACCATCATAGAAGTTTGCGCGGCATGGAATATTTCGTGTTTCAGTCTTATGCCATGCTTGAAATGAAATTTTATCATAAACCTTGTTTAATGATTGAGATATGATGAGGGTTTTCTTTTAATTGTTGTTTAGAGTAAAGGGGATATAAATATTTTCGTGAAAATGGCCAATATTCGCACTCATCCCCCGTTTCTCTTTATTATTCACATTTTTGTCTCTCTTTTAAAAATTTCCATCTCCCAAGCCTCCCTCGCCCAAGCCTCCCTCATCTACGCCTCACCAAGGTTGTTGCCCAAAGCTTTCGTTTGCCTATTCAACTCATCATGTTGCCACACTTCCACCTCTACTGTCGCCGTTGTTGTCACTTTGTGAAGGATTCTCTAATCTGTGGTAGCCTTATCCTCCATTAATAGTATTTTCTTTTTTCTTATTATTTGTAAAATCTTGTTGTAAATTAAAATTATTATTCTTGTTGTAACTAGAATTTGTTAAACTTATAAGTATGAATATGTTAAACTAGTTTATTATAAAATTAGTTTGTTGTAGAATTTGTTGAGTTAGGTTTAGTTTTGTTGAATTCAATTTGTGTGATTATGAAATTAGTAAGATTTTATTTAGTTTTAGCTTATTTATTTAATTAGCTATTTGTTTTTGTTTTAATTTTAGATGATTTTATTTTTTATGCTTATTTAGTTGGATTTTTGTTACAAATTAGTTATTGAATTTGCTTTGTGATTGAATATAGTTATTATTGTAGTTAAATTGAAAGTAAATCTGATTTAGTTAGTGTAACGAAATTTATGTTGAATATAGTTGTTTTTCTATTTTATCAAATTGATTTGTAGCAATAGATACTAACTAGATGTATGATAATTGGATGAGTGATGGATATGAAAAGCTTTTTCTAAAGGATAATCTCAAAGGGAGTATAATTCTTTGTCCTTGTATAGATTGACAGAATAAGAAAACAATCATATGATGATGTCAGGTTTTATTTGTACCAATGTGGGACTGACTAATCAGAGTTATCAAATATTCATATGGCATGGTGAAGATGTCTCTAATTCATCATCAATGATGAGGGGAAATATCTATGGTAGTCCTGTTAATGAGGAGGAGAATGATGCCCTTAAAGCATATGATATTTTGTATTGAACATTACTTATAAATAAGTAAATTGAATTCTCCATTTATTTGCGTGCCTATACTTTGAATAGTTTATGAATGTTATTAAAATTTTATAATTTATCTATGTGACTTCATATATTGTATATAAGTACCATATTTAGAAGGATAATATATAAGGATGATAATTAAAATAGTTAGTAGTATATAATTAGTTACTTCATTAAATATTCAATTAAAATGTGAAATCTTCAATTGACCATTACTAGTACATGTCATTTTAATAAGAATAGAACGGCATTATCCATATCGTTAATATAGTAAGCCATTAATTTAGCACAGTCTACATTACGTGATATTATGTTGGAGTGGGGTGATGTGATATGAATAGCTAAACAATTTCTATTTAGATCAAGCAAGTTCTAATTACATGCACAGATGGTCGTATGTAGAATGATCTTAATACTATGCTATTAGCAAACTCGTATTTACGAAATCGTGCCTTTGGATTTGATCAGTACGTATTTGAGATAGCTATTCCTATTCCTTGTATTTTAGGGGTATAATGATATAAGTAGCTGAGAATGTTAATAGTAGAAGATAGAATCCATTCATTCTTTAGATAGAAGTATATAAATAATTCTCTTGAGCATTGATTTTGGGCTTGAATAATATAAGCACTCAAATTTGTGATGAATTTATTATTCATTAGAGAATTAATAGCACTCAAGGATAAAGATGTAATTAGAGAGACTAAAGAATTTCTACTTAGCTCTGATTATGAATTATTTATGGAGGATCAATTTATATGCAATGGCTATATCAAATGGGTTACTCTATTTAACAGTAATTATATTCCTGTAACTTCTAGAGTGCAATTTTAAGTTTTTAGTCGAGTATCTTTGAAATTAATAAAAGAGATATATATTATTAGAGGGTTTAATTAATATGTTGATTTTATTGGAGCTTTAAATTATAGGTCCATTAATCTCATGCCGTCCTTACAAGTACTATTTCGACAAGTGGAATTATTAGGTTTCAATTATTAATATAAAATTACAGAATGCTGAATTAGATAATTTAAAATAATTTAAGTATTAATTAATTTTTAAATATTAAATAGTGAGATATTTAATTGATGATTAATTTTGGATGACATAGTGTGGGTCCTACTCGCACTACATGGCACATGCTTAGCACATGAAGGGTCCCTGTGCACAGTTGTCTTCTTCTTCAAGGTTCTTGTTTTTGAATAATCGTATATCTCCAATTTTGAAAAATGGGATTTTTTTCAATTTGACACCCCAATAAAATTGTGATTAAATGATGCCTTAAAACGATAGTTTGTCAAAAACCGTCATGGTAGGAGTGAAAAAACACTGCACAGATGGAAATACATGAAAACATGATAGTCTTTTAGAAAGCTGCCATGGAAGAGCAAAGAGTCAGATGATGGTTATCGTCATGTAATGTTTGTGTCCTTATTTTTTTCTAGCTTTCTGAACCACATTACATGACAGTTTTCATGGAAAACTGTGGCAAAGAGGAAAGCATTATACGACGGTTTTCTTGAATAATAGTCATGTAACGTATTTCTCTAAATTTTAAAAGCCTGCCATTAATTGGAACCTTCTAGCCCTATTTTCAGTCTCTTTCTCTCTCTCTAACCCTATACTCTCTCTCTACCTAGCCTAAGCCTCTTTTCACGTGTATAGCCATCAGTCGCCATTCACCCTTGCTACTCTTAAAGTACCACCTTGTACCATCATCGATACCACTGCCCATGCCCTTGTCAAAGTACTACTGTGAGCCCGCCACCATCTCTTTGTCAAGGTAGGTGTCTTTTCTAGTTTTTTAGTTTTTTAAGACTTTCGAGGCTGTTTTTCCTTTTTTAAGTTTTGTAATTGGTTATCGTCAAAGTACTATTGTGAGCCTGCCACCATCTCTTTGTCAAGTTTTTTAGTTTTTTTAGAAATAGATTTTTTTTTTTTTGTTTCTCAAATGAAGTTCTAGACTCTATATTTTTTTTCTTTGTAAATATTAGTTTTTGAATATTATTTTTATTATATATTTTGTTTGATTCTTATCATTTTGTTTGTTTTATTAGCTTATGTAAATATTAGTTCTTTACTTTATTTAGTGTATGTATTAGTTATTTGTTGTTTCATGAAATTAATTTCATATATTTTTCTTTAATCTGTTGTTTCTTGGTGCATGTGTGAATTAGTATTTGCCTATTGATTTGTTGTTACTTAGTTATTTGTTGTTGCCTAGTGAATGTGTAGATTATTTGTTGTATTTTGGAATTAGTTTTGTATTCTTTTGTTTGATTTGTTTTATTGAATTGCTAATTTAAAGTTATTTGAATTGGTGTCATAAGCAACAAATACTTTATTTGTAATTAATGATGTTTGAAATAAATAATAAATAATTAAATAATAATGAGAACATTTCATGTGTTAATAATGGTCCTTACATTCCTTTAATTATTATGTTTAAATCTTAAGCAAATATGTGTTCTATGACTATTATAACCTAATCTTGGGTTTGGTTATATATAGAGGTTATATGTATTATTGGTACGAGACCAACATAAATAGTCTAAATTATATAATCCGTAGTATAGGCACTTAGTGGGCACTTTATACATAATAAGATCGTAATGGGGAGCTACGTCCAATTGGGGTGACAGTTTTTCTAGGGCTATTGAAGGGACTTGACTCCATGGTAGACACATTGATGTGGTAGACCTAATGGTGGTCGCACACATTAGGGCTACCACTAGCCTGGACGTAAAGTAATTGATTTAATAATAGTTACATTTGTCTTAAATCAATTCAATTTGAAATCATCCATGTGTGATCTTAATCTTGAAGTGGATTCATGACACCATGTTTATAGCTTCTATTTTTTGGCATGCCAAAGACAGGGGGTTCCAATGAAGGAAAGCTCCATTGTTGTATGTTGGAGATGGAACCTATTATCGATGAGAGCATAATCCATAAGCACAGAATCTATAGCTCTCTAATAAAGAGTTAATGTTATCCTCACAAAGGCATCATTTGAGAATTTGGAAAATAAAAGTGCCTAGGTCATCTGGATACTTGTAGTAACCAGATGATTTTCCATTTTGTATTTGTTATAAATGAAATTTTCTGAATAGGTGAAATAATGAAACTTTGAGGTAAAACGGAACTAAGTCCTTCATCTGATGTGGATAACCTATGTGGATATATATATATATATATGCTTGTGAGGTTGTGGACAAGACTAACAAATAGTCAAGAGTGCAGCTTTGGTTTTTTAGTGGAATGACACCAAAGTTAATAATTAAGTATACAATTAATTGGAGATTAATTCATCTATTATTATTCGAGCTTGATAATATATGTCTATCGGGTCACAATGCTAGCTCACAAATTCCTTGACTAGTTGTATAGAATGCAGGTTACCACAGGTAATACAAGAGGTTATGCCAGATGGATTACTGGTCCTATCATTGTGCAGGCCCTACAGTCTAGTTGGACTGTGTGTATGGCGCCTGACCAGTCTAGAAGGACTATGGGTGCCAACCAGAGGGTAGATCTTGAAATTGGTTAATTAATTATTTAATTAGTTCATTTCAAAGTAAAATTTATTTAAATTTAATTGTTGGGATTTGGTGATAATTAATTATTTGAATAATTAATTTAAATTCTAATTATGTTTGAATTTGAATAAAAATAATTATTCATAATTATTTAAGTTAGATAATTATCTAGAATAATTGGAATCTAATTTAAAAATTATTTGAATGGGAATTATCCTTGATGTTGCAGATAATCACATAATCCTACATTATGATTGGATGAGATTTGAATCTTCCTCTGATAGTGATAGGCATGCGTAGTGATAGGGTTTTAATAGTGATTGGCATGTAAGATTAGAGGGAGGACAGAGAAAAATCTTATCTTAATCTTGATAGACTTCTATCTCCTTATTTAGACTCTATAAATAGGTGCCTCTCCTCCTCATTTATTCTAAGTTAGAAAAATAGAGCTTTTGGCGCTTCTTTTGGAGTAAGAAAATTAGAGGAGAGCCCGTGGTGAGTTTTTTATTGAGTTTTGCCTACACACAACAACTAGAAGGAAGAGACATAGGTATATTTAATTAGGATTTTGTTTATTGTTTATAACAACATGAGTATGTTTCTAGGTGATTAATAAAATTTTTAAAGTTTTGCTGCTTCACCAAATCAATATTTTCAACAAAAGTATGATTTGAAAGTATTATGCTTAATTCAATGTTTTGTTTTCATTCTATGGGCCTTGAAATGGAGGTCACGGGATTGACCACCCAAGGAAAATCTAATTTTTTAGCAATTTTTTTCAAATAAAACATACCAGGACTATTTCTTTGAAAAATCAGCATATAAATCTCTCTCTTAGCATCCCTTAACCAACCTAGCTCTAAGATTCCACGATCGTTTTTAACCATTGTGTAAAGTTACTATGATACCACAATGGTGGATTCTATAATAGTTTTCTAATCATTGTGGTAACTTTACAAGTCAGTTTTAAACCATCATTAAATCTATAATTCTACTAGTTTAAGTATTTGAATTGTAGAGACTAAAATAGAATTGGGTAACAAGAAGTATCCTATCCTTGCCTTATTGGGAGTGCCACACACAAAGGAAAGTCCATGTTGGTGACGCCAATATTTGTCCAGAAAGGGAAACACTATTATTTTTTTATTTTGTAAATATGTGATATCAAAATTTAAACAAAATTCAAGTTTTGGGAATTAAATGGGTATCTTACTCTATAAATAGGAGGCTACCATATGGTTTAGGGGTTGCCTTTCTTAAAGAAATTTGGCTACAACTTTTTTGCATTTACCTTCTGGTGGCTCAATTTTAGAGAGAGAAAAAGAAAAGAAAAGTTATTCTAATTTCTAGTCCCACTTTGCTTATGTGTTGAGATTAGTGGGAGACAAATTAGGAGAGTAATCTATAGGAAACAAAATTCCCTTCTAGGCCTACACATTTGATAAATGGTGACAAAAACTATGCAAGAAATAGTTTGGTGTCTTAAAGTTCATTTCGTATTGAAGTTTTGACCAAATCGCATCAACTTGGCAAATAACATTTATATATATTTATTTATTTAGTGTTAAATTAATATGATTTATAGTGTTAGGTTTAAAAGTTTTATGAAAAATTTTATTATAAATGATCCATGCCTACACCATTCTTCTGCTATTTTTTTTCTGAAATCATTTTAAAAGCCAATAGTAATAATATGGTTGACATGATGAATTATATGGAAGATGACTTTATACATTGACCTGAGTTATTTAAGATGATGATAAAAGACGCACAGACACTATTTCATATCAGGTAAAAGTATACCAATTTATTTGGTTTGGATATATTGTGGAATTTGATAACATTTGGTGGGTGATTGAATTCAAGTTTGATGAGCCTTATAGAATTTTTACAAGTGCATTTTTGTATAAAAATAATGCTTTCGCATCTATATATGAGGCCAAGAAGACGTTGAGTACTATAAGAATAGAGTATGAGAACTAATTGTCAGTGATTGTTTGCTAATGTCGGGCACTCAATCTACAATCTCCCTCGCATGGTACTATGTGTATATAAAGCTATCGACTTAAATGGATTGAGAATTGAAGAGAAGTCAAATGAAGATAGGGGCTCATTTATAATGAGTTGAGAGTTCCCAACAGGTTGTTTGTTAACCACTCGATGTTTTTATATCTTAGGTTGTGACTTACTTAGTTTTCTAATAGCTTTTTTTTTTTTTTTTTTTGCATTTCTTTCCATCCACTTGAGAAGCATAGCTAGGAGCTTGAATCGTCTTGGTCATTGTAATGACTTAAATTAAGCTTTTGGCCATGCAATGAAGCTTCTGATGGCTTCAACAATAGTTGTTGCATTCAATGTCAAAAAAGGAATTTTGTTGCTTGGTTTTAGGTATAATAATGTAAACTCCCACATTTCCCTCCCATAGGAGTCTTCTATGGATCTTATCAGTTAGAAGACTTCTCCATCTATGCCATTCTAATTACAACAAGCACATGCCAACTATGAATTAAATCATCAAGAAAGAGTTTTCAATCATGATATTCATCCGGCTCTCTATCATGATGCAACACTAAAGATTATTTTTCATGAATAGTGCAACTAGTCTTGAGGCTATTGTGTTAATCAATGGTCATTGTGACATTTCTCTTCATCCATCGGTGCAACACCTTATCATACAACTAATGTTTGCACAACACTCTGTTGTTCTACAACTTCCTATTGTAGATCTAATAATTTAGAATTAACTTTCAAATTGGGCCAAATATTGAAATAGCTTGATAAACTTAGAATGGCCGTGAAGGCATCTAAATGTTCCAATTTTCCTAATGCTCTTATGAATATATCATCAATACTGATGGATTCGAAGGACCCTTGACTTTGGTGTCCTGTGTTGGAAAAAATAACATGAGGTGCACAGCAGGAATTTTTTTAAAAATTTTAACATCAGAGCATTTTCCAAAACACAAGTTTGACATGCTATATGTATAAATTAAACAGATCTTACTAACCTTTGTGTGGCAAAGAATCTCCGCAATCCATGAAAGGAAGTAATGTTCCAGAAGAGCCTGAACTAACTGGTCTTCTTTGCTATTCTCTATCCACGACCGGAGTGAGTGTGGGCTTACACGTACAGCTCTTCCACCGGTGACTCTCCTTCCAACCAATCGAGAGAAACCAAAACTAATGTTCATGATTTGTGAACAAAAGCTCTCAGGGAGTTTTCAGATGCTCACTAGAAGAGTATCACTCTTAATCTCTCAATTCATCTGAGTAACTCATGAGACTTACTCCCTTTATATAGCGATTGGTCCTGGGGTCAATCCTTATCAGATTAGGTCTCAAAAACTCGAAACAGAATCAAGTTCGGATCAATATCTGATAAGATCCATGTAAAAACGTGTAATCTTATCTCTCGCTGATCGGCAGGCCGAACAGGCCCCATCGGTAGGCCGAACACGTAGATTGGCAGGTCAAACTGCTGTGTAAATATCTCCATGAATCTTTTATTTTCCACCCGAGATTCTATAGGATAAAGTCTCAGTTTTGATTCAAATAACCCAATAGAGAAATTATCTGATCAAAACAAACTTTATCAAGATAATCTCTAAGAAAATAAATCAATTCACAATAATTCTACAAGTTTATCTTGATCTAATTTATCCAAATAAATCAGCCGATAAACAGAAAAGAATTATCTGATCCCAATAATTCAACAAGTTTATCTTAAATTAATTTTATTACAAAATTAATTCAAGCAATAAACAGACATGAATTATTTGATTCTTTCAAATTTTAAACCAATCTAATAAATCCGACATAAGTCACCAATTATTGAAAAAGCACGCCGTATCATTATAGGATTTTGTGAGCAAGCAATGGGGACCAAAATGGACCTATAAAGTTCAAGCTCTCGATAATTATGAAACCCAATATCTTAGATATATATTTCACAATTATCAACTCCAACGCTACTCCACTAAAAGCTTGGAGCTGCACTCTCAAACTTTATAGAATTACGAAGCCCGTATAGGTAAGTTTCCATGACATATCAAAGTGTATCGTATCCCCATATGATAATCCATAATCAGCTTAAGAACAAATTCTGTCTTACCTTCCGGATTACTTTTATCTTATGTTCCATTATCTCACCATTAGAAAACTTACCATCCAAAGTTAGTATACCATTCGGTACACCTATGTATCCAAATGGTTGAGCGCTCCAGTTTTTCAATTACAGGATAACGCATATAAGAGGATATCATTACTCCTAAAGAGGAGCTATGGAGTCCATATCTATGAATAACAAGTCTACGCCATCAAGAGTCATGCCTCCAACGTACCGGTATGCATACCACTATTGAGATGTGGGAGTCACCCTTTGGTACATCAAAAGACACAAGTCGAGACAACGGGCCCACTCTCCATCTCAGGATTAAGATACAATACAAATGATTGTCTAAAGTGAATCAATTTGCCATGATAGAATTATTAATCCAAATCAATTCACTTTGTGTCCCGATCGAACACATTGTCACCTATGACAACGTGCCAATGTTTTTATTCATAGAGTCCAAATCTGATGGTCAAGACAAACCATCTCCCTTTAGGGATACAGACAACATAACAATCTTTGCATGAATAAAGCACCCAACTTTATTCCCTCGATTGCGGATCATATGTTTTAGACCGTTACCTTAAGAATTGTGTCTTCCGCATAATCAGTCCATCATATGCCCAATTCTTAAAGGTTTAGACTGACAATCTTAGACTACTATTTGCTTAACATACATTCAACAAATATGAACGTAAAGAGGACAAGATTTGGTATATATAAATGAATAAATTCTTTATTGATAAAAATGTCTCCAAAAACGTATTACATTTTTACTCCTTAGGGCATACATATCTAACACCCTATGTATTCATCTTGTAAAACAATGACAAAGTTATTCTTAATATGTTTAAAAAATTATAAGAGTACAAATTAAGGATTTGAATTCAATAAACTTACTGTCAATTGGCCAATTGGTGCAACTAATAAACCTTAAATTGTCTATCAAGATCTTCATGCTATTTGATCCACAACTCCTTTCTTAGCAGTCACACAATGGTCTCTACAAACTGTATTTAGTCTAGATCAAATAACATTTATAATGAAATCATTAACATATGTAATAGGAGTAAGATATTAAAATGCCATTTTTTGGTCAAGTTTCTACATCCCCTTAGGTCTACTCTTGAATCGTATTCATTTTGTACTTTTATTTCATTTGCCTGTATCAATAGTAGTAGGAATTTGTTGAAACGTTGATAATTGACAAATTTTACACAAGCTTGTTCAAATACAAAGGGGAAGTACTATAGTACTATTGGATGCCGCTTCCATATATTTTTATCCGAAAGGCTGGGCTCTACAAAAGTGATGTAAAGGTCAAATCTAAAGCTCTTGCTAGTTCATGATAAATCTTCAAAGTACATTTTCTCTACTATTCATCCACAATAAAACTTGTATAGATCTCTATTGGTCATGTGCAAACTTGTATTCATCCGCTTAGGTCTACTTTTGAATCGTATTCATTTTGTACATTTATTTCATTTGCATGTATCAATAGTAGTAGGAATTTGTTGAAACGTTGATAGTTGACAAATTTTACAGAAGCTTGCTCAAATACAAAGGGGAAGTACTATACTACTGTTGGATGTCGCTTCCATATATTTTTATCCGAAAGGTTGGGCTCTACAAAAGTGATGTAAAGGTCAAATCTAAAGCCCTTGCTAGTTCACGATAAATCTTCGAAGTGCGTTTTCTCTACTATTCATCTATAGTAAAACTTGTATAGATCTCTGTTGGTCATGGGCAAATATACACGATCACAAGTTATAGAGAAAAAGTAGAGTATTGTTTTCCTCAGGGACTGAACTACTAAATAATTACTATCTGTTGTGGGTTAGGTACTTCTAACTTTATCTAGACAATAATGTTTTAATGGAAATTTTAATCAAAAACAAGAAATTTAAATAAAGTAAAACTAAATTGCAAACATTAAAATGAACGATGAAAATGAACTAAATTAAATGATGATAAAAAGGGTCTAGAGGAACCATTTCACTATGTTTCCTTTACAAATAGTACTTGCCTAGACTAATGACAAGTTAATTTCCCCAAATTATTGGCTTAGAACACTCATTTATCCCAATTTTTCGTCTCTTAAATACTCAATTGAATTTTCTTATTCAAAACCAATTACTAAGCGTTCATTACGCATGTTCTATAATTAGCCACAAAAAAAAAAATGTCGCCGAACTCTGCAATTTTCTAGGTTATATTTGTTAAACTCATAATTAGAACCCTCCTTTTCCAAGTACTAATCCTAATTACAAAATAAACTAATTGATGACCAATCAAGTAAAGGCATTAAACTCAAGGAAACATAAATAATTAGTAAATGAAAATTACTTATATTAATCAAAGGCAATAAACCAAACACAATATCAATTTGGGTCCATAGCTCTCCAGACTAAGAGATTTAGTTACACATAGTCTCAAACAAAACTAAAAACACAAACCAAAACATAAAAAAGGAATCCATAGCATTTTACAAAAATTAAAGAAAAGAGAGAGCAAAGAAATAAACTAACATGTGCTTGCAACGTGTGATTATTCAAAAAGAATTCACACTCAAGTAAACAGGCATAAAATTAAAAATATATGTATTGCTTATACAAGAGATCAACAAAAGTTATATGCAACTGCAAAGAGAGTTACATTTAACTCTCATAAGATTACATTGTTGTTTTCATATAAAACTCCTTTTGGAAATCATAACAGAACTCTAAAATTTTTAAATAAAATAGTTTTGTAGGTTCGGGTTAGGCATGCTATATATCATATATTATTATTACATCTTCGTACCTTTAGGAGATTCGTAACCATACTTCTGACAGAAATAATTTGTTAGATTCACTACAAGAGAATTGCATCTAGAGAAGTCTAAACTAACTGGTCTTCTTTACTATTATCTTTTCCACGACCAATGTACGAGTGGGTAGATGTTGTTATAACTTCCTTTTGGCAACGAAACTCCTACCAACCATAAGAAAAAACTAAGAATAGTTGCTCTTCATATTGAACAATAATTCTAAGGGAGTTTTAGAGTTTCTTTCTCTAGAAAACTCTCTCTAAATTTCTCCAGTGATCTACCAAACAATAGGAATATGTTTCCTATTTATAGTGGCTGGTAGGGCATCAATTCGAATTGAAAAGGAGTTTCAAATTTGTCCCTGGGCTAAAAACTCACGTCAAAACATGTAAAGATGTATCTGCCCATGTGGCTGATCAGTCAACTAGTTGGGGTTAAAGACCAGCCCTTCATGGCTTAATTTCATCGATTGACCAGTCCAAGCCACTGGTTGACTGCTTTCTACCTAATTGGACACTTACTAATTTTATTTAACTTGAGCATCTTTTATAAAGCCTCAGTTTTAATGTAAACAGCCCAATGTAGAAGTTACTTGATTAAAACAATCATATATCGATAAATCCCATATCAAATAAAATAAATACAAATAATTTAACACATTTATCTTTGAATTAATTCCATTAATTAATTCAACCAATAAACTAATATGAATTATTACAATCCAATCAATCGAATAAGAATGAATCATAAAATTAATATAAGTTACCAATTTGTAAGAAAAACACGTAGTATCTTTAAAGAAAGATATATGAGCTGGCAAATGAGGCCCAATGTACATAGATAGATCAAGCTTCTATAATTTTAAAATATATCCCTGACATGTTCATTTTACGATTATATACAATTAAAGCTTAGAGCTTCACTCTTAAACTATATACAAGATTACAAAACTCAAATAAGTTTTTCGTCCATGATATATCATGATGTGTAACACCCTTATAGAATATTTATAATCAGCTTAAGGATAAGTTTTGTTTTACCTTTCTAACTATATTTATCTCATGATACATTATTACACCATGAGAATACCTATTATTTATAACCAGTACAAATAGTAAAACATTTGGTCATACAAATATGTCCAAATAACTAGCACTCTAGTTTTCCAATTTCAGGATAATGCCTAAAAGAGAATGTTATTGACTCTATTAAAGAGTTATGGATTTTATATCTATAAATAACAAGCCTGCGTCATTTAAGAGTCATGTCTTCAATGTACTGTTGCATCATTTAGTCCTGATATAATATATTGTCATCAATGACAATATACAAATGTCTCTGCTCTTGGAGTTCCAACCCTGATGACCAAGACAAATCATTTCCCATCAGGGATGTAGACAACATAATAATCTTAACATGAATAAAGTGCCCAACTTTATTATCTCGATTGCGGACCTTTACATTTAGACTATCACCTTGAGAATTATGTTTTTTGCATAATCTTTTCATTATATGCACGATCTTAAAGGGTTAGAATGACAATCTTAGATTTTAGTTTTCTTACCTTATATTCAACATAATTGAATATAAAAAGGACAATATCGATATATGAAAAAAATAAAATTCTCTATTAGTTAAATGTCTCATAAACACTAACATTGTTTAGTCCTTAGGGCATTAAGTCTAACAGTTTTATATGGGTAAAATGACAAACATGTCTAACAAATAATATACTGCAATTTCCCCAAGTCAACACCTACAATGCACAGGTGATATTGGCTTGCGCAATAATTAGCACAAGAAGAGGAGAAGATAATGACACCACCTAGGACACTTTTTCCTAAACAAACAAGATTATGATGACTAATAATCCTTAAAATAGTGGCAGGAGCTTCCATCTGGATGGATGGAAGCAAAATCTTATATATGTATATATCTACATATCATACATAAATTTATACATGAATAGATAGAGTACTAATATTCAATTAGGGTCAATCTAATTTTGAAAAGAAAGTGAATATCACTTGCTTTGCATCTCCGAAAGGAAGCATTTTTGAGGAAGTAATAAAAGCGAAGGTAAAATACTTCACAAGTAATGACTTAAATACACATAAAATACTCTTTTTAGTAGAAATGTATACATATCTACATATGATAATACTATCTGGATTGTGACCAACGTATTATTGTAGAGAATTAAAATTAAATGTATAAAAGCGTACATTTGTATAATTAAATAATAAAAATATATAATATTTATATCATAATTGAAAAAATAAATTGTGATTGATCAACTAGATAAGTTTAAAGAATCCATTCAAAACAATCCTATGAACACATATTTAACATATGAGATATATGAGATGTGGAAGAAAAAGAGGGTAAAATTGGTAAACAACAAAAGCATATTAAAAACACCGGCCATATTTCTAAATTATAAAAGTTATGGCTACTTATTATAAACTTTTAGGAAGAACATCTTCTTCGTCCGATTCGCCTTTAAGATCCAATCGCTGGTTATGCTGACAAAGGGAGGTCGATTGAGCATAGAACGAGAAAATTTTGTTGTTTCTTTGGGCTAGCAGTGGAACATGAAGTTGATTGTACCAGGTTCGCTATTGTTGCCTTCATGAAACAATATCGCCGCACTCTAGGCAAGCCCACTGCCCCTTCGTAAGCTTATCGCTTCCCCGTGAGCAAGTGTCACGCCCCGGAGTACGGGAGGTGACGTGGCGGATTATTTAAATTAATTAAAAGAGAATTTAATTAAAATCCATAGTTTAAGGGGTTGAATTAAGTATAAAATGTGGGATTCATTAAAACACTTTGTAAAGAGTTCATATACATTAGACAATTTAAAACATTAAACGAATAGATATTAAAATAATAAAGCCGCGAGTATGGGTTCCACAGACCCACAACTTGTGCACACACATGGTATCGACAATATCATAAATACAATCACAGTCCAAGATACAAATAAAGTTAAAATCTTACATGCCTTGATTAAATGATACAAAATATAAATTAATCCTCCTATTGCTCCTGAGTTCGGTCCGAAGAATCCTCTCCAAACCTAAATAGGAAACCACCTAGAGGGGGAAATTTAAAACAAATAAAACGTGAGCGAAAGGCTCAGTAGGACTATGTTTTATAAAATAATTTAATTTAAAGAAACATTTCATTATTCAGGAATTATTTAAAAGAAAACTTAAGTAAATAAATAGATAAACAAATAAACAATTTTAAGTAAAGCCATTCTTACCGAAAACAGTTTACTTGGATAACCAGAATTATCATTTTCTTTTTCCTAAGCAAACCATAGTATCACCACTGTAGTGGCCCAGTTGGGTTTCGGGACCTGCCCTCAAGGTCGATCGCTACACGACCCGATCTCTGATATGGCATCATGCCTATATGTTTATTATCATCATCATTCAAAACCCAATTACCGAGTGTTGTCATTTACATTTACTATGAAGTTCATTTCAGTTCACGGTATATTAAAATATAACCGATAAATTCATTTTTCAAACAACCATTGAAAACACTTTAATAGAAATCCTTTTCAAAGCCAAATCATTTCAAAACCAGGCTACCAAAGAAATAGGGTAGAAGTTCTACCTCAATACTCGTGCCGGTACCCCACACCGTAATCCCGTTCCGCTATACGATAGCTCCGCGGAATCACGAACGATCCTAGATACCAACTAAGTTGATCAATATCTGGTTTGAGACACTCTATGTTACTAAACCATTTCATGATGTCTTAGTGTGCCATTTGTATCATTAAAATCATTCTATAAGGTTGGAATTTAAATCAGGGTTCAAAACAGTGAAAATGGGTGAAAAATCACAAAATTTCCATGCCTCGGTCGGCCTGCCGGACCCCCTGCTTCAGCCTGCCGAACTGCACAGTTTGGCCTGCCGAAAACAAAGTTCGGTCGGCCGGTCATTTCCCCAGGTTTGGCCTGCCGAATGGAAGAACACCGGCCTGCCGATCCTTTGTCTGGCCTGCCAAACAAGGGATTTGGCCTGCCAAACTGGGGAAACCCAGAAATCCAGCCACGGGTTTCTCGATCCCCAAAATTCAAATCTTGATTCTAACCCGTTTTTCTCAATTCCCAGGCATAGAAAACAATCATAGTTGATAGAAAAACATACTAGAACACATTTAAACAAGATTTAAACTTAAAAATCTCAAAAATCCAAAAATGAGAAAATAGGGAGAAAAATGAGAAATCTTGAATTCAATCCATTTTTCTTCAATCTAAGCTTAGATTCTAGTTGTTCTAAGTTCATTTAACTCAAATCCACGGTTTTCTAAGCTTAAACAAACCTAGATTTCAAAAATGCACAAAATTGAAAATTTTGGAAAAAGTTTAGAAATTTCAAAACTAACCTCGAATCGAAGCTTCAATCGACGTTCTCGGTTGCTAAATCACGTCCCCGAGCTTCCTCCTTGCTAACCCGAAGCTTGGATTTGAAATTGGCTTTCAAAATTTTGAGAGAGATAGAGAGAGAGAGGGTTGCCGAGAGAGATCAAGAGAGAGAGAGAGAGAGTCGTGAGAGTGAAGAGAGAAAGAGGGAGAGAAAGAGAATAAATAGAGAAAATCGGTGGGCGGTTTTACTGTACGAAAACCATGTGCCGCCCACGGTTTTGTAAAACGGAGTATTTTTAACATTTTACAAATTGTTGTATTTTAAAACTCAAAACATTATTTTTAAAACAATGAGAAATCATTTGAATCCATCAAATTAACAAAACAACCAAAAATTCAAAATCCAACCAAATAATCTAATTAATGTTAAAACATTAATTATGGCACACTAATTCATCATTTACATTACATTAACATTAAACAAATTTCGGGGCGTTACAACTCTCCACCCCTAAAAGAAATTTCGCCCTCGAAATTTACAACTCATTTTAGAAACAAAACAAATGTGGATACAATTCCTGCATACTCGACTCTAGCTCCCAAGTGGCTTCATCAATCCCATGATGCTGCCACACGGCTTTTACCAACGGTATTTCACGATGACGCAAACTAATCACTTTTTGATTGATAATCTGAATCGGCACTTCTTCGTACGTCGTATCCTCCTGAACCTGCACATCGCAGAATGAAACTATCTTACCCTGCTCAGGTGGACACTTCCTAAGCATCGACACATGAAACACGTCATGAACATGATAAAGTTTGGGCGGAAGATCAAGCCGATAAGCGACCACACCAACAAGTTGAGTGATCTCGAATGGCCCGATATACCTCGGCGCGAGCTTCCCACTCACTCCGAACCGCATAGTTCCCTTACGAGGCGATACCCTCAAGAGAACAAAATCTCCAACCGCGAACTCTAAGGGTCTACGTCTCCTATCCGCGTAACTCTTCTGACGACTCTGAGCTGCCCTCAATCGATCTCGAATCACCGCGCCTTTCTCGTTGCTATCACGGATCTCATCCGGCCTAAGAATAACTCTATCTTTCGGCTCGGCCCAACACACAGGTGACCGACACGGTCGCCCATACAACGCCTCAAATGGTGCCATGCCAATACTCACCTGATAACTATTGTTGTACACGAACTCCGTCAAATACAAACATTGCTTCCAATTCCCGTCGAAGTCCAACGCACAGGCACGCAACATATCCTTGAGAATCTGAATAACTCGCTCAGACTGCCCATCAGTCTGAGGATGAAACGCCGTACTGAAGTTCAAATCCGTACCTAAAGCCTCCTGAAAACTCCTCCAGTACTTAGCATTAAACCTGGTGTCTTGATCAAAGGTGATGGACAAAGGAACCCCATGCAACCTCACAATGTTCTGCATATACAACTCCCCGAGAACCATCCTAGAACACGTCGACCTGAACAGAATGAAATGCACGGATTTCGTCAACCTATCGACCACGACCCAAACTGCATCATGCCGCTGCTCTGTCCTCGGCAAACCTGTGAGAAAATCCATTGTCACATGCTCCCATTTCCACCCTGGAATAGGAAGCGGCTGAAGCTGACCTGCAGGCTTCTGATGCTCGGCTTTCACCTGAAGACATGTTGAACACTTAGCCATTTACTCTCGAACATCTTTCTTCATGCCTCTCCACCAATACTGCCTCTTCAAATCGCGATACATCTTTGTGCTCCCTGGATGAATAGCGAACTGAGACCTATGAGCTTCGTCCAAAACGAATTTCGTCACTTCGGTGATAGCTAGAACTGCAAGACGCTCCCGGAAGTACAACAACCCATCTGCATGCACGCTCCATTCCACGAATTGCTCCCCATTCTGAATCCGCGACCAAATCCCCTACAAATGCCAATCCTGGCACTGACTTTGCTTCACCATCCGAACAAGAGCTGGAGTCGCTTCCACATGATACACCGAAACTCGATCACAGTCTTCATGATACTGTAGCCTAAACTTGCTCACTGTTGCATCCCTGCTCTAGTCCTCAAAAGCCAAACAAGCGAGAATCCCTGAAGACTTCCTGCTAAGCACATCCGCGACCACATTAGCTTTCCTGGGATGATACTACAACGCAAAATCATAATCCTCCATATACTCGTTCCACCTACGCTGTCTCAAGTTGAGATCCCTCTGAGTGAACAAATATCTCAAACTCTTGTGATCGGAGAAGACCTGAAACGACGCTCCATACAAGTAACACCTCCAAATCTTCAGCGCGTAAATCACCGCCGCAAGCTCTAAATTATGAGTAGGATAATTCTGCTCGTGCTGCTGCATTAACATGCATCCAAGTCCGTGCCCTGAAGCATCTGCATAAACCTCATACGGCTCGTCATTGCTAGGAATAACTAACACTGGAGCAGAAGTCAACCGGTTCTTCAATTCCTGAAAAGCAAGCTCACAATCTTCATCCCACTCAAACCTGACATTTTTCTTGATCAACCTCGTCAACGGAGCTGTAATCTTCAAAAAATCCTTTACAAATTTCCTGTAATACCCAGCAAGACCTAAGAAGCTGCGAATCTCCGCTATATTCCTTGGTCGTTTCCATTCCAATATAGCTTCAATCTTAGACGGATCCATCGAAATACCATGCTCCGAGATGACATGACCCTAGAAACTTGACCTCAGTAAACCAAAACTCGCACTTTTCCCTCTTAGCATACAACTGGTGCTTCCGTAGAGTCTGAAGCACGATCCGAAGATGCTGCTCATGCTCTTCCCAAGTCTTAGAATACACAAGAATGTCATCAATGAACACGATCACGAACTGATCCAAATACAGCCTAAATACCCTGTTCATCAAATCCATGAAAGCTGCCGGAGCATTCGTCAACCCAAACGACATAACCAGGAACTCAAAATGCCCATACCGAGTCCTAAAAGCTGTCTTGGGAATGTCCTCTTTCTTAATCCTGAGCTGATGATAACCCAACCGTAAATCAATCTTTAAGAAGTACCGCGAACCTCCCAATTGATCAAACAACTCATCAATCCTAGGCAAGGGATACTTGTTCTCCACCGTAACACGATTCAACTGTCAATAATCTACACACAACCTGAGAGTCCCATCATGCTTCTTAGCAAACAAAATCGGTGCTCCCCACGAAGATGTGCTATTTCAAATATATCCTTTATCAGCAAGCTCCTGAAGTTGCTTCCTCAATTCTTTCATTTCTGCCGGTGCCATCCGATAAGGTGCCATAGAAATCGGTGATGTCCCTGGAAACAACTCGATACCAAACTCAATTTCTCGATGCGGTGGTAATCCTAGCAACTCGTCGGGGAAGAAATCCTCGAACTCATCAACCACCAAAATCGCTACACTGCCACTCAAAGCACAGGGCTCGCAATCTAGATTGGCAAGAAAAGCACAACAACCTAGATTCCTTCGCCCTCCTAGACATGACTTCATGAGACGCTCACTCATTAACCAATCACCACCACCCTGGTAAGTGATCACCGTCCCCCTATCAGACACTAGGGTCACTTTTCTAAGTTGGCAGTCCACGACTACACTATACCTGGACAACCAGTCCATCCCTAGAATTACATCATAGGAGCTCATGGGGAGTATAATCAAATCACTTTTCAAAATCTCATCCCCAATCTTTATTTTACAAGATTTACACATACAATTTACACACACCCGCCCCAAGGGAGAAGTTATGACTAAGGGTTTATTAAACTCTTCTACCTCTAATCCCAAAAGCATGTACAAAAGAACTCAAAATGAGAGAATGAGAGGCACCGGTATCGAATAAAACACGAGCTAAAGATCAAGAAACCAAGATCATACCATCGACAACCGCGTTACCAGTCTGAGAATCTGACCCTCCAGATGCCATTGCATGAACCTACACTAGCGCCTTTCCTTTCCCTCTACCGACATTGTTGGGTCCTGGATTACTCGGCCGATGCTGCTGAGATGGAGACGACTACACACTACCTATACTCGGCGCTCTATACTGAGGAACACTGCTCTGAAAATGCTGCGGCTACTGCCCCTGTGTCGGATATGAGAATTGCTGAGGAGAGAACTACGGATACTGCAACTGCAGGTATTGCAGAGGCGGAGGTAGGGTTTGAGGCTGAGACAAACGACTGGCATCCTCCCCAATCTGAGATCCAAGACGAGCACTCCTAATCGGGCAATTCCTCTTGAGGTGTCCGGGCTGCTGACAGAAATGACAATGAAAGCTGTAGGGATTGCTGCGCCCGCTACCAACGAACTGCTGCTACCACTGGTCGCGCCACCTTGCTTGCCTTTCCCCGGAGCTGGATGACTACTGGTACTCTTCCTGCCACTCCTCTACGGTCCTCCTGAAGCCTTGGCTCGGTCCTCACAATACTGCACATAATCATTCTCCATGGATATCACCGACGACACAAGCTCTCCAAAACTCCTAAGCCGTAGAGCAACCAACTGCCGTCGAATAGGAGCCTTGAGCCCTTCCTGAAACTCAATACACTTCTCATGCTCTGATGCCACCGTTGATGGAGTAAACCTAGCCAACTCATTAAACTTTGCCTCATACTCCTGAACTGACAGATCACCCTGCTGCAACCGATAGAACTCAGCTGCCTTCTAGTCTCTATACCCCTGCAAAAAATATCGATCATAGAACAGCTCCTTGAACCTATCCCAACTGATATCACCACCACGCTCCAAATGCTTAGCTTGTTTCCACCAAGTGTTAGCGCCACCCTCGAGCTTATACGCAGCAAATTCCACACGATACTCCTCAGGCACACCAAGGGTATCCAAATGTTTCAAGATCGAATCCAACCAATACTCTGCCAACTGCGGATCCCCATTGCCATCAAAAGTTAGAATAGACGCCCGTCGAAATTCCTTAAAGTACGCATGCTGACTACCAACATCAGAATCTCCCGGTCTAGCCCTGGCTGCCATCTGCCGGAAAGCCGCAAACATAGACCTCATCATGCTCTCATCATTTCTGAACTCGGCGTCAGCAGTCGAATGACGTCTAGGTGCCATTCTCTCACTTCTGAAAATAAAATTTGGACTGTCAGAGGTATTTCATTGTCAAACCTATGTGTGCACAATTCCCAAGGTTTATAACCTTGGGCTCTGATACCATTCTGTCACGCCCCGAAGTATGGGAGGTGACATGGCGGATTATTTAAATTAAATAAAAGAGAATTTAATTAAAATCCAGAGTTTAAGGGGTTGAATTAAGTATAAAACGTGAGGTTCATTAAAACACTTTATAGCGAGTTCATATACATTAGACAATTTAAAACATTAAACGAATAAATATTAAAATAATAAAGCCGCGAGTATGGGTTCCACAGACCCACGACTTGTGCACACACATGGTACCGACAGTATCATAAATACAATCACAGTCCAAGATACAAATAAAGTTAAAATCTTACATGCCTTGATTAAATGATACAAAATATAAATTAATCCTCCTATTACCCCTGAGTTCGGTCCGAAGAATCCTCTCCAAACCTAAATGGGAAACCACCTAGAGGAGGAAATTTAAAACAAATAAAACGTGAGCGAAAGGCTCAGTAGGACCATGTTTTATAAAATAATTTAATTTAAAGAAACATTTCATTATTCAGGAATTATTTAAAAGAAACCTTAAGTAAATAAATAGATAAACAAATAAACAATTTTAAGTAAAGCCATTCTTACCCAGAACAGTTTACTTGGATAACTAGAATTATCATTTTCTTTTTCCTAGGCAAACCATAGTATTACCACCTTAGTGGCCCAGCTAGGTTTCGGGACCTGCCCCTAAGGTCGATCGCTACATGACCCGATCTCTGATATGGCATCATGCCTATATGTTTATTATCATCATCATTCAAAACCCAATTATCGATTTTTTTCATTTACATTTATTATGAAGTTCATTTCAGTTCACGGTATATTAAAATATAACCGATAAATTCATTTTTCAAACAACCATTGAAAACACTTTAATAGAAATCCTTTTCAAAGCCAAATCATTTCAAAACCAGGCTACCAAATAAATAGGGTAGAAGTCCTACCTCAATACTCGTGCCGGTGCCCCACACCGTAATCCCGGTCTGCTATACGTTAGCTTCGCGAAATCATGAACGATCCTAGATACCAACTAAGTCGATCAATATCTAGTTTGAGACATTCTATGTTACTAAACCATTTCATGATGTCTTAGTGTGTCATTTGTATCTTTAAAATCATTCTATAAGGTTGGAATTTAAATCAGGGTTCAAAACAGTGAAAACGGGTGAAAAATCACAAAATTTCCATGCCTCGGTTGGCCCGCCGGACTCCCTGCTTCGGCCTGCCGAACTGCACAGTTCAGCCTGCCGGAAACAAAGTTCGGTCGGCCGGTCATTTCCCCAGGTTCGGCCTACCGGATAGAAGAACACCGGCCTGCCGATCCCTTGTCCGGCCTGCCGAACACTTGATCCGGCCTGTCAAACTGGGAAAACCCAGAAATCCAGCCACGGGTTTCTCGATCCCCAAAATTCAAAACTTGATTCTAACCTGTTTTTCTCAATTCCCAGGCATAGAAAACAATCATAGTTGATAGAATAGCTTACTAGAACACATTTGGACTCATTTAAACAAGATTTAAACTCAATAATCTCAAAAATCCAAAAATGAGAAAATAGGGAGAAAAATGAAAAATCTTGAATTCAATCTGTTTTTCTTCAATCTAAGCTTAGATTCTAGTTGTTCTAAGTTCATTTAACTCAAATCCATGGTTTTCTAAGCTTAAACAAACCTAGATTTCAAAAATACACAAAATTGAAAATTTTGGAAAAGTTTGGAAATTTCAAAACTAACCTCGAATCAAAGCTTCAATCCGCGTTCTCGGTTGCTAAATCACGTCCCCAAGCTTCCTCCTTGCTAACCGGAAGCTTGGATTCGAAATTGGCTTTCAAAATTTTGAGAGAGATATAGAGAGAGAGGGTTGCTGAGAGAGATCAAGAGAGAGAGAGAGAGAGTCGTGAAAGTGAAGAGAGAAAGAGGGAGAGAAAGAGAATAATAGAGAAAATCGGTGGGCGGTTTTACTGTGCGAAAACCATGTGCCGCCCACGGTTTTGTAAAACGGAGTATTTTTAACATTTTACAAATTTTTGTATTTTAAAACAATGAGAAATCATTGAATCCATCAAATTAACAAAACAACCGAAAATTCAAAATCCAACCAAATAATCTAATTAATGTTAAAAAATTAATTATAGCACACTAATTCATCATTTACATTACATTAACATTAAATAAATTTCGGGGCGTTACAGCAAGATTCACCATCTTCTCTATGAGTCCACTAACTCATGGATTTGTGATGGAAAAAAAAAGGAGAATAAAAAAACATGTCAAAAATTGATAGGCTAAAGTTTCGACATGTTTAGTAAATGTCATATTTAAATATAAATTCATATTTACACTCCACTGAAATGCCAAAACTTCAATACTTAATTAGACCCTACATTTTGTTTTATCTTCTCAATAGAAACTCATATCTTCATTCTGCCCCTTTCTCTCTCTTAAATTTGTTAGCCTTTGTTATGTCCATCTTCAATGCTCAGTGAAATAAAAGAAAGAAAAAGAGAAACATAAATACATTAAGATTTGTATAACAATATGTACGAAGGATAGAGTGCCTTTATTTTGTTATCAAGAAAGATTGAACTCCTTGAATAACTCATGAGCTTTATTAATGGTTATAGCTTCATCAAGAGATCGTTATCGTCGAGGATGATTGCCACAAATATACTCTCTTCTCCCAACCTTTCCGGCGACGTTAATTGCTGTTTGACGGCGAAGGCCATTGTGATGCCTGGCTACTTCCTCTTGATGGGAAGTGAGGCGAGGAGGAGGAGAGAGAGAGAGGAGAGAGAGCAGTCAGATTGAGAAAGAGAGGAGAGATAGAAGAGTGAGATGCTGCGTAAAAGGGGAAGGGAGAACGTAATTTTAAATTAAAATAAAAATTAAAATTAATACATTTAAATTTAAAATGGTCCATTGTTTATTAATCTTTGTAAATATGTGATTTGTTTTAAAATTTTTAAAAATTGGCTTATTTACTGCAATTTGTCCCTAAAAAAAGTTGAATCGTAGGTTTGTGATTTTTTTTTCAAGCTTTTTCATTTTGGAGACATTAATAGTTTTCATACCATTTGATGGGTAGGGCAAAAAATTTTAAACTTGGATTTGTGTTTGGGAATAATATTGAAAATTTGGATCCTTCAAAGTAGTTTAAGAACATGGTGATATGTGTGTTTGGATGAATATAACGTTGTTTTCTTTTCACAGCCACTTTTCAACATGACTTCTTCTGTAAGGCTCGGATAATCAATTTCGAAGATATGGGAATACAAAGTTCTTTTTTCCAGTTCATCCAGGTATTCCGAACTTAATAACTTGTTTGACTTATCGGAGAAGAGTCCATTAAAGGATCAAAAGCACAACGTTGGGATAAAAGAAGTCTTTGTTGTGTGTGTTTTTTATTCTGATTTGGTTGGGGGCGAAGGTAATAGACTGGGAGAATTTTAGTTTATCTTTTCTGGGCTTGGGTGTGCAAATGGAAAAAAATAGGAATAAAAATGAGATAGAAGAAGAACCTTCTTTTGTTAGATTATTAACATCAAGGGTCCTCTAAACCTTTGAACTTACCCTTTTGCCTTTTGAACTTTAAAAACCACTGGTTTGCTATCTTAAACTTTTAGATTTTACCATTTCATCCCAATTGCTTAATCTTTTATCAAAAGAGATGGAAATAGACCCATGCGAGCCACAACATGTGTCGTCGAAACTATTAATTACTTGATAATGTGTCACGCCCCGGAGTACGGGAGGTGGCGTGACGGATTATTTAAATTAATTAAAGGAGAATTTAATTAAAATCAAGAGTTTTAGGGGTTCAATTAAATAATATAACGTGAAAGTTCAAGAAAACCATTGCATGAAAAGTAAATAATGAATGTAGCGAGTATGGGTCCCACTGACCCACAACTTATGCACACACATGGTACTGACAATATAATAATACAACTACAGTCCAAACGCAAAGAAATTAAAAACATTACATGCTTTGTTTAATTTATACAAACAACCTAATAAATCCTTCTACTGTTCCTGCGTTCGGTCCGTTGAATTCTCTCCGAACCTAAACGGGAAACCACCTATAAGGGAGGGAAATTTGAAAACAGAGAAAATGTGAGCGAAAGGCTCAGTAGGACAGTATTTTAGCAAATTATTTAAAAGAAATATTTAATAAATAAATAAATAAATTTAAATAAAACCGTTCTTACCCAAAACAGTTCACTCAGACAACTAGAATTACCATTTTCTTTTCCTAGGCAAACCATAAGAATATCACCACCGTAGTGGCCCAGCTGGGTTTCAAGACCTGCCCCTAAGGTCGATCACTACACGACCTGATCTCTGATATGGCATTATGCCTATGTGTTTATTTTCATCATCATTCAAAACCCATTTACGGAGTATTGTCATTTACATTTATTATGAAGTTCATTTCAATTCACGGTATATTAAAATATAACTGATAAATTCATTTTCAAAGCCAACTCATTTTGAAACTAGGCTACCAAGGAATGGGGTAGGAGTCCTACCTCGATACTCTTGCCGGTGCCTCACACCGTAATTTCGATCCGCTATACGTTAGCTCCGCGGAACCACGAACGATCCTAGATACACACTAAGTCGATCAACATCTAGCTCGAGACATTTTATGTTACTAAACCATTTCATGATGTCCTAGTGTGCCATTTATATCTTTAAAATCATTTTACAAGGTTGGAATTTAAATCGGGGTTCAAAACAGTGAAAACGGGTGAAAAATCACAAAATTTGCCATGCCCTGTTGGCCTGCCGGACTCTCTGCTTTGGCCGGCCGAACTGCACAGTTCAGCTTGCCGGAAACCAAGTCTGGTTGGCCGGACATTCCCCAAGTTTGGCCTGTCGATCCCTTGAATCCGGCCCGCCGAACTGGGAAAACCTAGAAATTCCAACCACGGGTTTTCGATCCCCCAAAATCCAAATCTTGATTTTAACCTGTTTTTCTCAAATCTTAGGCATGGAAAACATTCATAGATGATAGAAAAACATGCTAGAACACTTTTGAACTCATTTAAACAAGATTTAAACTCAAAAATCCAAAAATGGAAAAATGAGGAGAAAAATGAAAAATCTTGAATCCAATATGTTGTTCTTCAATCTAAGCTTAGATTCTAGTTGTTTTAAGTTCATTTAACTCAAATCAAAGGTTTTCTAAGCTCAAACGAACTTAAATCTCAAAAATACACAAAATTGAAAATTTTGGAAAAAAGTTTAGAAATTTCAAAACTAACCTCGAATCGAAGCTTCAATCCGCATTCTCGGTTGGTAAATCATGTTCCCGAGCTTCCTCTTTGCTAATCCAAAGCTTGGATTCGAATTTGATTCAAAAATTTAAGAGAGAAATGGGAGAGATTGAGGGAAACCGAGAGGGAAGAAGAGAGAGAGAGTTCACGGGCAAGAGCGAGAGAGTTCACGGGCAAGAGAGAGAGAGTGAAGAGAGAGGGGGAGGTGAGAGAATAAATAGAGGGAAACGGTGGGCGGCTTTACTGTTCAAAAACCAAATGCCACCCACGGTTTTGTAAAACGGAATATTTTTAACATTTTACAAATTGTTGTGTTTTAAAACTCAAAACATCATTTTAAAACAATAAGAAATCATTTGAATTTATCAAATTAACAAAACAACCTAAAATTCAAAATTCAACCAAATAATCAAATTAATGTTGAAACATTAATTATGACTAACTAATTCATCATTTTTATTACAATAACATTAAATAAATTTTGGGGCATTACATAATGCCCTTTCTACACCTAATATAGAGAAACCCTATATTGGAAATTCCCAATACTTTTCCTCTCATCTTTTTTAAATTTAGTGTGTCTTTCACAACTCTAAATTATGGATTTGAAGAACATGACTTTTTTTGGCCCTAAGGTTTCAGTTAATATATTTATTAATGTTTTGATGATATCAAATTATTATTTTTATAATACAAATTATTTTATATTGAGTGTATAGCTTTATAATTGTTGAGAAGATTTAGAAACACAAGATCACTTGTAATAAACATGAAGAAAGTTTTGATCATAACTGTTAGTGTTGAAAGTATTACTGAACTGGAAAATCTTAAGCTTTTATGTACTAAAAGTTGAAAAACATTTTTGAAATTTATGTTGATATTTTTCAAAATGTTTTTCTATATATTTAAAACTTGAAGCTCAAATTTTGGCATTAAAAATAACTAGTTTAGAAATTTTTCTTTATTTTCTCCTAAGTTGGAAATTTTGCATTTTTAGGAGTTGCTGGTTACTATAGCTCGATCAATCGGGGGGATGTGTATGGCGCTCAATCGGATCCCTCAAACTCCTATATTTTTAGTCATTAGAAACAAGTCTCCGATGACCAGATTTGTATAAAATTCATATTTTGTGCATACACATCTCCTAGAGATTTCAATTTGTATTTTGACTTATCTTCGGAGGTGTGAGAAAATGCTTAAATATTTGTTATGCTTGTAAAACAAGAATGATAGGCTTTTTAAGCTGTTCTAAAATTTGGGGTATTTTTGGTTGGCCAATCTCCATGTTGGCAGTCATAAGAGATTGTGGTGAGCCTCAGGTAGAGGAAGTCACCGATTGTACAAAGGAATGATCGTGCCAAAAAGTCGATCAAGATAATAGAAGAGGCTGAGTTAAGTTTTGTTCGGTCACAATGGACATAGGTATATTGCCAAACAACTATAAATAGTGTTTTTATTTCTCTTTCCTTACTCTTTTATTTTCAAGCATTTATATTTTTTTTTCAAATTATTTGCATTTTTATTTATTTATATTGTGTGGTAAATTTAGAAATTTCCAATAATTGTGAAAATATTTCAAAAATCTAATTCATCCTTTCTTAGGTAGTTGAGAAAAGATTTAACAATCTTGAGTATAGCTACTCAAAGTTTACAAAACATGAAAAGTCATTCCACAAATAGATCTCCTTTTTTTAATGAGGTTGATTACAACTATTGGAAAGCTAGAATGACAATTTATTTGTAATCTATTTAATTATGCACTTTGGAGAATTGTTGAAAATCATCCATATAAACCTAATAAGGAAGTGGACAAAGTTATGGTTCCTAAAAATCCAAAAGTATATAATGAAAATTATGAGAAGAAATTGTCATTGAATGCTAGTGCAATTAATACTTTAAATTGCACCTTAGATAGAAAAAGATTTAATAGAATCACCTCTTGCACATCTGTATAAAAGATATGGCACATGTTAGAGGTTGTTCATAAAGGAACAATCCAAGCTAAAGAAACTAAAATTAATTATCTTTTTCATGATTTGGAAATGTTTAAAATAAAGGATCATGAGTCTGAAATCAAAATGTATGCAATGTTTATAGATATTGTTAATGATTTAAAGTCTTCTAATAGGACATTTAAAATAAGTGAGTTGGTGAGCAAGACTGTTCGATTGCTACCAAGTTCATAGCATGTGAAAGGGCCACTTTTGAGGAAGCCAAAGATCTTTCAACTCTCCCACTAGAGGAGCTCATCGAGTCTTTCATGAGTCATGGGATTACTGGAAGGCAATATCAAGAAGAAGAAATGAATAGCTTTGAAAGCGTCCTTTCTTGAAGAAGAAGAAGAAGATGAGAAGGACAATGATGAATCCTTTGATGAAAGAGACATGGAAGCTATGGACTTGCTATCTAAGAAGTATAAAAAAAATTTTAGTGAATTGAACCAAAGCAAAAGGTCCTAAAAGAAAAGAAGATGAAGGAGAAAAATGGAGGAAAGATGAAGTTATTTGCTACCATTGTAAGAAACTAGGTCATATAAGACCGAAATGTCTTCTCAAGAAGAAAGGAAGCAAGAAAGAAGCCAAGAATGAAGAATTGAAGAAAGTGCTCTAACCTACTTGGGATGAACTTGATTTTGAAGAATTTGATGAAGAAGAGTCAAGAGAAGTTGCCGACGAGCTACCAAGAAATAAGAAAGTCAAGTGGTTTTTGGATAGCGGTTGGTCCAAGCACATGACAGAAGATCTTTCATTGCTCTTAAATTTTACTAAGACAAATGGTGGTCATGTTATTTTCGGAGACAATGTAAAAGGAAAAATGTTCAAGTCAGTGATGTTGGTAACGGTTCTTTTTCCATTATTGAAAATGTTTTTTGTTGATAATTTAAAACATAAATTACCTTGTATCAGTCAATTATGTGATAAAGGTTATAAGGTTACTTTTGAATCTTCCTAGTGTTTAATTGTAAATATATGCAATGGTGAGGTTGTGTTTGTTTGTGGCCGATATGAAAAATTTATACAATTGATGTTGAAAAGATTTCAAATAAAAATCAATATTTTTTGGTTTTAAATGATGACTTTTGCTTTTGGCATAGAAGAGTTCGTCATGCTAGCATGCACTTACTATCAAAAATTTCAAAAAAAGATCTTGTTTGGGGTTTGCTGAAAATTCCCTTTCAAAAGACAAGGTTTGCAATGTATGTCAATTTGGAAAATAAGTTGGAATAATTTTAAATCTATTTATGAAATTTCTACCACTAGATCTTTGCAACTTCTATATATAGATTTGTTCGATCCTTCTAGGACTACTTGTCTTGATAGTAAATATTATGCCATTGTAATTGTTGATGATTTTTCAAGAATTTTTAGGGTTTTTGTTTTAGCAAATAAAGATGAGGCATTGAAAACATTTTCAAATTTTTCCAAAAAAGTTAAAATGAACAAGGCTACATGATTGCTTTAATTAGAAGCAACTATGGTGTGAGTTTGATAATGATGCTTTTGAGTTATTTTCTAATGAAGAAGGTTTCTAATCAAGAACTCCTCAACAAAATGGTGTTGCTGAATAGAAAAATAGAGCTCTTCAAGAAATGGCTAAGTCATGTTAAATGAAAATAGTTTATCAAAAATTTTTTGGCCGAAGCTGCTTATACCACTTGCTATATAATGAATAGAGTTCTCAGTTAAACCTAAACTGGATAATGTAATTTCACTCTTAATTAGCCAGTAATAAGCATCTTATACATCTACGCATTTAGCAAACACGTGTTATTGAATTATGAGCATATAGAAAGCATATTTTTACAAGCATGAGTACTTATTATTTTTAATATTTAATCATGCAAAAATGTGCTTATATTTGTTGTGAAAAGTTTGATTTCTAGGGTAAGAAAGATTGGTATGCCAAATAGTTATGAGATATATTACAATTTTTTTTCTATGCTAAATGCATCCTAAATTGCTTGTTTTACCTATTTATATATTTGAAATAGCTAGATTTGATTAGAATTGAAAGTATGCAAAATGGTGCAATTTGATTGATTTGTTGACTAGGTTATAGAAAATTGAGTTGCACTTACTTGTACTTGATTTAATTGGCTAATTATTAGCTAAATTTTCTTCTTACTTAGCACTATTTCCACATGTCAAATCTAAGAAAAAGAGGGCTAAGCATCCAAGCAACTTCCTTCCTTCACTTACCTGATTTTGACTAACTTAGATTAACTAGAATGTTTAATTTTGCTTCTATCTTTCTCCAGCAACTTAAAATGTCCAGCACTCTCGCCACTTCATTTTCTCCATTTTTCAAGTCCTCAGCTCATAAAAATTAAAACAAGGTCATAGAAATGGCTTACAAAAAACAGGCCAAGTCCTCACCCTTTTAAGCTTGGAAAATAGTGGATTTTAAGCTTTTTAAGAACCCAGAATTTTGAGCTTTCTATATTTTTTGATGATGAATTAATGGCATTTTGATTCAATTTTAAAGTTAGTTATCTGTCTGTAATGTTGGAAATTCAGATTCAATATGCTTGAAGCAAAACTAAGCTAGTTAAGTTACTTTATTTGCAAAACTAAAACTTTTATAGAATCTATTTTTTTTCAATTGATTTAAGCGTCTATTGAGTGATTTAATGCTTATAAGTGGCTTGAAATTAGTTAGAATGCTAATCCTGAATTTATAGAAAGAAAATGTAAAACTAGGTTAAGTGGAAATCAGGTTCATGTTATGCTTGATTCTCATGTTTTGGGTTGTTTTTATAAGATTATATACTTCTCTTAATAATATTTAATTTTTGAAAATGTTAGTGATTCATTAAAAATCGCATTTTAGCTAGAAAGAGGTAAAATTATTATGTGTTTGATATTAAATAACGTGCAGCAAGAATGTATGGATATGCAAGTTTATTGAGATGATTGAACACCTAATCTCTATATTTAATCATATTCTAGTATATAGCATATTCCTTAGCCATAAGAGTACATTGTAACCTTTTTATATTTAGCCTACATTGTGTTTGATTTGATATAAAAGCCGTTGTAATATGACTTTTGATCTAAGTCAATGAGTTTGGTTTATGAGAAATTGAATGGTATATGATTTTACAATGTTAGAACCTTTGTACATCTTATCTTCTAAGAGGACTGATCTTTTTGCTCAACATAAATTGGACTCGAGGTAAGTAGAAACTATCATTTACTGTATCACAAGAACTATGTAATGTTACCTATATCTTAAGGTGCATTAATTGGAAGGTTTTTATTTGACAATAATATAGATTGTTGAAAAGCATTCATGATTCATGATATGCACATTAAACATGTGATATGATCTAAACAAATTGGGTTTTAACAAAATTGGAGTATGGTACTAAATTGGCGGTCAGGTAGGCACGGGATGCGGGTGGGACTGGCAGACCCAACGAAGGGTGGTGAATACTTTGACGTTGAAAAAACAAGATAAGAAGAACCACAAAGACTGAGACTGATTATAACAAATGCCTAAGGTCTAAAGACCAAGGTGGAAAACCTGGATTATTATTGCATTGGTCAAATTATGACGAACAAGTTTCAAAATCCATGGCATATCATTACCAATTAAGTACCACACTTTAAGGATACCAATAAGGAAAAAGCACTAAGACTGATTACAACAAATACCTGAGGTCTAAAGACCAAGGTGGAAACCCTGGATTATTATGGCATTGGTCAAATTATGACAAACAAGTTTAGAAATCCATGGCATATCATTACCAATTAAGTACCACACTTCAAGGATACCCAAAGGAAGAAACTATTGTTGAAAGAAAATTGATAAAAGACTATGTCTGATTACATTTTCATTCAATGTTTACATCCATGCATTAGTTTCTGCTTACTAAGCCTTTAGCTCATTATAGTTCTTATGATGTAGGTAAGGATGCATAGGGTTAGGGGTTGATTAGGTATCCAAAGCTGTCGGACAGAGATTTGTTCGTATGCTATATTTTGGATCAGCTTTTGAAGCTTTTTTTGGAATTCTATTTTTGTCAAACTTAGTAGTTCTATTATAGTTTTGAAACAGATATGTTACCAACTTTGGATGTGCTTGTGTACTCCATATCCCTTTTTTAAGGTTGTATATTTTGTAAATAAGAAAATGAATGAAACAACAATTTCAAAACTCTTTTACACTAAAATGAATATTTTAAGTAAACCATAACATTTAAAATGCAATTGAAAGGCTAATACTTTTTAACCTAACTAAATGAGCTTTACATATGCTTATTAGTTAACTTAAGGAGTATTATAGTTGTTAGTATCAGAGCAGAGGTTAAATCATTTCTGAAGACAAAAGAAGGCATATGAACATATCTTGGTTGGGAAACTTGGTTAACCATTGGTATCTCTTGTCTTTATGTTTCATTGTTTTAATGATTTTGTTAATTTAAAATTGTGTTATTTATGGGCTAATTAAAGGAATAAGATTGGGCATTATATAGGAAGAGATGGCACCAAAAAGGAAGATAAAGGATGATGATTAGGAGGGTAATTATGACTTAGTAGATAATTTGACAAATCTAATTCAGCAATAGACTAGAATGCATGGTGAGAAGATACAACAATTGTTGGATATGTGTAGAGGAATAACCAACATAATCAACCTCCTCCTTTACTTCCATCTAGGCCGGATGCTTCGTAATCTATTTATGTGAAATTTAGGAAAATGGAGCCTCCTGACATTGATGGTGGTTCTGACCTATTGGTTGTAGAAGAATGAGTGACATCCTTAGATGACATCTTGATTATATGAGGATTAGTGATGTTGAAAAAGAACTTCGTGCAATTTTCTTGCTTGAAAAGAGGGCTAGAACTTGGTGGGAAGGAACTAAGCTTGGAGTGAATATGGATGAGTTGATGAGTTGACATTGGACAAATTCAAGAAGATCCTTTATGAAACATATTTTACTAGGAATGCTAGATCACTGAAAGTAAAGGAGTTTTTGGAGTTGAAACAAGAAGGGATGTTAGTGTGTGATTATATTTAAAAATTTTATGAAGGTTACAAATATGTCTCTTATATTGGTAAAGACAACAATGCAAAGATAGACCACTTCTTGAGAGGTCTTAACCCTAAAATCAAAAGGGATGCGAGGATGTCTTTTGCAATAGAGTTTGGAGAGTTGGTACACAAGGTGTTGATGGCTGATTAGGATGAGATAGACATTGAAAAGCTTGGCTAATCAAAGAGGTCAGGATTTACTCCAAACAATCCTGCCCAATGAAAAGCCAGAATAAAAGCCACAATAGGGAAATATTAAGCGCCCTAGAGTTGAGCAAGCTACTAATGTAACTGAGAAGCCATAACATGCTAAGTGTGGGAAGAATCATTTTGGAAAGTATTATAAAGGTAGTAACTTATGTTTCACATGCAAAAAGGCAGGACTTTGGCAAGGGCTTGTCCCATAATGCAAAAGAAAGTTCAAGGAAGGGTGTATGAGATGATAGAGGAATAAGCTAATGCTATTGCTTCTATAGTCTCAAGTAATATTTTAATTTCTAGAGTAGCTGTAAATACATTAATAGATTCAAGATCTATGTATTCATTTGCATTAAGTACATTTTGTGAGGAAATAGGGCATTACACCAAATTTGTTGAAAATGAGATATAGTGCAACATTGCTATCCGGGGAAGAAATGGAATCAAATCAAATATTAAGGGCTTGCTTGGTTCAGATTTATGGTTTTGAATATAGTTGATTTTGAAGTCATTTTGGGTATGGATTTGTTGACAAAATATCATGCCACAATTGATTGCAACAAGAAAATTGTTATCTTTCAGCCACCTAGAGAAGAATAGTTTGTATTTAAAGGTACCACAAGGTGATGTTTTCTACCAATTACAACTAGAATGAAGGCTCAGAAGACGCTTAGCAAAGGTTATCCTTTCTATTTGGCTAGTGTTATGGATACTTCAGTGGAACAAAAGTTAAAACTAAAAGATGTAGATGTGGTTCAAGAGTTCCTAGAAGTGTTCCCTAATGACTTACCAGGATTGCCTTTTGATCGAGAGATTAAGCTTGTAATTGACGTTGTACTAGGAACTACTTAAATTTCAAAAACACCTTATAAAATAGAACCACCCAAATTAGAGGAGTTGAAGGTGCAATTTCAAGTATTGCTTGATAATGGTTTTATACACCCTAGTTATTCTCCTTGGGGAGCACTTGTGTTGTTTGTGAAGAAAAAAGATGACACATTATAGTTGTGTATTGATTATAGAGAGCTAAATAAGGTAACCATTAAGAATAAGTATCCATTCCTAAGGATATATGATTTTATTTTTTATCAATTACAAGGTGCTTCTATGTTCTCTAAAATTGATTTACGAAGCTAAGATCCTCAATTAAAATCAAGGAAGAAGATGTGTAAAAGACTGCCTTCAGAATAAGGTGTGGGCATTATGAATTTTAAGTGATGCCTTTTGGTTTGGCCCAGCTGCATTTATGGACCTAATGAATAAGGTGTTCAAGCTGTTTCTTGATAAATTTGTGATTGTATTTATTGATGACATTTTGATCTATTCTTGGAATAAAGAAGAACATGAAAAACAATTGAGAATTGTGCTGCAAGTTCTTAAGGAAAATAAGTTGTATGCCAAATTTGAGAAGTGTGAATTTTCAATAGAACAAGTGGCATTCCTAGGACATATAGCATCCAAGAATGGAGTTTCTGTTAATCCAAGTAAAGTAGAAGCTGTTAATAACTGGCCAACACCAACAAATGTGTCAAAAATTAGGAGCTTCTAAGGATTAATGGGGTTCTATCGATGGTTTGTTAAGGAATTATCTGAAATAGCCACTCCATTAGCATCACTGACTAGAAAGAAAGTGAAATTTTAGTGGATTGATGCTTGTGAAATAAGTTTTTAAGAATCAAAGCATAGACTAATCATAGCTCCAGTGCTTTCAATTCCAACAGAAACTGGTAGATTTGTGGTGCATAGTGATGGCTCCAAGAATGGTATAGGTTGTGTATTGATGCAAAATGGAAAGGTAATCACATATGCCTCAAGGAAATTAAAGGAGTATGAAAAAAAATTATCAAACTCATGATTTAGCACTTGTTGTTGTAGTTTTTGCTTTGACAATCTAGAGACATTATCTATATGGTGAGAAGTGTGAAATTTATACTGATCATAAGAGTTTGAAATACTTCTTCACTCATAAAGACTTGAATACGAGACAGCATAGATGGTTAGAACTTGTAAAATACGATGATTGTATAATCTATACCATCTTGGTAAAGCAAATGTTGTCGCTGATGCCTTGGATAGGAAATTAATGTCATCCTTTTATGTTATTCAAAAGCCAATATTATTGGATTTGTAGAGACTAGAGCTTGACATAGTTCTAAAACGAAAAAGAAGTTGATTATTAGTCTTGGTATTGTAACCTATGCTACAAGATAAAATTAAGGAAGGTCAAAAGATGGACAAGAATTTGGTTGAATTAAGAAACAAAATTGATATAGGACAGAGACCAAACTTCTCAAATGCTCATGATGAGATTATAAGATATAGAGGGAGATTGTGTGTGCCATTTGTTAAGGTCATTAAAGAAGACATCTTGAAAGAAGCCTATATGACTCCTAATTTAGTACACCCAAGTAGCACAAAAATGTATAAAGATTTAAAGCAGCATTATTGGTAGCGTGAAATAAAGAAAGATGTAGCAAAGTTTGTCGCTGAATGTTTAACTTGGCAGCAAATTTAGATTGAACATCAAAGACTAGCAAGGTTGTTGAAACATTTATTGATTCAAGAGTGATAATGGAAACATATTATAATGTACTTTGTAATTGGATTACCTAGAACTCAAAAAGGATTTAGTTCCATATGGGTGGTTATGGATAGGGTAACCATATTAGCCCAATTTCTTCTGGTAAAATCAACTTATACCATGGACTAGTATCCTCAATCATATATCAAAGAGATAATTAGATTACATGGAGTGCTAGTTTCAATAGTATCTAATAGAGACCCTAAGTTCCCATCTATATTTTGGAACAGTTTGCATAGTGTTATGGGAATAAAGCTTGCATTTAGTACAACATCTTATCATCAAAGTAATGGACAGTTTGGAAAGGTAATTCAGATATTGGAAGATGTGTTAAGAGCTTGTATTCTTGATTTACAAGGGAGGAGATATAAAGTTTCCTTTAGTAGAATTTACTTATAATAACTATTACCAAGCGATGATTGGAAAGGAACCATATGAAGAACTTTATAGAAGAAAATGTAGATTGCCAGTTAATTGAAGTAAAGTAGGAGAAGGGGAATTACTTGGTCCAAAAGTGGTACAAAAAATAGCTATGACAGTAGAAAAGATATGCGATAGAAGGAAGAGAGCACAAAGTAACAAAAAAGCTATGCAAATAAAAGAAGAAAAGATTTAGAGTTTACTGTTAGGGATCATGTATTCCTAAATGTAGCTCCAATGAAGGGTGTCATGAAATTTGGGAAAAGAGAAAAGCTAAGCACAAGGTATGTTAGCCTATTTGTAATCCTTGAAAGGGTTGGTAACAAAGCATATAGATTGGCCTTACCACCTTCATTGTCTAATATCCATGATGCCTTCCATGTTTTTAAGCTAAAGAAGTGCATTGCAAACCCTTGCATGTTTTAAGTTATGAGCCATTAGAAATAACTTCTACTTTAGCATATGAGAAGAAACTAGAACAAATCCTTGATAGAAAAGAAAAGGAGACATTACAAAAGGAGACATCCTTGATAGAGATTAGACATTATTTCTTGCATGACCATGTACAAAAGGAGACATTACACCAGAATTCAAAAGCACGATAGTCAACTTGGAGATATATTTACTAAACCTCTTGCACTTTATAGAATTATCTTAGAAGAGGTCTTGGTATTTTAGATGCATCGAATTTGAAATTAAATGTTTTATATACTCATTATGCATGCTTTGAACCCATCGGTTATTTTTGACACATGTGCAAATTTGTTATTCTTGAATAATACATCGACTCAAAATTTTGAGTGCTTCTTTTGTTTTAAGTTTTTACGAGAGTACTTAGATTTAATATAGCATGTTCATGTTTTCTAAGTAGTCTTGTTTGAATATGTATCTTATTGTGATTACAGACTAGATAAATTATATTGATTGATTTAAAATCCTTTTATTTTCATTTTTAAGTTAAAATTATTGTTTTTTATTGAAGAATTAGCTGCAAACTACAACTTAGGTGAACATTTCAGCAGCCCCAGTCGATCGAAGGATGCAAATCCTAGTCAACTACTCCGTCAGGGAGGCATTATCTAGATCTAACCGAACGTGATTATAAGAGAGAAACACTTCATTTTCTCATTCTTTTGCCTCCATTTCTAAACACTAGCACTCGAAAATCCTCCCCAAACACTTCTCTTACCAATTTCTTGCTACTTCTTACAAATCTCTTGTTTTGTTGAATTAGCACACTTTTGCACCTCAAAATCTTCCTTCTCTCTATAAAAATCCAATCCAAAACTAGAATTTCATCCTATTATCTATTGTACCCAAGTTGCACATTTCTCAATCCAAATTTTTTGTTGTCCTTTGGTTCAATGGTGGGAGGAGGTGAATCATCTAGGAGAAAAGCCAAAAAGGTGGCCACCGATGACAACAACAATTTCTAGTCTAAGGTAATACATCATTCCAATATTTTGGCTACCACTAATGTTCAAAATTATGAACAAACTAAAGCAATGACAAAGATCATCGATTGGTAGAATAGTAGTGTTTGTGGATATGGCTTCATTGCACTCGAAACACTTGTTTGAGCATCTAGGTTTGCTTAGTATGGTAAAAACATGAGGTTTATGCTATATTAATTAGAACCTTTTATGCTCAATTAAATGCAAATCCACAAAATTTAATCATATCATACCAATTAAATGGAAAAACCATGTTTTTAGAACTACAAACTTTGAGTCAAGTCTTAAAAATCCCAAATGAAGGAATTGTCGTCTAATCCCTAGATTCTTTTGGTTTCGATTTTGAGCCACTTGTTATGTTCCAAATTTGAATAGATGATTTTGAGTGTAATATTTCATATACAACCTAAGGCTAAAGTGTTACCCTTTAGGACTAGAGCCTTCTACCAAATTGTCTCTACAAAATTTTTACCTAAGGGAGGCCATAAGGATGAGCTCACGACCTTGGACATCCCTCTTCTTCATTACATACTTTCCGTTACTAGTGTCAACCTATGTTACATAAATCTTCATCCTATAATTAATGCTTTTAGTGGCTAGTTTAGGATTTTTTTACCTTACAAGATGTTGTTGACTCGAATTTTTTAACCCTTTGAGGTTCCACTTATTCGTGAAACCGAAAAGTACCAACCATCTCAATACTTTCTTCAACGGTTCAAATTTGAAGAAAATGGGTTGCATATTGGTGAACAACATTTGGGTTGCACGAGGAGTAGTTGGGCAAGTTCTTCATCTAGATGAACAGGAACATCAAGAATTTGCCCAAGCCAAGGTACATTTGGCCATGGATACAGAAATGGAAGTACCACCAAAAGCACCACAAGGAGTGACATCATTCGGGGATCCTAACCAGCACCTTCTCTCGTAGATTAACTTTTTGCATTCTCGTTTTAATAGTTTTGAGACTCGCTTCGACTCTTTCTAATCTCATGTAGATGCTCAATTTGCAAGTGTCAACTTAAACATGGCGAGCATATTTGAATAGCTTCGTCATTTCAACAAGCATGGGTAGCTACCTCCTTAAGCGGTATTTGACAGTTCTACTAGATTTGAACTTCTATGTTTATGTTTTAGTTGGATATATGTACTTGAACTTATTTCATAGCTTATTTTTCCTTTTGAGACTTACAATTGGGGTATGAAACTTGTTGTTTGGATCTAATTTCCTATTTATGGATTTATGTGTTGAAAAAAAATGGTGCGCAGTGGAATTTTAAAAATTTTACATCAGAGTATTTTCCAAAACATAAGTTTGACATGCTATATGCATAAATTAACCAGATCTTACTAACTTTTGTATGCCGAAGAACCCTTGCAAAATGTGAAGAGAAGTAACGTTCCAGAAGAGCCTCAACCAACTGGTCTTCTTTGCTATTCTCTATCGACGACCGAAGTGAGTGTGAGCTCACACGTACAGCTCTTCCACTAGGTGACTCTCCTTCCAACCAATCGAGAGAACCCAAAGCAAGTGTTCATGATTTGTAAACAAAAGCTCTCAGGGAGTTTTCAGATTCTCACTAGTAGAGTATCACTCTTAATCTCTCAATTGATCTGAGTAACTCTTAAGACTTACTCCCTTTATATAGAGATTGGTCCTGGGGTCAATCCTTATCAGATTATGTCTTAAAAAATCAAAACAAAATCAAGTTTGGATCAATATCTAATAAGATCCGCATAGAAACACGTGATCTTATCCTTCGTTGATCGGCAGGCCGAACCACCTGATCAGCAGGCCGAACATGCCCCATCGGCAGGCCAAACATGTCCATCGGTAGGTCAAACTGCTGAATAAAAATCTCACGAATCTTTTATTTTCCACCTGAGATTCTATAGGATAAAGTCTCAGTTTTAATTCAAATAACCCAATAGAGAAGTTATCTGATCAAAACAACTTTATCTAGATAATCTCTAAGAAAATAAATCAATTCCCAATAATTCTAAAAGTTTATCTTGATCTAATTTTATCCAAAATTAAATCAATCAACAAACAGACAAGAATTATCCGATCCTTATAAATCAACAAGTTTATCTTGAATTAATTTTTATCACAAAATTAATTCAACCGATAAATAGATATGAATTATTTGATTCTTCCAAATTTCAACCAATCTAATAAATCTGACATAAGTTACCAATTATTGGAAAAGCATGCCGTGTTGTTACAGGATGTTGTGAGTTAGCAAAGGGGACCAAATGGACCTATATAGTTCAAGCTCCTGATAATTATGAAACCCAATATCCTAGATATACATTTCATAATTATCAACTCCAACACTACTCTACTAAAAGCTTGGAGATGCACTCTTGAACTACATAGAATTACGAAGCCAAACGAGTTTCTAAATATAGAAGATCACACCTACCTCCTTTAGAAAGGAAGTCCTTGCAATGCTTCTTGATATGTCCGACCTTTCCACAGAAGAAGCACTTAAGCTTCTTTGGGTTCTTCTTCTTCTTCTTCTTGCTCTTGGTGGTAGCAGGATTAGAAGACTTCCCGTTCTTGGCCCGTTGCTTTTTTCCATTCTCAGAGTTAGGATTGGAACCAGAAGCAGCTACCATGTTGGCCTCACCACCCGCCGGAGACTCCTTGATCAGCAGTTTGAACTCCTGTAACTGTTTCATCAATTTTGTCAAGGTCATATCCTGTCTATTGCTTAAATTAAAAGTAGCTCTAAACGGAATAAATTCCTTAGATAAAGTCTTAAAGACCATAGTCATCTAAGTTTCAGCATCGATGTTGGCTCCATTGGTTTGAGCCTCAGCGAGGTAACCCATGACCAACATCATATGCTCCTTTACAGATGTCCCTGGCCTTTGTCTACAATTAAGAAGTTTCTGAAGCAACCCTTGCCGCTTTGTTATGGCCTGGCCTCCAAACATATCCTCAAGATTATCCAAAATCTGCTTCGTAGTCTCATAATCCTAATGTTGAGCCTGCAGCACGTTATTCATGCCAGCCATAACATAGCAGCGGGCCTGATCATTAGCATCTTTCCAGTGATCATACGCTTGGAATTGATCATTAGTTGAGTCTCCTATAGAATCGGGAGGACAAGGGGTTGTCAGTACATATTTTAGTTTCTCCCAATTGATCATATCCAGGTTCCATTTCTAATCATTATAATTATCTCTAGTTAATAGGTTTTTGTCAAGTATCGATGATAAAACATTTTTAGACATTTTTTATCTACAATAAAGAATCATATACCAAACATAAGCAAGCATATAATAATAATTTAGTAAGATAATACAATCATGTAAAAAAAATACAAATGTGTTTATGTGTCAAAACCTTGAAAATATCACAACCTTAGAACGATAATTCCCAACTCAGAATTCAGCAAGCTCCTAGGGGAGTCATGCCAAATTCAATTAGGAACACAAATCCCCTCCTGATTAATATATACCATCCAGGACCCGTATGATCTAGCATATATTAATAATCATTTTTTTGGCCATTAATTTTATTAGCAGAGCTCCTAGGGGAGGTTAATAATAAAATTGACGTGAGTGTATAACCATCATTTCAATATTTTATCTATGATTTATAATCACCACCTAGGGATGTGCAACCATAAATCATGCTAAAATACCTTATCCTCTCAGAGATCCAATCTAGTACATGATAGAAATCCCTTCCTAGGGGTCGAGACTATCATGTTCTGCCTATAGACCAATGATGGAGGCCGTAGGTCTTCTCTTCAAAAACCTTCTCCCACTCAATCTTTGAAATCAAGGTTTTATTTTAAGAATATGCATGAACAATTTTAATATGAGCAGCACTCCCTATTTTATATGACATGTTATCAATGTACATGGCAAATCATATTATAATGCAGACAAGTAAAGCAATTAAGCAAAGCTACAAGTAAAATAATAAATAACCGTAATATTATGGCTCTACCCTAGAGAATAAAAAACTAAGATTACAAGAGAATAATCGAGATATATTATCGATTCTTCATCCTTGAATTGTCAAGTTATATCCTTCTTCATGTAATTCCCATCTTCAAGTCTTCAATCCCGTATGAGTCGAATACTTCATATTTTCAGTCATATCCAAATTTAATGTTTCTCAAAATTGTCCCAAAAATAAAATTAAAACTGCATCGAAAAAACTGCACCTTTTTCTGAAAATTTTCCAACTCTTGGTCGGTAGGCCGATCTAGGTGATCAGCTTGTCGGTCATGCTCCATCGGCCTGTCGATCTTCCAGATCGGCTTGCCAACTCATAATAGTTTGGCCTGCCAAACTGGAAGTTCGGCCTATTGCCAGAGCTACCTGATTTCTGCCCCACTGACGGCCTGCCGAACCACAAGTCTAGCCTGCCGATCTGTGACCATTGGCCTGCCAAACTATGAGGTTCGGCATGTCGACCGAGCAAAAATTTTCATTCCAGAAAAATTTTTAAATGCAATTCACCAATTTTATCTTCAATAATTCAAAAACAAAAATTTATAGACTTAAGAAATACCTAGGTGCGCCATCATCATTCTCTAGATCCATCTTCTCTGAATAATTATTTGATTACAAAATTCTTACAAATTTAAAATGAAATAACAATTCCTAGACGGAGATGATAGTCTGCCATCTAATTACATGAAAAACCTAGGTACACATTCTAACCTCTAAGGAACCATAACTTGCATAAATTAACTAATTAATAAAAAATTAAATAAGAATTTAATCAACCATAATTAATTAATAAACATTCACCACATAATCCATAACAACATATATAATATATAGAAACCTAGAGTGCCAACTTTCTATAAAATTAAATTCAAGCATAGGAAAGTTCAAGATCACAAAATTTATACATATAACATGATCACAAACTTGTAAATTTATGTAAAAACCATGAATCTAATACCAATTCTTGAAAAAAAATGGTGCACAGTGGAATTTTAAAAATTCTACATCAGAGTATTTTCCAAAACACAAGTTTGATATGCTATATGCATAAATTAATCAGATCTTACTAACCTTTGTATGCCGAAGAACCCTCACAAAACGTGAAGAGAAGTAATGTTCTAGAAGAGCCTCAACCAACTAGTCTTCTTTGCTATTCTCTATCCACGACCGAAGTGAGTGTGGGCTCACATGTACTGCTCTTCCACTAGGTGACTCTCCTTCCAACCAATCGAGAGAACCCAAAGCCAGTGTTCATGATTTGTGAACAAAATCTCTCAGGGAGTTTTTAGATTCTCACTAGCAGGGTATCACTCTTAATCTCTTAATTGATCTAAGTAATTCTTAAGACTTACTCCCTTTATATAGAGATTGGTCCTGGGGTCAGTCCTTATCAGATTAGGTCTCAAAAACTTGAAATAGAATCAAGTTCGGATCAATATCTGATAAGATCTACATGGAAACACGTGATCTTATTCTTCTCTGATCGGTAGGCCGAACCACCTAGTCGGCAGGTCAAACAGGCCCCATCAGTAGGCCGAACACATCCATCGATAGGCCAAACTGCCGAATAAAAATCTCGCAAATCTTTTATTTTTCACCCGAGATTCTATAGGATAAAGTCTCAGTTTTAATTCAAATAACCCGATGAAGAAGTTATCTGATCAAAACAACTTTATCTAGATAATCTCTAAGAAAATAAATCAATTTTCAATAATTCTACAAGTTTATCTTGATCTAATTATATCCAAAATTAAATCAACCAACAAACAGAGAAAAATTATCCGATCCTTATAATTCAACAAGTTTATCTTGAATTAATTTTTATCACAAAATTAATTCAACCGATAAATAGACATGAATTATTTGATTCTTCCAAATTTCAACCAATCTAATAAATCCGACATAAGTTACCAATTATTGGAAAAGCATGCCGTGTCGTTACAGGATGTTGTGAGCTAGCAAAGGGGACCAAATGGACCTGTATAGTTCAAGCTCCCGATAATTATGAAACCTAATATCCCATATGTGCATTTCATAATTATCAACTTCAACGCTACTCCACTAAAAGCTTGGAGCTGCACTCTCGAACTACATAGAATTACGAAGCCTGAATAACTAAGTCTCCATGACATATCATAGTGTATCGTATCCCCATATGATAATCCATAATCGGCTTAAGGACAAGTTTTGTCTTACCTTCCTGATTATTTTTATCTTACGTTCCATTATCTCACCATCAAAAAACTTACTATTCAATGATAGTATACCATTCGATTAAACCTATGTATCCAAATGGTTGAGCGCTCCAGTTTTCCAATTACAGGATAACGCATACAAGAGGATATCATTACTCCTAAAGAGGAGCTATGGATTCCATATCTATGAATAACAGGTCTATGCTATCAAGAGTCATGCCTCCAATGTACCGGCATGCATACCACTATTATGATGTGGGTGTCATCCTTTGGTACATCAAAAGACACAAGCCAAGACAACGGGCCCACTATTCATCTCAGGATTAAGATACAACATAAATGATTGTCTAAGGTGAATCAATTTGCCGAGATAGAATTATTAATCCAAATCAATTCACTTTATCTCCCGATCCAACACATCGTCACCTATGACAACATGCCAATGTTTTTATTCACGAAGTCCATCTCCGATCGTCAAGACAAACCATCTCCTAAAAGGGATATAGACAACATAGCAATCTTTGCATGAATAAAGCACCCACTTTATTCTCTCGATTGTGGATCTTACGATTTGGACCATCACCTTCATGAATAAAGCACCCACTTTCTTCCCGTCCATCATATGCCCAATTCTTAAGGTTTAGACCAATAGTTTAAGACTATTGTTTGCTTAACATACATTCAACAAATATGAACGTATAGAGGACAAGATTTGGTATACAAATAACGAATAAATTCTTTATTGATAAAAAAATCTCCAAAAACATATTAAATTTTTACTCCTTAAGGCATACATGTCTAACATTATGCTCTTTTCAGTAGTCATGTCGTTTTGACTTTATATTTATGGTTATTATTATTTCAATCCTTTTTGTTGATGCAAACAAGGGAGATGTGATAATGATTACTTTAAACATGAATATTTTCTAATATTGCTGGCTTTAAGAATTTATTTCTTACATATCATTGTATATTATTGAGGGTGAGAGTTGAAAATTATTTTGAGTATCCGAGTAAGAGAGAGGCAGGCTGATATCTTTTTGGAAACTTATATCGCACTTGACATTGAGAATTTAAGGTAAATTCTTTAGTCAAAAATTTTAAGCTATATTCGATTTTCATCATGTGCAAATTTCTATTCTATTCATTTTACCTAAAGGAAACATTGTTTGTCATCGTCAAAAAAAAGATAGATTGTTGGCCTCAAGGTTTCAATTAATATATTTATTAATGTTTTGATGATAACAAACAATTATTGTTATAATACTAATTATTTTAACTTAAGTGTGTTGTTTTATAATTGTGAAAAATATTTAAAAACTCAAGATCACTTGAAGTAAACATTAAAAAAAAATCAGAACTGATAGTGCGAAGATGGATTGTTCAAATTGAGCATTTGGAGCTCAAAAAAAAAAAAAAAACATTAACAAGCATTGGAAATATAGGTTATTTCAAAGCTTGTATCATGTTAGAGCTAGGATTTTTATCAAGATTTTTGCTCAAGAAGTATTTTTGAACTTAAATTCTAATAGGGTGTTTGGAAGGGTGGTGGGAATCGTTGGTTAGAACCACTTTTATCGTACCATGTGAGAGCTTTACACTGCAACAATTTTTTTAATTATTACTGTAGTATGTGAGAGCTTTAGCCAAACAGCCGGTAAAGCTTTTATATGCAAAAAGTTAAAAAACACTTTCAAGATTTAATGAAATTTCTCTAAGTATTTTTCTATATCTTTAATTTTAATATTTAATTTGGTATTAAATTAACTAGTTTGGAAATTTTTTTTTATTTTCGCCTAAATTGGACCTTTTCACTTTTAGGGGCTGCTAGTTATTGTAGCCTGGTCGATCGGGGGATATATATGGCAGTCGATGGGGTCCTTTCGATAGTTATATTTTTAACCATTATAAAGAAGTCTCCAATGACTGGTTTACTTGGTTTTTGATATAAATGCCTCATTTTCAAACTTTGGGATAACTTTTAACACCTTGAACTTACATTAAATCATAGTCTAAGCATCTACTAGCCTTTGATCATTTCTTTAAGCCAAACTTGTATAAAATTCATATTGTGTGCTTATACATCCTCTATTAATTTAAATTTATATTCTATCCTATCTTAGAAGATTTGAGCAAGTGCTTAAATATTTTTTATCCTTATAAGACAAGAATGATAGGTTTCCAAGGCCTTTCTAAAATTTGGGGTAATTTTGGTTGGCTAATGTCCATGTCAAATCAGCTGTTGTAAAAGGTTGTGGTGAGCCTCGGGTAGAAGAAGTCACCGGTTATATAAAGGAGTGACTGCGTCGAAAAGTTGATAGAGATAGTAGATGAGGCTGAGTTAAACTTTGCTTAATGACAATGGATGTAGGCATATTGCCGAGTCACTATATATAACATTTGTATTTTCTTTCCTTACTCTTTTACTTTCTAACATTTATATTTTGGTCAAATTACTTGCATTTTATTTTTTATATTATGTGGTTAATTTACTTGTGTGATAAATTTAGAAATTTCCAATAGTTGTGAAAAAGTTTCAAAAACCAAATTCAATGCGACCCCCTTCACACCATACCTTTTTCCCTTTGGGTAGTCATTTTTGGGCTAACAGACCTGTAATAAGTCATATTCATATTGCAGTAAGCAAAATCTATAAGGAAAAAGGTTGAAGCCAGTCCTAATTTATCTGCTATGGATTATCTAGATGAGTGAACATTGCTTGAACCGAAGCAACTTGCAGTAGAATGTGTTAGACATGTATGCCCTAAGGAGTAAAAATGTAATACGTTTTTGGAGACATTTTTATTAATAAAGAATTTATTCATTTATATATACCAAATCTTGTCCTCTTTACGTTCATATTTGTTAAATGTATGATAAGCAAACAGTAGTCTGAAACTGTCAGTCTAAACCTTAAGAATTGGGCATATGATGGACTGATTATGTGGAAGACACGATTCTTAAGGTGATGGTCTAAAAACATATGATCCGTAATCGAGGGAATAAAGTTGGGCGCTTTATTCATGTAAAGATTGTTATGTTGTCTATATCCCTACTGGGAGATGGATTGTCTTGACCATCGGAGTTGGACTCCGTGAATAGAAACATTGGCACGTTGTCATAGGTGACGATGTGTTGGATCGGGACATAAAGTGAATTGATTTGGATTAATAATTCTGTCTTGGCAAATCTATTCACTTTAGATAGTCATTTGTATTGTATCTTAATCCTGAGATGAATAGTGGGCCCGTTATCTCGACTTGTGTCTTTTCATGTACCAATGGGTGACTCCCACATCTCTATAGTGGTATGCATGCCGGTACGTTGGAGGCATGACTCTTGATAGCATAGACTTGTTATTCATAGATATGGAATCCATAGCTCCTCTTTAGGAGTAATGATATCCTCTTATATGCGTTGTCCTGTAATTGGAAAACTGGAGCGCTCAACCATTTGGATACATAGGTGTAACCGAATGGTATACTATCTTTGGATGAAAAGTTTTCTAATGGTGAGACAATGGAACGTAAGATAAAAATAATCGAGAAGGTAAGACAGAACTTGTCCTTAGGCCGATTACGGATGATCATATGGGGATACGATACACTATGATATGTCATGGAGACTTAGCTACACGAGCTTCGTAATTCTATAAAGTTTGAGAGTGCAGCTCCAAGCTTTTAGTGGAGTAGCATTGGAGTTGATAATTGTGAAATGTATATCTGGGATATTGGGTTTCATAATTATCATGAGCTTGAACTTTATAGGTCTATTTTGGTCCCCTTTGCTAGCTCACAAAATCCTGTAACGACACAGCGTGCTTTTCCAATAATTGGTGACTTATGTCAGATTTATCAGATTGGTTTAAAATTTGTAAGAATCAAATAATTCATGTCTGTTTATCGGTTGAATTAATTTTGTAAGAAATTAGTTCAAGATAAACTTGTTGAATTATTGCGATCAGATAATTCTTGTCTGTTTATCGGTTGTTTTAATTTTGGACAAATTAGAACAAGATAAACTTGTAGAATTATTGTGAATAGATTTATTTTCTTAGAGATTATCTTGATAAAGTTTGTTTTGATCAGATAACTTCTCTATTGGGTTATTTGAATCAAAACTGAGACTTTATCCTTTAGAATCTCGAGTGGAAAATAAAAGATTCGCGAAGATTTTTTCTCGGTAGTTTGGCCTGCCGGATGACGTGTTCGGCCTGCTGAACTGGTCTGATCGGCCTGCCGATCAGAGGAGATAAGATTACGTGTCGCGGATCTTATCAGATATTGATCCAAACTTGATTCTGTTTCGAGTTTTTGAGACCTAATCTGATATGGACTGACCCCAGGACCAATAGGTATAAAAAGGGAGTGAGTCTCATGATTTGCTCAGATCAATAAACATCAATTTGAGAGATTAAAAGTGATACTCTTCTAGTGAGCATCTAAAAACTCCTTGAGAGCTTTTGTTCACAAATCACGAGCACTAGCTTTGGGTTCTCTCTATTGGTTGGAAGGAGAGTCACCGGTGGAAGAGCTGTACGTGTGAGCCCACACTCACTCTGATTGTGGATAGAGAATAGCAAAGAAGACCAGTTGGTTGAGGCTCTTCTGGAACGTTACTTCTCTACACAGGTTGCGAAGGTTCTTTGGCACACTGAGGTTAATAAGATCTGTTTAATTTATACATATAACATGTCAAACTTGTGTTTTGGAAATTACTCTGATAAAATTTTTTTAAAAATTCCGCTGCGCACTTTGTTTCCAACAGAATGTTGGGTGTCCAAGATATAAAAATGTTGTTTTTCCCTTTTAGCCCATCAATGTGAGGCTCACGGGGTTTATTTCAGCGTCTTTATGGAAAACTAAACATAGAGGGCAAAGTGGCTAGTTTAGAAAGTTTAAAGTGGTGATTTTTAAGTTTAAAGGGCCAAGTGGAGGAGGCTTTAAACTTCAGAGGCTATTAGTGTTAATAACTCTTTTTTGTTTTATTTTTATTTTCATTTTCGGGTACTTGAGAGAAACCCTACAATATTGCATAAGCACTACCCATAGTACTTAATTATGTGCCCTTAAATATATATCGAGTAGTATTTGTGTGTTGAGCTGTACGCTTCTTATAGTGGAACTTGCCATGTAACGCCCCAGAATTTATTTAATGTTATTGCAATGTAAAATGATGAATTAGTGTGCCATAATTAATGTTTCAACATTAATTTGATAATTTGGTTAAATTTTAAATTTTAGGTTGTTTTGTTAATTTAATAAATTCAAATGATTTCTTATTGTTTTAAAATGATGTTTTGAGTTTTAAAAGCACAACAGTTTGTAAAATGTTAAAAATATTATGTTTTACAAAACGATGGGTGGCATTTGGTTTTTGCACAGTAAAACTACCCACCGTTTCTCTCTATTTATTCTCTCTCCTCTCCCTCTCTCTTCACTCTCAGCTCTCACTCTCTCTCTCATCTATCTCTTGCCTGTGAGCCCCCTCTCTTCTTCTCTCTCGGCTTCTCTCATTCTCTCTCAATTCTCTCTCAAATTTTTGAAACAAAATTCGAGTCCAAGCTTCGGGTTAGCTAGAAGGAAGCTCGGGAACGTGATTTGGCAACCGAGAACGCGGATTGAAGCTTCGATTCGGGGTTAGTTTTGAAATTTCTAAACTTTTTCCAAAATTTTCAATTTTGTACATTTTTGAAATTTAAGTTCGTTTGAACTTAGAAAACTCTTGGTTTGAGTTAAATGAACTTAGAACAACTAGAATCTAAGCTTAGATTGAAGAAAAATAGATTGGATTCAAGATTTTTTCATTTTTCTCCTCATTTTCCCATTTTTGGATTTTTGAGATTTTTGAGTTTAAATCTTGTTTAAATGAGTACAAAAGTGTTGTAACATGTTTTTCTATCACCTATGATTGTTTTCCATGCCTGAGATTTGAGAAAAACAGGTTAAAATCAAGATTTGGATTTTGGGAGATTGAAAACCCGTGGCTGGAATTTCTAGGTTTTCCTAGTTCGGCAGGCCAAACTACGTGTTCGGCAGGTCAAAGTTCATATGTCTGGCAGGCCAAACCTGGGAATGTCCGGCCGACCGGACCTGATTTCCGGCAAGCCGAGCTGCACAGTTCGGTCGGCCGAAGCAGGGAGTCCGGCAGGCCAATAGAGCATGGGAAATTTTGTGATTTTTCACCCGTTTTCACTGTTTTGAATCCCAATTTAAATTCCAACCTTGTAGAATGATTTTATAGATACAAATGGCACACTAGGATATCATTAAATGGTTTAGTAACATAGAATATCTCGAACTAGATATTGATCGACTTAGTGTGTATCTAGGATCGTTCGTGGTTCTGCGGAGCTAACGTGTAGCGGACCGGGGTTACCGTGTGGGGCACCAGCATGAGTATCGAGGTAGGACTTCTACCCCATTCCTTGGTAGCCTAGTTTCAAAATGATTTGGCTTTGAAAAGGATTTCTATTAAAATGTTTTCAATGGTTGTTTGAAAATGAATTTATCGGTTATATTTTAATATACCATGAACTGAAATGAACTTCATAATGAATGTAAATGACAATACTCGGTAAATGGGTTTTGAATGATGATGAAAATAAACACATAGGCATGATGCCATATCAGAGATCGGGTCGTGTAGCGATCGACCTTGGGGGCAGGTCCCGAAACCCAGCTGGGCCACTACGGTGGTGATATTCTTATGGTTTGCCTAGGAAAAGAAAATGATATTTCTGGTTGTCCGAGGAAACTGTTTTGGGTAAGAACAGTTTTATTTGAATTTATTTATTTATTCAGTGTTTCTTTTATATAATTCCCTGAATAATGAGATTTTCCTGTAAATTAAATGATTTACTAAAACATAGTCCTACTGAGCCTTTTGCTCACATTTTCCTTGTTTTTAAATTCCTCCCCCCCCCCTCTAGGTGGAATCCCATTTAGGCTCAGAGAGGATTCAGCGGATCGAACCCAGGAGCAGTAGAAGGATTAGTATATCATTTCTATTATTTGAACAAGGCATGTAATATTTTAAACTTTCTTTGTGTTTGGACTGTAGTTGTATTATTATATTGTTAGTACCTTGTGTGTGCATAAATTGTGGGTCAGTGGGACCCATACTCGCTACATTTATTATTTATTTTTCATGCAATGGTCTTCTTGAAACTTTCTCGTTATATTATTTAATTGAACCCCTAAAACTCTTGATTTTGATTAAATTCTCTTTTAATTAATTTAATTAACCCACCACGTCACCTCCCGTACTTCCGGGCATGACAGAATGGTATCAGTGCCCAAGGTTATGAACCTTGGGAATTGTACACACATAGGTTTGACAATGAAATACCTCTGACAGTCCAAAATTTTGTTTTCAGAGGTGAGAGAATGGCACCTAGAAGTCGTTCGACAGCTGACGCTGAGTTTGGAAACGATGAGGGCATGATGAGGTCTATGTTTGTGGCTTTCTGATAGATGGCAGCCAAGGCTAGACTGGAGGATTCTGATGTTGGTCGTCGACATACGTACTTTAAGGAATTTTGGCGTGCATCTATTCTGACTTTTGACGGTAATGGGGATCCATAGTTGGCAGAGTATTGGCTAGATTCGATCGTGAAGCATTTGGATACCCTTGGTGTGCCTGAGGAGTACCGTGTGGAGTTTGCTGCATATAAGCTCGAGGGTGGTGCTAACACTTGGTGGAAACAAGCTAAGCGTTTGGAACGCGATGGCGATATCAGTTAGGACAGATTCGAGGAGCTGTTCTATGATCGATATTTTTCACAGGGGTATAGAGATCAGAAGGCAGCTGAGTTCTACAGGTTGCAGCAGGGTGATTTGTCAGTCCGGGAATATGAGGCAAGGTTTAATGAGTTGGCCAGGTTTGCTCCATCAACAATGGCATCGAAACGTGAGAAATGCATTAAGTTTCAAGAAGGGCTCAAGGCTCCTATTTAGCGACAGTTGGTTGCTCTGCGACTTAGGAGTTTTGGAGAGCTTGTGTCATCAACAATATCAGTGGAAAATAATTATGTGCAGTATTGTGAGGATCGAGAAAATGCTTCAGGAGGATCACAGAGGAGCGGTAGGAAGAGCACCAGTAGTCATCCAACTCCGGGAAAGAGCAAGCAGGGTGGCGCGAACAGTGCTAGCAGCAGTTCGTCTGGTAGCGGGCGCAGCAATCCCTATAGCTTCCATTGTCATTTCTGTCAGCAGCCTGGACACATCAAGAGGAATTGCCCGATCAGGAGTGCTAGTCTTGGATCTCAGACCGGAGAGGATGCCAGTCGCCAGTCTCAGCCTCAGACCCTACCTCAGCCTCAGCAGTACCCGCAGTTGCAGTACCCTCAGTTCTCTCCTCAACAGTTTTCGTATCTGGTACGAGGGCAACAGCCGTAGCATTTCCAGCGTAGCGTCTCTCAGTATCGAGTGTCGAGTGCAGCTAGTGTGTAGTCGTCTCCATCCCAGCAGCATCGACAGGATAATCCTAGACCCAGCAATGTTGGTAGAGGAAAAGGAAAGGCACCAGTGTAGGTTCATGCAATGGCATCTGAAGGTTCAGATTCTCAGACTACTAACACGGTTCTTGATGGTACGATCTTAGTTTCTCGATCTTTAGGTCACATTTTATTTGATACAGGTGCCTCTCATTCTCTCATTTTGAGTTCTTTCGTACATGCCTTGGGATTAGATATAGAAGAGTTTGATGAACCCCTAGTCATAACTTCTCCCTTGGGGCGGGTGTGTGTAAATTGTATGTGTAAATCTTGTAAAATAAAGATTGGGGATGAGATTTTGAAAAGTGATTTGATTATACTCCCCATGAGCTCATATGATGTAGTTCTAAGAATGGACTGGTTGTCAAGGTATAATGCAGTTGTGGACTACCAACTTAGAAAAGTGACCTTAGTGTCTGATAGGGGGACGATGATCACCTACCAGCGTGGTGGTGATTGGTTGATGAGTGAGCGTCTCATAAAGTCGTGTCCAGGAGGGCGAAGGAATCTGGGTTGTTGTGCTTTTCTTGCGAATCTAAATTGTAAGCCTATGCTTTGAGAGGAAGTGTAGCGATTTCGGTGGTTGATGAGTTCGAGGATGTCTTCCCCGACGAGTTGCCAGGATTACCACCGCATCGGGAAATCAAGTTTGGTATTGAGTTGTTTTCGGGGACAGCATCGATTTCTATAGCACCTTATCAGATGGCACCGGCAGAAATGAAAGAATTAAGGAAGCAACTTCAGGAGCTTGCTGATAAAGGGTATATTCGTAATAGCACATCTCTATGGGGAGCACCGATTTTTTTTGCTAAGAAACATGATGGGACTCTCAGGTTGTGTGTAGATTATCGGCAGCTGAATCGTATCACGGTGAAGAATAAGTATCCCTTGCCTAGGATTGATGAGTTGTTTGATCAGTTGGGAGGTTCGCGGTACTTCTCAAAGATTGATTTGCGTTTAGGGTACCATCAACTCAGGATTAAGGAAGAGGATATTCGCAAGACAGCTTTTGTTAGACATGTATGCTCTAAGGAGTAAAAATGTAATACGTTTTTGGAGACATTTTTATCAATAAAGAATTTATTCGTTTATATATACCAAATATTGTCCTCTTTACGTTCATATTTGTTGAATGTATGATAAGCAAATAGTTGTCTGAGACTGTCAGTCTAAACCTTAAGAGTTGGCCATATGATGGGATAATTATGCGGTAGACAAGACTCTTAAGGTGATGGTCTAAAATATATGATCCGCAATCGAGGGAATAAAGTTGAGCGCTTTATTCATGTAAAGATTGTTATGTTGTCTATATCCCTTAAGGGAGATGGTTTGTCTTGGCCATCGGAGTTGGACTCCGTGAATAGAAACATTGGCGCGTTGTCATAGGTGACGATGTGTTGGATCGGGACATAAAGTGAATTGATTTGGATTAATAATTCTGTCTTGGCAAATCGATTCACTTTAGACAATCATTTGTATTGTATCTTAATCCTGAGATGAATAATGGGCCCGTTGTCTCGATTTGTGTCTTTTGATGTACCAATGGGTGACTCCCACATCTCTATAGTGGCATGCATGCCGGTACGTTGGAGGCATGACTCTTGGTAGCGTAGACTTGTTATTCATAGATATGGAATCCATAGCTCCTCTTTAGGAGTAATGATATCCTCTTATATACGTTGTCCTGTAATTGGAAAACTGGAGCGCTCAACCATTTGGATACATAGGTGTAACCGAATGGTATACTATCTTTGGATGGTAAGTTTTTCTAATGGTGAGACAATGGAACACAAGATAAAAATAATCGGGAAGGTAAGACAGAACTTGTCCTTAAGCCGGTTATGGATGATCATATGGGGATGCGATACACTATGATATGTCATGGAGACTTAGCTACACGAGCTTCGTAATTCTATAAAGTTCGAGAGTGCAGCTCCAAGCTTTTAGTGGAGTAGCGTTGGAGTTGATAATTGTGAAATGTATATCTGGGATATTGGGTTTCATAATTATCATGAGCTTGAACTTTATAGGTCCATTTTGGTCCCCTTTGCTAGCTCACAAAATCCTGTAACGACACAGGCATGCTTTTCCAATAATTGGTGACTTATGTCGGATTTATCAGATTGGTTTAAAATTTATAAGAATCAAATAATTCATGTCTGTTTATCGGTTGAATTAATTATGTAAGAAATTAGTTCAAGATGAACTTGTTGAATTATGGCGTTCGGATAATTCTTGTCTGTTTATCGGTTGTTTTAATTTTGGACAATTAGAACAAGATAAACTTGTAAAATTATTGTGAATTGATTTATTTTCTTAGAGATTATCTTGATAAAGTTTGTTCTGATCAGATATCTTTTCTATTGGGCTATTTGAATCAAAACTGAGACTTTATCCTTTAGAATCTCGGGTGGAAAATAAAAGATTCGCGGAGATTTTTTCTCGGCAGTTTGGCCTGCCTATCAGAAAGTTCGGCCTGCCTATCACACAGTTCGGCATGCAGACCGCGACAGTTAAGATTACGCGTTTTTCACGCATATCTTATCAGATATTGATCCAAACTTGATTCTGTTTTGATTTTTGAGACCTAATCTGATATGGACTGACCCCAAGGACCAATAGGTATAAAAAGGGAGTGAGTCTAATGATTTACTTAGATCAATTTGAGAGCTTAAGAGTGATACTCTTCTAGTGAGCATCTGAAAACTCCCTGAGAGCTTTTGTTCACAAATCACGAACACTAGCTTTGGGTTCTCTCTATTGGTTGGAAGGAGAGTCACCGGTGGAAGAGCTGTACGTGTGAGCCCACACTCACTCCGGTTGTGGATAGAGAATAGCAAAGAAGACCAGTTGGTTGAGGCTCTTCTGGAACGTTACTTCTCTACACAGGTCGCGGAGGTTCTTCGGCACACTGAGGTTAGTAAGATCTGTTTAATTTATACATATAACATGTCAAACTTGTGTTTTGGAAAATACTCTGATGAAAAATTCTAAAAATTCTGCTGCGCACTTTGTTTCCAACAATTGGTATCAGAGCTGAGGTTTTTACATAAATTTGCAAGTTTGTGATCATGTTATGTGCATAAATTTTGTGATCTTAATCTCTCCAATGCTTGAATTAAATTTTATAGAGAGATGGCACTCTAGGTTTCTATATAATATATATGTTGTCATGGATTATATGGTGAATGTTTATTAATTAATTATGGTTGATTAAATTGTTGTTTAATTATTTATTAATTAATTAATACCGGTTATGGTTCCTTAGAGGTTAGAATGTGTATCTAAGTTTTTTCATGTAATTAGATGGCGGACTATCATCTCCGTCTAGGAATTATTATTTAATTTTTAATTTGTAAGAATTTTGTAATTAAATAATTATTCGGAGAAGACGGAACGAGAAGTCGGAACTTAAAGATTGATGATGGCGCCTCCAGGTATTTCCTGAGTCTCTAACTTTATGTTTTTGAATTGTTGAAAATAAAATTGATGAATTGCATTAAAATTGTATTTTCTGGATTGAGGGTTTTCTGCTCGGTCGGCATGCCGGACCTCACAGTTCGGCAGGCCGAAGGTCACAGATCGGCAGGCCGGACGTACGGTCCGGCAGGCCGACAGTGGGGCAGAAATTTTGGTGCTCTGCCGGCAGGCCGAACCTTCATGTTCGGCAGGCCGAACCTCCATGATCGGTAGGCCGATCACCTAGATCGGCCTGCCGACCGAGAGCTGCCAGGTGTCCAGAAAAGGTGCGATTTTTTCAGTGCAGTTTTAATTTTATTTTTGGGACGATTCTGAGAAACATTAAATTTGGATATGACCGGAAATATGAAGTGTTCGATTCATACGGGATTGAGGACTTGAAGATGGATATTACATGAAGAAGGATACAGCTTGAGGATTCAAGGATGAAGAATCGATAAATGTCTCGATTATTCTCTTGTAATCTTAGTTTTTTCTATTCTCTAGGATGGAACCATAATATTACGGTTATTATTATTATTATGGTTGTAGCTTTGCTTGATTGCTTTGCTTGTCAGCATTATAATATGATTTACCATGTATATTGATAACATGTCATATAGAATAGGGAGTGCCGCTCATATTAAAATTGTTCATGCATAATTTTAAAATAAAACCTTGACTTCAAAAGATTGAGTGGGAGAAGGTTTTCGAAGAGAGAACCTAAGGCCTCCATCGTTGGTCTATAGGAAGAACATGATGGTCCCAACCCCTAGGAAGGGATTTCTATCATGTACCAGATTGGATCTCTGAAAGGATAAGGTATTTTAGTATGATTTATGGTTGCACACCCCTAGGTGGTGATTATAAATCATGGATAAAATATTAAAACGGTGGTTATACACTCACGTTAATTTTATTATTAACCTCCCCTAGGAGCTCTGTTAATAAAATTAATGGCCAAAGAAACGATTATTAGTATATGCTGGATCATACGGGTCCTGGATGGCATATATTAATCAGGAGGGGATCCGTGTTCCTGATTGAATTCGGCATGACTCCCCTAGGAGCTTGTTGAATTCTGAGTTGGGAATTATCGTTGTAAGGTTGTGATATTTTTAAGGTTTTGACACATAAACACATTTGTATGATTTTACATGATTGTGTTATCTTACTAAATTATTATATATGTTTGCTTATGTTTGGTATATGATTCTTTATTGTAGATTGAAAATGTCTAAAAACGCTTTATCATCGATACTTGACAAAAACCAATTAACCGGTGAGAACTATAATGATTAGGAAACGGAACCTGGACATCGTCCTTTCCTTTGAGAAACTGAAATATGTTCTGACAACTCCTTGTCCTCCCGAGCCTACGGGAGACTCAAGTAATGAGCAATTCCAAGCGTACGACCGCTGGAAAGATGCTAATGATCAGGCCCGCTACTATGTTATGGCTAGCATGAATAACGTGCTGCAGGCTCAACATCAGGATTATGAGACTGCGAAGTAGATCTTGGATAATCTTGAGGACATGTTTGGAGGCCAGGCCATAACAAAGCGGCAAGGGGCGCTTCGGAAACTCTTAAACTGTAGACAGAGACCGGGGACATCTGTAAAGGAGCACATGATGTTGGTCATGGGTTACCTCGCTGAGGCTCAAACCAATGGAGCCGACATCGATGCTGAAACTCAGATGACTATGGTCTTTGAGACTCTGTCTAAGGAATTTATTCCGTTTAGAGCTACTTTTAATCTAAGCAATAGACGGGATATGACCTTGACAGAACTGATGAAACAGTTACAAGAGTTTGAACTGCTGATCAGGGAGTCTCCTGCTGGTGGAGAGGCCAATATGGTAGCTGCTTCTGGTTCCAATCCTAACTCTGGGAATGGAAAGAAGCAACGGGCCAAAAGTGGGAAGTCTTCTATTCCTATTGCTACCAAGAGCAAGAAGAAGAAGAAGAAGAACCCAAAGAAGCTTAAGTGCTTCTTTTGTGGTAAGGTCGGGCATATAAAGAAGCATTGCAAGGACTTCCTTTCCAAGGGAAGGTAGGTGTGATCTTCTATATTTAGAAACTTGTTTGGTTGAGGAATCCAGTGACATTTGGGTCATAGATTCTGGTGCAACTAATCATGTTTGTGTTTCTCTGCAGGGATTCAAAGAAACGAGAAGTCTACTTCGTGAAGACTTAACGCTTCGGATGGGCGATGGATCCTTGGTCTCAGCGGAAGCAGTGGGAGATGTCCATCTTTATTTTGATAATTATAGGAGTTTAATCTTGCGAGATTGTTTTTATGTTCCTAAATTTAAAAGGAATTTAATTTCTGTATCTTCTTTATTTAAAGACTCCTACGTGGTATCTTTTAATGAAAAAGTGGTGATTCGTAAAAACAAATCTTTTATCTGTTCTGGATGGATGCAAAATAATCTATATTTTATCAAACCTAAGATGGACCTATTGCTTAATGCTGAGATAAATGATAATGACTCAAAAAGACTTAAAACTTCTCACTCTAATAAGACTTATCTTTGGCATTTGCGCCTTGGCCATATTAATCCTAAATAGGATTCAAAGGTTGGTAAGGGATGGACCTTTAAGTCACTTAAAGGTGGAATCTATACCTCAATGTGAGTCTTGTTTGGAGGGTAACATGACCAAAAGACCATACGGGTCTAAGGGCAATAGGGCCGAAGGGGTTCTAGAACTTGTGCATAGTGATGTTTGCGGACCGATGAACATCTGGGCACGAGGAGGGTATGAGTACTTCGTTACTTTTATTGACGATTACTCAAGATATGGGTATGTGTACCTAATGCACCACAAAAGCGAAACTTATGATAAGTTCAGGGAGTTTCGGGCTGAAGTGGAAAAGCAATTGGGTAGACCCATAAAGGCACTTCGATCTGATCAAGGTGGGGAATACCTTTCTGATGAGTTCTTGGGACACTTGTTAGAGAATGGGATTTTATCCCATTTGACTACGCCGGGTACTCCGTAGCAGAATGGCGTAGCAGAGAGAAGGAATAGGACTTTGTTGGACATGATTCGGTCCATGATGAGTTATTCATCATTGCCTTTATCCTTTTGGGGATATGCACTACAAACCGCATGTTATCTTTTGAACAATGTGCCTTCAAAATCGGTCCCTAAAACTCCTCACGAGTTGTGGACAAGACGGAAGACATCCTTAAACCATATTCGCATATGGGGATGTCCAGCTCATGTCCTGTTTAAGGATCTGAATAAGTTGGAAGCACGTTCAGAAGTTTGCGTGTTTGTAGGATATCCAAAAGGGACTAAAGGGGGTTATTTTTATAACCCAAAGGAAAATAAAGTCGTGGTTTCAACTAATGCAACTTTCCTTGAGGAGAGTTACATGAACGACTTTAAACCTCAAAGCAAAGTGGTGCTTGAGGAGTTGAGGGGTAATCCGTTTACTCCGGAGGTTCCGAACGAAACCATTCCGATCGGTGTAGAAAAACCAAACAAACCTGAACAACAACCTCAGGGGCTTCGGCGTAGTGGGAGGATCGGGCGTCAACCTGAGAGGTATATGTTCAATGGGGAGGTCTTTTTGGCTGAACCGGATGAACATGACAGGGATCCTTATACTTACGTAGAAGCTATGGAGGATGTTGATTCAAGACTCTGGACAGAGGCCATGAACATTGAGATGAAGTCTATGGAGACTAATCGGGTCTGGGAGCTTGTGGATCTTCCCTAAGGGGTAAAACCCATAGGGAGTAAGTGGATCTACAAGAGGAAAAGAGGAGTGGATGGAAAGGTCGAAACCTTTAAGGCTAGACTGGTAGCTAAGGGTTATACGCAAAAGGAAGGAATCGATTATGAGGAAACCTTTTCGCCTGTAGCCATGCTTAAGTCCATCCGGATTCTCTTGTCCATAGTTGCTGCTCTCGACTACGAGATTTGGCAGATGGATGTCAAGACGGCTTTTCTGAATGGCTATCTTGATGAGTCCATTTATATGGAACAACCAGACGGGTTCAAGGTCACGGGTCAAGAGGGTAAGGTTTGTAAGCTGCTAAAGTCTATTTATGGACTTAAGCAGGCTTCTCGTTCTTGGAACATAAAATTTGATCATGTGATCAAGACTTATGGGTTCTCACAAAATGTGGATGAGCCATGTGTTTACAAACACATTAAGAATGGGAAGGTGGTTTTTCTACTACTCTATGTAGATGACATTCTGCTAATTGGCAATGACATTGGGGCATTGTCATCGGTCAAATTATGGTTGACCAAGCAGTTTGACATGAAGGACTTAGGTGAGGCTAATTTTGTTCTCAGTATCCAGATCTTTCGGGATAGGAAGAACAAAATGATAGCTTTGTCACAGGCCAGCTACATAGATAAAATTCTCAGGAGGTTTGCAATGCAGGATTCCAAGAAAGGTGGGCAACCATCTAGGTCTGGAATTACTCTTTCTAAGAAAGACTCTCCAAAGTCTTATGAAGAAAGAGAATACATGAAGAAGGTGCCTTATGCTTCGGCAATGGGTAGTCTCATGTATGCCATGCTTTGCACTCGACCGGATATTAGCTATGCGGTCAGGATAGTGAGTCGATTTCAGGCGGATCCAGGACCGAATCATTGGGTTGCGGTAAAGCATATTTTCAAGTACCTGAGAAGGACTCGAGGGTATATGCTTGTGTATTCGGGTGAGGATTTAACTCCTCTAGGATACACTGATTCGGATTTTCAATCCTGCCTGGATTCTAGGAAATCGACATCGGGGTTTGTGTTTACTCTGGGTGGCGGTGCCATCAGTTGGAGAAGTGCGAAGCAAGATTGCACTTCGGATTCAACGATGGAGGCCGAGTATGTGGCGGCTAGTGATGCTTCGAAAGAAGCAGTGTGGCTCCGCAAGTTCCTTGGGGATCTTGAGGTAGTTCCTGGTATGGATAAAGCGGTATCACTGTACTGTGATAACAGTGCAGCGGTAGCTAATGCTAAGGAACCAAGATTTCACAAGAAGAGTAAGCATATTGATTGGAAGTATCATGTAATAAAGGACTTCGTTGAGAGCGGGCATGTCACGGTATGCAAGATCGCGTCAGAGGACAATTTAGCTGATCCATTCACGAAGACACTTACTGGGAGAGTCTTCGAGAGGCATGTGGAAGCTATGGGGATGCGAAATTTGCAGTATTTACTCACTTAGTACAAGTGGGAGATTGTTAGACATGTATGCTCTAAGGAGTAAAAATGTAATACGTTTTTGGAGACATTTTTATCAATAAAGAATTTATTCGTTTATATATACCAAATATTGTCCTCTTTACGTTCATATTTGTTGAATGTATGATAAGCAAACAGTTGTCTGAGACTGTCAGTCCAAACCTTAAGAGTTGGGCATATGATGGGATGATTATGCGGTAGACACGACTCTTAAGGTGATGGTCTAAAATATGATCCGCAATCGAGGGAATAAAGTTGAGCGCTTTATTCATGTAAAGATTGTTATGTTGTCTATATCCCTTAAGGGAGATGGTTTGTCTTGGCCATCGGAGTTGGACTCCGTGAATAGAAACATTGGCGCGTTGTCATAGGTGACGATGTGTTGGATCGGGACATAAAGTGAATTGATTTGGATTAATAATTCTGTCTTGGCAAATCGATTCACTTTAGACAATCATTTGTATTGTATCTTAATCCTGAGATGAATAATGGGCCCGTTGTCTCGATTTGTGTCTTTTGATGTACCAATGGGTGACTCCCACATCTCTTTAGTGGCATGCATGCCGGTACGTTGGAGGCATGACTCTTGGTAGCGTAGACTTGTTATTCATAGATATGGAATCCATAGCTCCTCTTTAGGAGTAATGATATCCTCTTATATGCGTTGTCCTGTAATTGGAAAACTGGAGCGCTCAACCATTTGGATACATAGGTGTAACCGAATGGTATACTATCTTTGGATGGTAAGTTTTTCTAATGGTGAGACAATGGAACATAAGATAAAAATAATCGGGAAGGTAAGACAGAACTTGTCCTTAAGCCGGTTATGGATGATCATATGGGGATGCGATACACTATGATATGTCATGGAGACTTAGCTACACGAGCTTCGTAATTTTATAAAGTTCGAGAGTGCAGCTCTAAGCTTTTAGTGGAGTAGCGTTGGAGTTGATAATTATGAAATGTATATCTGGGATATTGGGTTTCATAATTATTGGGAGCTTAAACTATATAGTTCCATTTGGTCCCCTTTGCTAGCTCATAACATCCTGTAACGATATGGTGTGCTTTTCTAATAATTGAAGACTTATGTCAGATTTATTAGATTGGTTAAAAATTGGAAGAATTAGATAATTCATGTCTGTTTATCGGTTGAATTAATTATGTAAGAAATTAGTTCAAGATGAACTTGTTGAATTATGGCGTTCGGATAATTCTTATCTGTTTATCGGTTGATTTAATTTTTAAATAAATTAGATCAAGATAAACTTGTAGAATTATTGGGAATTCATTTATTTTCTTGGAGATTATCTAGATAAAGTTGTTTTAATCAGATAACTTTTCTATTGGGTTATTTGAATTAAAACTGAGACTTTGTCCTATAGAATCTCGGGTGGAAAATAAAAGATTCGCTGAGATATTTTTTCGATAGTTCAGCCTACCGATCCACGTGTTCGGCCTGCCGGTGGGCGATTTCGGCCTACCGATGAGCGAAGGATAAGATCACTAATTTTTACGTAGATCTTATCAGATATTGATCCGAATTTGATTCTGATTACCTAATCTAATAAAGACTGACCCTGGACCCAACCTCTATAAATAGGGAATAAGTCACATAAGTTATTTAGATCAGTTGAGAGATTAAGAGTGATACTCTACTAGTGAGAATCTGAAAACTCCTGAGAGCTCTTGCTCACAAATCATGAACACTTGCTTTGGGTTCTCTCAACTGGTTGGAAGGAAAGTCAACTCGTGGAAGAGCTGTACGTCTGAGCCCACACTCACTCGGATTGTGGATAGAGAATAGCAAAGAAGACCAGTTGGTTGAGGCTCTTCTGGAACGTTACTTCTCTTCATGCTTTGCAAGGGTTCTTCGGCAATCAAAGGTTAGTAAGATCTAGTTAATTTATGCATATAGCATGTCAAACTTGTGTTTTCGAAAATACTCTAATGTAAAATTTTAAAAATTTCACTGCGTACTATTTTTCCAACATTTGTAAAGCATCATCTTTATTTGCTAAAAATAAAACCTAAGTAAATCTTGAAAAATCATCTACAATGACAAACGCATAGTGTTTACCACCTCGACTTGTAGTCCTAGAAGAACCAAACAAGTCCATGTGCAAGAGTTGCAAAGGTCTAGTGGTTGATCTTTCAAAAATGGATTTAAAGAAGTTTTAACTTGTTTTTCGAATTAGCATACGTCACATACTTTGTCTTTTTCAAATTTAAGTTTTGGTAAACCTCTAACAATATCATTTTTGGAAACTTTTGAAAGTAAATGCACACTAGCATGACAAAATCTTCTATGCCAAAGCCATGTTTCGTCATTTAAAGCCGAAAAGCATTGATTTTTGAATAGTTTTCAACATCAATCGTATAATCATTATCATGACAGTCATTAATGAACACCGCTTCACTGTTGCAAACATTTTCAATCAAACACTTAGAAGACTCAAAAGTCACCTTATACCTTTTATCACATAGTTGACTTATATTAAGCAAATTATGTCGCATATTATCAACTAAGTATACATTCTTAATCAAAGGTGAAAAATCGTTATTGAAATCACCTACGCCAAGAATTCTTCCTTTAGCATTATCCCCGAAGGTAACATATCCACCTTTCTTCTTGGTGAAGTTTGAAAATAGTGATAGGTCTCCTTCATGTATTTTGAGCATCCACTATCTAGGAACCATTTTGCTTTCTCCTTCTTCATACCTTTGCCATGGTTGAATTTTCGGTGAAATTTCTTGTCCTTCTTAGCTATCATTGCAACTCTTCAAAGTCCTTTGGATTAATGCTTTCATTTTCGTCATCATCTTCATCATCAGGAATGGAAGCTTTTAATGAAATTCCCTTCTTTTTCTTGTCTTCTTCTTCAAGTTGGTTTTGCTTCCGCTAATTTCATGTGTCATTAGAAAACCTATTAACTCTTCAATTAGTAGCATTGATAAATTTTTTGCTTGTTCTAATGTGGTTCTCTTGACATGCCAAGATGGTGATAATGACCAGACAAGGTTTTCACAAGTTCACTTATGGTAAACATCCTACCAAGCGATTTGAGACCATTAACAATGTCCATAAATCTAGTGTACATTTTGGTTATAGTTTCATGTTCTTTCATTTTGAGCATTTCGTAATCATGAAGAAGATAGTTAATTTTGGTTTCTTTAACTTGGTTTGTTCCTTCATGAACAACTTAAAAAGTACGCCAAATGTCTTGTGTTGTTGTGCAAAAAGTGATTCTATTAAATTCATTCCTATCAAGTGCACAATAAAACATGTTTATAGCCCTAGCATTTAGAGACAATTTTCTCTTATCATCATCGGTATATTCATTGGGGTCTTTAGCAAACCAAACCTTTCTCTACCTCTTTCATAGGTTTAAAAGGTCTATTTTCAACAATATTCTAAAGATCATAATCAACCAATTGCAAGTAGATAGGCATTCTAGTTTTTCAATAATGTAATTAGTGCCTTTGAAAAATGGAGGTCTCTTTGTGGATTGACTTTCAAAATTTTGAGTAGCCATGCTCAAGATTGTGAAATCTTTTTCAAAAATTAAATCGTGTTTCCCACACTGATACTAATTGATAGCTCAAGAATAGCTACCCAAGAGTGGGGGCGAATTAGGTTTTTGAAAACTTTTACCAATATTGGAAATTTCTAGAATAATCATGCTCAAGCAATAAATATGCAAACTAGAAAATTTAAACTCAAATAAGCAGCAATTAAATAGAAGAGTAAGGAGAAGAAATGCAAACACTATTTATAGTGGTTTGGTGAATATGCCAACATTCACTGTCGTAAGCAAAAACCCACCCTTCACTTGACCTCTTGCACTATATGACCGTCTTTTCGGCACGATCACTCCTTTGTACAACTGATGGCCTGTTTTACCCAAGGCTCACCACACCTTCTTATAATGTGAATTTTTCAAAGATTGACTAACCAATTACCCCAAATTTCGAAGGCTTTGGAAACCTAATCGTAAGGGTACTTGGTACACTCACAATATAAACACTCTAAAAGAAAATGTGGATACAAAATAAGGCTTTACTTTGGAGGTTTGAGTAATTCTCGATGAGGATATGAAACAAATTTGGCTCAAGAAAATGTGTATGAATTCCTAGAAACAATGTAAGAGTGCTCTCAAAGGTTTCTTATGCTGCTTAGATTTCTTGGTTAATTGCTTAGAACATTACCAAACGAATAGAGGGGTATACAAAGACCCCAAGAACTCAATTTTAGCCTAAAATCCCAAAAAGTGATCAAACTAGTCGTTTTTAGTGGATTTCCAATAGGTAGAAAACTAGCTGTTATAAGTAGTTCGGCAGGCTGATCAATTTGATTGGAAGGCTAAAGTTTGAAAAGTTTAAAAGCAGATTTCTAACGGTTACCAGATCGACAGGCTGGTGGAAAGTTCGGCAGGCTAAACTTTGGTCACCGGCTGGCCGAAGGTAGGTTTTCGGTAGGTCGTCCAAACCTTTGAAATTTGAGGTCTAAAACTCATATCGGCAGGCCGAAGTAGTGAGTTTGGCAGGCAATCAGGTTAAGTAGGCTGGTTATATCTGGCCGGTAGGCCGATCTACCTTGATCAATTTTTGACCATGAAAACATTTTAAATCTTGTTTTCACTAAAACCTATTCAATCGACTTAAATGTAGTTTAAATTACTTTTTCACATGCAATCCCACTTCAAATATTTTGAATACTAATATGCAAGATTCATGAATGCAATGTGAGTGTGTGATCTTGAGCTGTCATTTGATCATTACTTTGATTAAGAATTGCTCATTTACATTTGGATTAAAAACCTACTAAAATATTGTGCTCTTTACGTCCGTACTAATTCCATCCATCATGCAACTTTCCTTGACTCTTCGTGAGTAATCTCCACTTGATTTGCTTGAAACATAAGCTTTATAATTCTCAAGATATTCATTAGTATAAATTTTTTATCTAAACGAAAATTGTGTTTGTTATCATCAAAACAAATTTAAAAACAACTTTGTAAAACCTTGGAGCCAACCTTAGTTTATTTGAATTAAAACTAAGACTCTATCTAAGATTCTCAGGTGAAAATAAGATATTTTGAGGATTTCAAATTATCATATAGCCGGCAGCCAATGGGAAAGTTTGGTCAGCCGACGGAGTAAGTTCAGCAGGTCAATCTTCTAGATTGGCTTGTCAAACATGTGAAATCAATATAGTATTTTTGATGTGTTTTTCATTAGAAGTTGACCCAAACTTGAATTTTAAGATCTAATCTAATAAGGTTTAACCCCAAATTCGACCACTATAAATAGGGGGTGAGTTTTCTTTGTTATTTAGATCATTTGAGAAGCATAGAGTGAGTACTCTAGTAAGAGAAACTCGAAAACTGCCCGAGAGCTATTGTTCAATATCAAGAACTTTAACTCTAGGTTTTCTCAAGTGGTTGGAAGGAGAGTCATTAGAGAAAAAGCTATACAACGTGTGACCACCCACACTCTGATCGTGGATAGAGAATAGCAAAAAGAAGACCATTTGGTTGAGGTTCTTCTGGAATATTTTTCTCTTCACAGATTGCTGTTGCTTATTGGTATTCAAAGGAGGTTAGTAATATCTATCATTAATTTATGTATTTAGCATGTCAAACTTGTGATTTAGAAAATACTCTAATTCAAAAACTTAAAAATTCTATAGCGTACTATTTTCCAACAAATTCCTACTTTATCTGACCTGGATATCCTTCAAAGAGCCTTAGTTTTAATTCAAGTAACCTAATAGAGAAGTTATCTAATTAAAGTAGTCATATATAGAAAATCTCATATTCAAATAAAATATATATTTAAGTAAATCAACATGTTTATTTTGAATTCATTTATAAAATTAATCCAACTAATAAACTAATATGAATTTTTAAATCCAATTATTCAAATTTTACCCAATCTTAAGAATTAACTTAAGTTACCAATATATCAAAAAAATATGTTGTATCGTTACAAGAAAATATATGAATTAACAAAGGAGACCAAATGGACATATATAGATCAAGCTTTTATAATTATAAAATAACATATCTCTGACATGTATATTTTATAATTATCAACTCTAAAATTATTCCACTATATATAAATTATAAAACTCCAATAAGTTAAACGTGTTAGACATAGGTGCCCTAAGGAGTACAAAAGTAATAAGTTTTTTGAGACATTTTTATCAATAAAGAGTTTATTTATTCAAACACCAAATATGGTCCTCTTTATGTTCATTTCTGTTCAATGTATGATAAGCAAACAAAAGTCTAGGATTATCGATCTAAACCTTTAAGATCGTGCATATAATAGACAGATTATGCGGAAGACATGATCTTAAAGGTGATGGTCTAAATGATAAAATCTGTAATCAAGGAAATAAAGCTGGGCACTTTTTTCATGCTAAGATTGTTATGTTATCTACATTCCTAATAAAAGATAACATGTCTTGGTCATCAGAGTGGGACCCTCGAGTAGAAACATTAGCGCATTGTCACGGGTGATGATGTGTTGGATCGAGACAAAAGATGAATTGATTTGGTTAATAAATCCATTTGTTCAAATCAATTCACTTTAGACAATCATATGCGTTATGTCTTAATCCTAAAATAATTAATGGGCCCGTTATCTTGACTTATGTCAAAATGTACCAAAGGGTGACATCCAAACTTAATGATGGTACGCATACTGGCATGTTGGAGACATGACTCTTAATTGACATAGACTCATTATTTGTAGATATGAAATCCATAGCTCCATTTGTGGAGTAAATGATATCCTCTTACATGCGTTATCCTGTACTTGGAGCATTGGAGCGCTCAACCATTCGGATACATAGGTGTAACCAAATAGTATACTATCTATAGATAGTAAGTATTCCAATAGTGTGATAATAGAACGTAAGATAAAAATAATCAATAAGGTAAAATGAAATTTATCCTTGAGCCAATTATAGATATCTTATGGGGATGTGGCACATGGTAATATGTCATGCATGGCCAGCTTGTTGCAGTTTCGTAGTTTTATATAATTCAAAAGTGCAAGTCTAAGCTTTTAGTGGAGTAGTGTTAGAGTTGATAATTATAAAATATATATCTAGGATATGATTATTTTATAATTATAGGAGCTTGATTTATATATGTTAGTCGGGTCCCCTTCGCTAGCTCATATTAATCTCGCAACGATACGGTGTGTTTTTCCTACATATTGGACGTATGTTAAATTATTAGATTGGCTGAAATTCGAGTTGATTGGATTTAATAATTCATGTTAGTTTATCGGTTGAATTAATTTTGTGAATTAATTCAAGATAAACATGTTGAGTTATTATGGATAATATTTTATTTGTATGGGTTTATCTATATGTCTATTTTAATCAGATAACTTTTCTATTAGGTTATTTGAACTAAAATTGAGGCTCTAAAAAGGATACCCAGGTCAAATAAGATAAGATTTATCCAATTAGATAGATTCAATCAAATAAGCCTACAAGGTCGAACTTTGAATTAGATTCAAAGTCAGTGACGGGGTGGTTGACCGCGCCTTTGTATCACAGTTGACTGCTACAAGTAAAATCAGATAACACGTTTTCACTTTGAAGTTGATCCAAACTCAAATTTTGAGGCCTAATCTAATATGGTTTGACCCTTAACTTGACCACTATATATAAGGGGTGAGTTTTTTTAGTTACTCAATTCATATGAGAAGCATAGAGTGAGTATTCTAATCTAAGAAACTCTGAAACTCCCTGAGAGTTATTGTTCAATATCAAGAATCTTAGCTTTAGGTTTTCTCTAGTGGTTGGAAAGAGAGTCACCGGAGGAAGGACGGTATGATGTGCACCCATACACACTTCGATTGTGTATAGAGAATAGCAAAGAAAACCAGTTGGTTGAGACTTTTCTTAAAAGTTCTTCTCTACATGGATTCAAGTCTACTTTGGTATATAAAAGAGGTTAGTAAAATCTGTTATTAATTTATATATTAAGCATGCCAAACTTGTTATTTAGAAAGTACTCTGATTTAAAATTTTTTAAATTATGCTACATACTCATTTTCCAACAATTGGTATCAGAGCCAAGCTTTTTGCGTAAATTTATAAGTTTGTAATCATACTATATATATAAATTATGTGATCTTATTCTCTTCTATACTTAAATTTAATGTTTTAGAAAGTTGGTACTCTAGGGTTTCTATATAAAATATTGTCATGAGATTATGTAGTGAATGTTTATTAATTAATTATGGTTAATTAAATTTTTATTTAATTATTAATTAATCAATCAATTAATTTGTGCTGATTATGGTTCCTTAGAGGCTAGAATGTATATCTAGTGCTTTCATGTAATTAGATGGAGGTCTATCATCACCATCTAGGAATTATTATTTTAATTTTAAATTTGTAAAATTTATAATTAAATAATCATTTGAAGAGAATATGAATCTAGAAGATGGAGATTATAGGAGTTCTATTGTTTTTCTGTGTTTATAAATTTTTATGTTTTTGAATTGTTAAAAATAAAATTGAAAAGTTGCTTAAAAACTATTTTCTTAGGAAAAACATTGGTTTAGCTCGTATCGGCAGGCCGAAGCCTTTGTATCGGCAGGCCGATGGTCGTAGACCAGCAGTGGTGCAGAAAGCTTTTCGAAAAAGGTGCATTTTTTGGTGAAATTTTTGATTTTAACTTTGAGACAATTCTGAGAAACATGAAATTTTGTGATGACCAGAAAGATAAACCTTTTGATCTATGAAGGATTGAAGACTTGAAGATGGATGCTATATGAAGAACGATGCAGCATGAAGATACAAGATGAAGAATCAATAAAATGTTTCGATTGATCTTTATAATCTTCATTTTTTTTTCTCTAGGATAGAACCATGATATTACAGATGTTTATTTATTATTTTGCATGTGGCTTTGCCTGATGCTATACTTGTCTGCATTATAATATGATTCACCATATATGTTGATGACATGCCATGTAGAATAAGGAGTGCCACTCGTTAGAAATTATTCATGCATGTTACCATAAAACCTTGATTTTCAAAATATTTAGTGAGAGAAGGTTTTCAAACAGAGGACCTATAGCCTCCATCGTTGGTCCATAAGTAACACATAGTGGTTCTGACCTCTAGGAAGGGATTTTACTATGTATCGGGTTGGATCTCAAAAGGGATAATTTATTTTAGCATGATTTATCATTGTACACCCCTAGGTGATGATTATAAATTATGGATAAAATAGTTGAAATGACGGTTATACATTCAAGATTAATTTTATTATTAACCTCCCCTAGGAGCTCTGTCAATGAAATTAATGGCCAAAGAAAATGTTTATTAATATATCCTAGGTTAGATGGGTCCTCGATGGCATATATTAATCAGAGAGGATCCATATTCCTAATTGAATTTGGCAAGTCTCCTTTAGGCGGCTTGTTAGATTTTGAGTTGGGAATTATCATTGTAAGGTTGTGATTTTTTCAAAGTTTTGACACATAAACACAATGTATGTTTTACTTAATTGTATTATCTTACAAATTGTTATGGTATGTTTGGTATATAAATCTTTATTGTAGATTAAAAATGTCTAAAAGCGCTTTGTCATTGATACTTGATAAGAACATGTTAACTGGCGAGAATTGTAATGATTAGAACGAAACCTGAACATCGACCTTTCCTTTGAGAAACTAAAATTTGTGCTGAAAACACCATGTTCTCCTGAGCCTATGGGAGACTCCACTAATGAGCAAATCCAAGCATATGATCACTAGAAAAGTGCTAATGATCAAGCCTGCTGTTATGCTATGGCTAGCATGAATAACGTGCTGCAGACTCAACATGAGGATTATAAGACTAGAAAGTAGATTTTGGATAATCTAGAAGACATGTTTAGAGGTCAAGCCCTAACAAAATGGCAAGGGGCTCTTTGGAAACTCTTAAATGGCAAACAAAGGTCGGGGACTCCTGTGAAGGAGCATATGATGTTAGTCATGGGTTACCTCGCAGAGGCTCAAACCCATGGAGTTGATATTGATGCTGAGTCACAGATGACGATGGTCTTTGAGACTCTATCTAAGGAGTTCATCCCATTTAGAGCTTCATATAATTTGAGCAATAGACAAGATGTGACCTTAATGGAGCTAATGAAGCAGTTATAGGAATTCAAAAATCTAATCAAGGAAACTCCTACTGGTGGTGAGGCTAACTTAGCAGCTACATTTGGTGTCAATGCTAACTTTAGGAATGAAAAGAAGCAAAAGCTAAGAACAAGAAGTCTTATGTCTTGGCAAAAGGCAAGAACAAGAAGAAGAAAAAGAAGAACCCTAAGAAGCTCAAGCGCTTTTTTTGTGGGCAAGTTAGGCACATCAAGAAGAATTGCAGGGACTTCCTTTCATGAGGAGGTAAGTAAAAACTTTTAATTATTGAAACTTGTTTAGTTGAAGAATCAGGTGACACTTGGGTCATAGATTCTAGAGTTACTAATCAAATTTATGTTTCTTTATAGGGGTTCAAGAAAACAAGAAGTCTGCTTCGTGAAGACTTCATGTTATAGATGGACGATAGATCCTTGATGTTAGCAGAAGCAATGAGAGACGTCCATCTCTATTTTGATAATTATAGGATTTTAGTTTTGGAAGATTGTTTTTATGTTCCTAGACTTAAAAGGAATTTAATATCTATAGCTTGTTTTTTTAAATACTCTTATTCAGTATCTTTTAATAATAAAGTGGTGATTCGTAAAAAAAAATCCTTTATCTATGATGGATGGATGCAAAACAATCTCTATTTTATCAAACCTAAGATGAACATACTGCTTAATACTGATATTAATGAGAATAGCTCAAAAAAGACTCAAGACTTCTCATTCTAACAAGACTTATCTTTGGCATTTACGATTAGGTTATATTAGCTTGAATAGGATTCAAAGGTTGGTGAAGGATGGACCTTTAAGTCACTTGGAGGTAGAATCGATACCACTATGTGAATCCTGTTTGGAGGGCAAAATGACAAAAAGACCATTTAGATCTAAAGGCAATAGGGTCGAAGGTGTTTTAAAACTTGTGCATAGTGATGTTTGTGGTCCCATAAATATCAAGGCACGCGGAGGGTTTAAGTACTTTGTCACTTTTATTGATGATTACTCAAGGTATGGGTATGTCTACCTAATGCACCATAAGAGAGAAATTTTGATAAGTTCAAGGAGTTTCGAGCTGAGGCAGAAAAGCAATTAGGTAAACCCATAAAGGCACTTCGATCTGATCGAGGTCGAGAATACCTCTTCGATGAGTTATTGGGACACTGATTAGAGAATGGGATTTTGTCTCATTTAATTGCACCAAGCACTCCGTAATAGAATGGCATAGCTAAGAGAAGAAATAAGATTTTGTTGGATATGGTTAGGTCCATGATGAGTTATTCATCATTGCCTTTATCCTTTTGGGGATATGCTGCAAAACGCATGTTATCTTTTGAACAATGTGACTTCAAAATCGATTCCTAAAACTCCTCACAAGTTGTGGATGGGTAAAAAGAGATACTTAAACCATATTCATATATGGAAATGTCCAGCTCATGCCCTATATAAGGAAATGAGTAAGTTGGAAGCACATTTGTAAGTTTGCATGTTTATAGGATATCCAAAAGGGACTAAAGGGGTTATTTCTATAACCTGCAGGAAAATAAAGTCGTAGTGTAAGTAAATCCAACATTCCTTGAGGAAAGTTACATGAATGACTCTAAGCCTCGAAGTAAAGTGGTACTTGAGTGTTAATTAGTGATTCGATCACTCTGGGGTTCTAGTTGAAACTATTCCAATCAGTGTAGAAAAACTAACTAAACAACAACCAAAGGGGCTTTAGTGTAATGGGGGGCTCGGGCGTCAACCCGAGAGGTATACGTTCAATTGTAAAGCCTTCTTGGCTGAACTAGTTAAACATGACAGGGATCCTTATACTTACGTAGAAGCTATGGAGAATGTTGATTCAAAACTTTAGACAGAAAATATAAAGAAAGAGATGAAGTCTATGGAGACTAATTAGGTCTGGGAACTTGTGGATCTTCCCAAAGGGTAAAGCTCATAAGGTGTAAGTGGATCTATAAGAGGAAGAGAGAAGTGAATGGGAAAGTTGAAACCTATAAGGCTAGACTAGTAGCAAAAAAATACACGCAAAAGGAAGGAATCGATTACAAAGAAGCCTTTTTGCCTATACCTATGCTTAAGTCCATCAGCATTCTCTTGTCCATAGCTGTTGCTCTCAACTACAAGATTTGACAGATGGATGTCAAGACAGCCTTTCTAAATGGCTATCATGATGAGTCCATACATATGGTATAGCTAGACAGGTTTAAGGCTAAAGGTCAAAAGGGCAAGGTCTATAAGCTGCCAAAGTCAGTTTATGAACTTAAGCAGGTTTCCTGTTCTTGGAACATAAGATTTGATCAAGTAATCAAGACTTATGGGTTTGAACAAAATGTTGACTAACCATGTGTTTACAAACACATTAAGGATGTGTCACGCCCCGGAGTACGGGAGGTGACGTGGCGGAATATTTAGATTAATTAAAAGAGAGTTTGATTAAAAACCGAGAGTTTGAGAATCAAATTAAGTAAGAAATTAAGAAGATTTTCCACCACATTTTATAAAAGAATTTATAAATATTAAGCAAATAATAATAATTAAATAAAAACCGCGAATATGGGTTCCACAACCCACGACTTGTGCACACACATGGATCTGACAATATCACAAATACAATTACAGTCTGAGTACAAATAAAGTTAAGTCTTACATGCCTTATTTAATAAATACAGAATGTAAATAAACTCTCCTATTGCTCCTGAGTTCGGTCCGAAGAATCTTCTCCAAACCTAAATGGGAAACCACCTAGAAGGGGGGGGGGGGGGGGAATTTAAAACAATAAAACGTGAGCGAAAGGCTCAGTAGGACTAAGTTTTATAAAATAATTTAATGCAAAGAAACATAACATTATCAGGAGTTATACAGAAAGGGAACTTGAATAAATAATTAAATAAATTGAGTAGAACCGTTCTGACACAGAACAGTCTACTCGTCAAATCAAAACACCAGTTTACTTTTACCTAGGCAAACCATGATATCACCACCGTAGTGGCCCAGCTGGGTTTCGGGACCTGCCCCCAAGGTCGATCGCCACACGACCCGATCTCTGATATGGCATCATGCCTTAGTGTTTATTATCATTATCATTCAAAACCCAATTACCGAGTGTTGTCAATTACATTCATTATGAAATTCATTTCATAATCACGGTATATTAAAATATAACCGATAAAACCATTTTCAAACAACCGTTGAAAACATTTTGGATAGAAATCCTTTTCAAAGTCAAATCATTTCAAAACCAGGCTACCAAAGAAATAGGATAGAAGTCCTACCTCAGTACTCGTGCCGGTACCCCACACCGTAATCCCGATCCGCTATACGTTAGCTCCACGGAACCACGAACAATCCTAGATACAAACTAAGTCGATCAATATCTAGTTCGAAACATTCTATGTTACTAAATCATTTCATGATGTCCTAGTGTGCCATTTGTATCATTAAAATCATCCTATAAGGTTGGGATTTAAATCAGGGTTCAAAACAGGGAAAACGGGTAAAAATCACAAAATTTTCCATGCCTCGGTCGGCCTGCCGGACGCCCTGCTTCGGCCTGCCGAACTGCACAGTTCGGCCTACCGGAAACAAGGTTCAGCCTGCCGAACATTGCCCCAGATTCGGCCTGCCGGTCGGAAGAACACCGGCCTGCCGATCATCACTCCGGCCTGCCGAACATGAACTTCGGCCTGCCGAACTAGGAAGATCCAGAAATCCCAGCCACGGGTTTCTCGATCCCCAAAATCCAAATCTTGTCTCTAACCTGTTTTTCTCAAATCCCAGGCATGAAAAACAACTATAATTGCTAGAAAAACATTCTAGAACATGTTTGGAATCATTTAAACAACATTTAAACTCGAAATCCTCAAAAATCCGAAAATGAGAAAAAGAGGAGAAAAATGAAAATCTTGAATCCAATCCGTTTTTCTTCAATCTAGGCTTAGATTCTAGTTGTTCTAAGTTCATTTAACACAAATCCACGGTTTTCTAAGCTAAAACAAACTTAGATTTCAAAAACACACAAAATTGAAAATTTTGTAAAAAGTTTAGAAATTTCGAATCTAACCTCGAATCGAAGCTTCAATCCGCGTTCTCGGTTGCCGAATCACGTCCCCGAGCTTCCTCCTTGCTGTTTCGAAGCTTGGATTCGAATGTGGTTTCAAAAATTAGAGAGAGAATTGAGAGAGAGAGTGAGCTGCCGAGAGAGAGAGAGAAGTGAGAGAGAGGTGTTGCGGGAGAGTGAGGAGAGAGAGAGGAGGGAAGGAAATAAATAGAGAAAATCGGTGGGCGGTTTTACTGTGCGAAAACCATGTGCCGCCCACGGTTTTGTAAAACGGAGTATTTTTAACATTTTACCAATTGTTGTGTTTTAAAACTCAAAACATCATTTTAAATCCATAAGAAATCATTTAAATGTATCAATTTAACAAAACAACCAAAAACTAAAAATCCAACCAAATAATCTAATTAAAGTTAAAACTTTAATTATGGCACACTAATTCATCATTTACATTACATTAATATTAAATAAATTTCGGGACGTTACAGGATGAGAAGGTGGTTTTTCTACTAATTTATGTAGATGACTTACTACTTATTAGCAATGACATTAAGGCATTATCATCAGTCAAATTATGGTTGATCAAGCAATTTGGTATGAAGGACTTGGGAGAAGCTAATTATGTCTCAATATCTAGATCTTTTAGGATAGGAAGAACAGAATGATAGCTTTGTCCTAAGTAGCATACCCTAGATAAAATTCTTGAGAAGTATACAATGCAGAATTTCAAGAAAGGTCGGCAATCATCTAGGTCTGGAATAACTCTTTTTAGGAAAGATTCTCCAAAGTCTAAGAAAGAAAGAGAATACATGATGAAGGTTCCTTATGCTTCGGCAATTGGTAGTCTTAGTCTCATGTATGCTATGCTTTGCACACGACTAAACATTTGCTATGTGGTGGGGATAGTAAGTTGATTTCAATCGGATCTAGGACCAAACCATTGGGTTGCAATCAAGCATATTTTCAAGCACCTGATAAGGACTCGAGGGTATATACCAGTGCATTCGGGTGAGGATTTAACTACTCTAGGATACAGTAATTTGGATTTTCAATCCTATCTGGATTTGAAAAGATCGACTTTAGGTTCTAAGTTTACTCTGGGCAACAGTGCCATTGTTTGGAGAAGTCTCAAGCAAGATTCACTTCAAATTCAATGATGGAGGCTGAGTATGTGGCAGGTAGTGATGCTTTGAAAGAAGCAGCATGGCTCCGCAAGTTCCTTAGGGATCTTGAGGTAGTTCTTGGTATAGATAAGGCGATATCGTTGTATTGTGATAACACTACAATGATAGCTAATGCTAAGGAACCAAGATTTCACAAGAAGAGTAAGCATATTTATCAAAAGTATCATGTGATAAAGGACTTTGTGGTGGGCGGACATGTTGCTGTGTGCAAGATCATATCAGAGGGCAATATAGCTAATCATTTCATGAAGACACTAACCGTGACGGTCTTTGAGAGGCATGTGGAGGATATTGGGATGCAAGATATATAATATTTACTCACTTAGTACAAGTGGGAGATTGTTAGAAATAGGTGCCCTAAGTAGTAAAAATTAATATGTTTTTGGAGACATTTTTATCAATAAAGAGTTTATTTATTCATATACCAAATATTGTCCTCTTTATGTTCATTTCTATTGAATATATGATAATAAATAAAAGTTTGAGACTATTGGTCTAAGCCTTTAAGATCATGCATATGATTGATAGATTATGCGGAAGACATAATCTTAAAAGTGATAGTCTAAATTATAAGATCTGCAATCGAGGGAATAAAGTTAGGCGCTTTATTCATTCTAAGGTTATTATATGGTCTACATCCCTCATGGGAGATAGCTTGTCTTGGTCATCGAAGCAGGACTTCGCGAGTAGAAACATTGGCATATTATCAGAGGTGACAATGTGTTGGATTAGGACAAAAAGATGAATTGATTTAGTTAATAATTTTGTTTGTTCAAATCGATTCACTTTACACAATTATATGTGTTATCTTTGAATCCTGAAATAACTAAGGGGCCGATTACCTTGACTTATGTCTTTTGATGTACCAAATGGTGACATCCTAACTTAATGATAGTACGCATACCGGTACATTAAAGGCACAACTCTTGATTGACGTAGACACGTTATTCATAGATATGAAATCTATAGCTACTTTTGTAGAGTCAATGATATCCTCTTATATGTATTATCCTGCAATTGGAACATTAGAGCGCTCAACCATTTGGCTACATAGGTGTAACCAAATGGTATACTATCTATGAATAGCAAGTATTCCAATGGTGTGATAATAGAATGTAAAATAAAAATAATCAGGAAGGTAAAATAGAATTTATCCTTAAGCCAATTATGGATATCCTATAGCGATATGACACATGGTGATATGTTATGGAGGGTTAGCTTATTGAAGCTTCGTAATTTTATGTAGTTTGAGAGTGTAGCTCTAAGCTTTTAGTGGAGTAGCATTAGAGTTGATAATTATAAAATATATATCTAGAATATGATTATTTTATAATTATTGGAGCTTGATCTTTATATGTCCATCGGGTCCCCTTTGCTAGCTCATATTAATCCTATAACGATACGGCGTGTTTTTCCTACGTATTGATGACTTATGTTAAATTATTAGATTGGCTTAAATTCAAATTGATTGGATTTAATACTTTTATGCCAGTTTATCATTTGAATTAATTTAAGATAAATATGTTGAATTATTGTGGATAATATTTTATTTGTATGGGTTTATCTGTATATGACTATTTTAATTAGATAACTTTTCTATTGGTTATTTGAATAAAAATTGAGGCTCTATAAAGGATACCCTGGTCAAATAAGATAGGATTTATTCAATTGTAAAGATAGGTTCAATCAAATAAGCCTGAAAGGTCAAACTTCAAATTAGATTTGAAGTCAGTGAAAGGGTGGTCGACCATGGCTTATGTATTGCGGTTGACCACGACAGGTAAAATTAGATAACGCATTTTCACTCTAAAGTTGATCCAAACTCAAATTTTGAGGTCTAATCTGATAGGGTTTGACCCCTAACTCGACCATTATAAATAAGGGGTGATTTTTCTTAGTTACTCAAATCACTTGAGAAGCATAGAGTGAGTATTCTAGTCTAAGAAACTCTAAAACTCAATAAGAGTTATTATTCAATATCAAGAACCTTAGCTCTAGGTTTTCTCCAATGGTTGGAAAGAAAGTCACTGGAGGAAGGACAGTATGACGTGCACCCACACGCACTTCGATTGTGGATAGAGAATAGCAAAGAAGAACAGTTGTTTGAGGTTCTTCTAGGAAGTTCTTCTCTACACGGATTCGAGTCTACTTCGGTATACAAAAGAGGTTGGTAAGATATGTTATTAATTTATATATTTAGCATATCAAACTTGTTATTTGGAAAAGACTCTAATTTAAAATTTTTTCAATTCCATTGCGTACTCAATTTCCAACAAAACGTCCATGACATATTATAATATGTAACATTCCCATAGGATATTCATAATCAGCTTAAGGATAAATACCATTTTACCTTTCTAATTATATTTGTTTTATATTTCATTATCTCACCATAGGATACTATAAATACAAATTGTTGGAAACAAAGTGCGCAGCGGAATTTTTAAAAATTTTTTTCATCAGAGTATTTTCCAAAACACAAGTTTGACATGTTATATGTATAAATTAAACAGATCTTACTAACCTCAGTGTGCCAAAGAACCTCCACGACCTGTGTAGAGAAGTAACGTTCCAGAAGAGCCTCAACCAACTGGTCTTCTTTGCTATTCTCTATCCACAACCGGAGTGAGTGTGGGCTCACACGTACAGCTCTTCCACCGGTGACTCTCCTTCCAACCAACAGAGAGAACCCAAAGCTAGTATTCGTGATTTGTGAACAAAAGCTCTCAGGGAGTTTTCAGATGCTCACTAGAAGAGTATCACTCTTAATCTCTCAAATTGATCTGAGTAAATCATTAGACTCACTCCCTTTTTATACCTATTGGTCCTAGGGTCAGTCCATATCAGATTTGGTCTCAAAAAATTGAAACAGAATCAAGTTTGGATCAATATCTGATAAGGTACGCGTGAAAACGCGTAATCTTATGTGCACTGATAGGCAGGCCGAACACGTCATCCGGTAGGCCGAACTGCCGAGAAAAAATCTCCGCGAATCTTTTATTTTCCACCCGAGATTCTAAAGGATAAAGTCTCAGTTTTGATTCAAATAGCCCAATAGAAAAGATATCTGATCAAAACAAACTTTATCAAGATAATCTCTAAGAAAATAAATCAATTCACAATAATTCTACAAGTTTATTTTGTTCTAATTGTCCAAAATTAAAACAACCGATAAACAAAAAAGAATTATCCAAACGCAATAATTCAACAAGTTCATCTTGAACTAATTTTCTTACATAATTAATTCAACCGATAAACAGACATGAATTATTTGATTCTTATAAATTTTAAACCAATCTGATAAATCCGACATAAGTCACCAATTATTAGAAAAGCACGCCGTGTCGTTACAGGATTTTGTGAGCTAGCAAAGGGGACCAAAATGGACCTATAAAGTTCAAGCTCATGATAATTATGAAACCCAATATCCCAGATATACATTTCACAATTATCAACTCCAACGCTACTCCACTAAAAGCTTGGAGCTGCACTCTCGAACTTTATAGAATTACGAAGCTCGTGTAGCTAAGTCTCCATGACATATCATAGTGTATCGTATCCCCATATGATCATCCATAATCGGCTTAAGGACAAGTTCTGTCTTACCTTCCCGATTATTTTTTTATCTTACGTTCCATTGTCTCACCATTAGAAAACTTACCATCCAAAGATAGTATACCATTCGGTTACACCTATATGTCCAAATGGTTGAGCGCTCCAGTTTTCCAATTACAGGACAACGCATATAAGAGGATATCATTACTCCTAAAGAGGAGCTATGGATTCCATATCTATGAATAACAAGTCTACGCTATCAAGAGTCATGCCTCCAACGTACCGGCATGCATGCCACTATAGTGATGTGGGAGTCACCCATTGGTACATCAAAAGACACAAGTCGAGACAACGGGCCCATTATTCATCTCAGGATTAAGATATAATACAAATGATTGTCTAAAGTGAATCGATTTTCCAAGACAGAATTATTAATCCAAATCAATTCACTTTATGTCCCGATCCAACACATCGTCACCTTTGACAACGTGCCAATGTATCTATTCATGGAGTCCAACTCCGATGGTCAAGATAAACCATCTCCCAAAAGGGATATAGACAACATAACAATCTTTACATGAATAAAGCGCCCAACTTTATTCCCTCGATTGCGGATCATATGTTTTAGACCGTCACCTTAAGAATCGTGTCTACCGCATAATCATCCCATCATATGCCCAATTCATAAGGTTTAGACTGACAGTCTCAGACTACTGTTTGCTTATCATACATTCAACAAATATGAATGTAAAGAGGACAATATTTGGTATATATAAATGAATAAATTCTTTATTGATAAAAATGTCTCCAAAAACATATTACATTTTTACTCCTTAGAGCATACATGTCTAACAATCTCCCACTTGCACTAAGTGAGTAACTACTGCAAATTTCGCATCCCCATAGCTTCCACATGCCTCTCGAAGACTCTCCCAGTAAGTGTCTTCGTGAATGGATAAGCTAAATTGTCCTCTGACGCGATCTTGCATACCGTGACATGCCCGCTCTCAACGAAGTCCTTTATCACATGATACTTCCGATCAATATGCTTACTCTTCTTGTGAAATCTTGGTTCCTTAGTATTAGCTACCGCCGCACTATTATCACAGTACAGTGATACCGCCTTATCCATACCAGGAACTACCTCAAGATCCCCAAGGAACTTGTAGAGCCACACGGCTTCTTTCGAAGCATCACTAGCCGCCACATACTCTGCCTCCATCATTGAATCCGAAGTGCAATCTTGCTTCCAACTTCTCCAACTGATGGCACTGCCACCTAGAGTAAACACAAACCCCGAAGTCGATTTCCTAGAATCCAGGCAGGATTGAAAATCCAAATAGTGTATCCTAGAGGAGTTAAATCCTCACCCGAATACACAAGCATATACCCTCGAGTCCTTCTCAGGTACTTGAAAATATGCTTTACCACAACCCAATGGTTCAGTCTTGGATCTGCCTGAAATCGACTCACAATCCTGACCGCATAGCTAATATCTGGTCAAGTGCAAAGCATGGCATACATGAGACTACCCACTGCCGAAGCATAAGGCACCTTCTTCATGTATTCTCTTTCTTCATAAGACTTTGGAGAGTCTTTCTTAGAAAGAGTAATTCCATACCTAGATGGTTGCCCACCTTTCTTGGAATCCTGCATTGCAAACCTCCTGAGAATTTTATCTATGTAGCCGGCCTGTGACAAAGCTATCATTTTGTTCTTCCTATCCCGAAAGATCTGGATACCGAGAACAAAATTAGCCTCACCTAAGTCCTTCATGTCAAACTGCTTGGTCAACCATAATTTGACCGATGACAATGCCCCAACGTCATTGCCAATTAGCAGAATGTCATCTACATAGAGTAGTAGAAAAACCACCTTCTCATTCTTAATGTGTTTGTAAACACATGGTTCATCCACATTTTGTGAGAACCCATAAGTCTTGATCACTTGATCAAATCTTATGTTCCAAGAACGAGAAGCCTGCTTAAGTCCATAAATAGACTTTAGCAGCTTACAAACCTTACCCTCTTGACCTATGACCTTAAACCCGTCTGGTTGTTCCATATAAATGGACTCATCAAGATAGCCATTCAGAAAAGCCGTCTTGACATCCATCTGCCAAATCTCGTAGTCGAGAGCGGCAGCTATGGACAAGAGAATCCGGATGGACTTAAGCATGGCTACAGGCGAAAAGGTTTCCTCATAATCGATTCCTTCCTTTTGCGTATAACCCTTAGCTACCAGTCTAGCCTTAAAGGTTTCGACCTTTCCATCCACTCCTCTTTTCCTCTTGTAGATCCATTTACACCCTATGGGTTTTACCCCTTCGGGAAGATCCACAAGCTCCCAGACCCGATTAGACTCCATAGACTTCATCTCTATGTTCATGGCCTCTGTCCAGAGTCTTGAATCAACATCCTCCATAGCTTCTGCGTAAGTATAAGGATCCCTGTCATGTTCATTCGGCTCAGCCAAAAAGACTTCCCCATTGAACATATACCTCTCAGGTTGACGCCCGATCCTCCCACTACGCCGAAGCCCCTGAGGTTGTTGTTCAGGTTTGTTTAGTTTTTCCACACTGATCGGAATGGTTTCATTCGGAACCTCCAGAGTAAACGGATCACCCCTCAACTCCTCAAGCACCACTTTGCTTCGAGGTTTAAAGTCGTTCATGTAACTCTCCTCAAGGAAAGTTGCATTAGTTGAAACCACGACTTTATTTTCTTTTGGGTTATAAAAATAACCCCCTTTAGTCCCTTTTGGATATCCTACAAACACGCAAACTTCTGAACGTGCTTCCAACTTATTCGGATCCTTAAACAGGACATGAGCTGGACATCCCCATATGCGAATATGGTTTAAGAATGTCTTCCATCTTGTCCACAACTCGTGAGGAGTTTTAGGGTCCGATTTTGAAGGCACATTGTTCAAAAGATAACATGCGGTTTGTAGTGCATATCCCCAAAAGGATAAAGGCAATGATGAATAACTCATCATGGACCGAATCATGTCCAACAAAGTCCTATTCCTTCTCTCCGCTACGCCATTTTGCTGCGGAGTGCCCGGCGCAGTCAAATGGGATAAAATCCCATTCTCTAACAAGTGTCCCAAGAACTCTTCAGAAAGGTATTCCCTACCTCGATCAGATCGAAGTGCCTTTATGAGTCTACCCAATTGCTTTTCCACTTCAGCCCGAAACTCCCTGAACTTATCATAAGTTTCGCTTTTGTGGTGCATTAGGTACACATACACATATCTTGAGTGATCGTGAATGAAAGTGACGAAGTACTCATACCCTCCTTGTGCCCGGATGTTCATCGGTCCGTAAACATCACTATGCACTAGTTCTAGAACCCCTTCGGCCCTATTGCCCTTAGACCCGTATGGTCTTTTGGTCATTTTACCCTCCAAACAAGACTCACATTGAGGTATAGATTCCACCTTTAAGTGACTTAAAGGTCCATCCCTTACCAACCTTTGAATCCTATTCAGGTTAATATGGCCAAGGCGCAAATGCCAAAGATAAGTCTTATTAGAGTGAGAAGTTTTAAGTCTTTTTGAGTCATTATCATTTATCTCAGCATTAAGCAATAGGTCCATCTTAGGTTTGATAAAATATAGATTATTTTGCATCCATCCAGAACAGATAAAAGATTTGTTTTTACGAATCACCACTTTTTCATTAAAAGATACCACGTAGGAGTCTTTAAATAAAGAAGATACAGAAATGAAATTCCTTTTAAATTTAGGAACATAAAAACAATCTCGCAAAATTAAATTCCTATAATTATCAAAGTAAAGATGGACATCTCCCACTGCTTCCGCTGAGACCAAGGATCCATCGCCCATCCGAAGCGTTAAGTCTTCACGAAGTAGACTTCACGTTTCTTTGAATCCCTGTAGAGAAACACAAACATGATTAGTTGCACCGGAATCTATGACCTAGATGTCACTAGATTCCTCAACCAAACAAGTTTCTAAATATAGAAGATCACACCTACCTCCCTTGGAAAGGAAGTCCTTGCAATGCTTCTTTATATGCCCGACCTTACCACAGAAGAAGCACTTAAGCTTCTTTGGGTTCTTCTTCTTCTTCTTCTTGCTCTTGGTAGCAACAGGAATAGAAGACTTACCACTCTTGGCCCGTTGCTTCTTTCCATTCCCAGAGTTAGGATTGGAACCAGAAGCAACTACCATATTGGCCTCACCACCAGCAGGAGACTCACTGATCAACAGTTCAAACTCCTATAACTGTTTCATCAGTTCTGTCAAGGTCATATCCCGTCTATTGCTCAAATTAAAAGTAGCTCTAAACGGAATAAATTCCTTAGACAGAGTCTCAAAGACCATAGTCATCTGAGTTTTAGCATCGATGTCGGCTCCATTGGTTTGTGCCTCAGCGAGGTAACCCATGACCAACATCATGTGCTCCTTTACAGATGTCCCCGGTCTCTGTCTACAGTTTAAGAGTTTCCGAAGTGCCCCTTGCCGCTTTGTTATGGCCTGGCCTCCAAACATGTCCTCAAGATTATCCAAGATCTGCTTCGCAGTCTCATAATCCTGATGTTGAGCCTGCAGCACGTTGTTCATGCTAGCCATAACATAGCAGCGGGCCTGATCATTAGCATCTTTCCAGCGATCGTATGCTTGGAATTGCTCATTACTTGAGTCACCCGTAGGCTCGGGAGGACAAGGAGTTGTCAGTACATATTTCAGTTTCTCAAAGGATAGGACGATGTCCAGGTTCCATTTCCAATCGTTATAGTTCTCACCAGTTAATTGGTTTTTGTCAAGTATCGATGATAAAGCGTTTTTAGACATTTTCAATTTACAATAAAGAATCATATACCAAACATAAGCAAACGCATATATTAATTTAGTAAGATAACACAATCATGTAAAATCATACAAATGTGTTTATGTGTCAAAACCTTGAAAATATCACAACCTTACAACGATAATTCCCAACTCAGAATTCAACAAGCTCCCAGGGGAGTCATGCCAAATTCAATTAGGAACACGGATCCCCTCCTAATTAATATATGCCATCCAGGACCCGTATGATCCAGCATATATTAATAATCGTTTCTTTGGCCATTAATTTTATTAACAGAGCTCCTAGGGGAGGCTAATAATAAAATTAACGTGAGTGTATAACCACCGTTTCAATATTTTATCCATGATTTATAATCACCACCTAGGGGTGTGCAACCATAAATCATACTAAAATACCTTATCCTTTCAGAGATCCAATCTGGTACATGATAGAAATCCCTTCCTAGGGGTCAGGACCACCATGTTCTTCCTATGGACCAACGATGGAGGCCTTAGGTTCTCTCTTCGAAAACCTTCTCCCACTCAATCTTTTGAAGTCAAGGTTTTATTTTAAAATTATGCATGAACAATTTTAATATGAGCGGCACTCCCTATTCTATATGGCATGTTATCAATATACATGGTAAATCATATTATAATGCAGACAAGCAAAGCAATCAAGCAAAGCTACAAGCATAATAATAATAATAACCGTAATATTATGGTTCCACCCTAGAGAATAGAAAAATAAGATTACAAGAGAATAATCGAGACATTTATCAATTCTTCATCCTTGAATCCTCAAGCTGTATCCTTCTTCATGTAATATCCATCTTCAAGTCCTCAATCCCGTATGAATCGAACACTTCATATTTCCGGTCATATCCAAATTTAATGTTTCTCAGAATCGTCCCAAAAATAAAATTAAAACTGCACCAAAAATTGCACCTTTTCTGGACATTTGGTAGCTCTCGGTCGGCAGTCCGATCTGGGTGATCGGTCTACCAATCATGGTGGTTCGGCCTGCCGAACATGAAGGTTCGGCCTGCCGGCAGAGCACCAAAATTTCTGCCCCACTGTCGGCTTGCCAGACCGTACGTCTGGCCTGTCGATTTGTGACCTTCGGCCTGCCGAACTGTGAGGTCCGGCATGCCGACCGAGCAGAAAACCCTCAATCCAGAAAATACAATTTCAATGCAATTCATCAATTTTATTTTCAACAATTCAAAAACATAAAATTAGAGACTCAGGAAATACCTGGAGGCGCCATCATCAATCTTTAAGATCCGACTTCTCGTTCCGTCTTCTCCGAATAATTATTTAATTACAAAATTCTTACAACTTAAAAATTAAATAACAATTCCTAGACGGAGATGATAGTCTGCCATCTAATTACATGAAAAACCTAGATACACATTCTAACCTCTAAGGAACCATAACCGGTATTAATTAATTAATAAATAATTAAACAACAATTTAATCAATCATAATTAATTAATAAACATTCACCACATAATCCATGACAACATATATATTATATAGAAACCTAGAGTGCCATCTCTCTATAAAATTTAATTCAAGCATTGGAGAGATTAAGATCACAAAATTTATGCATATAACATGATTACAAACTTACAAATTTATGCAAAACCTGGGCTCTGAAACAAATTGTTGGAAACAAAGTGCGCCGCGGAATTTTTAAAATTTTTTTTCATCAAAGTATTTTCCAAGACACAAGTTTGACATGTTATATGTATAAATTAAACAGATCTTACTAACCTCAGTGTGCCAAAGAACCTCCACGACCTGTGTAGAGAAGTAACGTTCCAGAAGAGCCTCAACCAACTGGTCTTCTTTGCTATTCTCTATCCACAACCGGAGTGAGTGTGGGCTCACACGCACAGCTCTTCCACCGGTGACTCTCCTTCCAACCAACAGAGAGAACCCAAAGCTAATGTTCATGATTTGTGAACAAAAGCTCTCAGGGAGTTTTCAGATGCTCACTAGAAGAGTATCACTCTTAATCTCTCAAATTGATCTGAGTAAATCATTAGACTCACTCCCTTTTTATACCTATTGGTCCTAGGGTCAGTCCATATCAGATTTGGTCTCAAAAAATCGAAACAGAATCAAGTTCGGATCAATATCTGATAAGATACGGGTGAAAACGTGTAATCTTATGTGCGCTGATAGGCAGGCCGAACTGTCTGATAGGCAAGCCGAACAGCCAGTTCGGCAGGCCGAACACGTCATCCGGCAGGCCGAACTGCCGAGAAAAAATCTCCGCGAATCTTTTATTTTCCACCCGAGATTCTAAAGGATAAAGTCTCAGTTTTGATTCAAATAGCCCAATAGAAAAGATATCTGATCAAAACAAACTTTATCAAGATAATCTCTTAGAAAATAAATCAATTCACAATAATTCTACAAGTTCATCTTGTTCTAATTGTCCAAAATTAAAACAACCGATAAACAGACAAGAATTATCCGAACGCAATAATTCAACAAGTTCATCTTGAACTAATTTTCTTACATAATTAATTCAACCGATAAACAGACATGAATTATTTGATTCTTATAAATTTTAAACCAATCTGATAAATCCGACATAAGTCACCAATTATTAGAAAAGCACGCCGTGTCGTTACAGGATTTTGTGAGCTAGCAATGGGGACCAAAATGGAGTTATAAAGTTCAAGCTCATGATAATTATGAAACCCAATATCCCAGATATACATTTCACAATTATCAACTCCAACGCTACTCCACTAAAAGCTTGGAGCTGCACTCTTGAACTTTATAGAATTACGAAGCTCGTGTAGCTAAGTCTCCATGACATATCATAGTGTATCGTATCCCCATATGATCATCCATAATCGGCTTAAGGACAAGTTCTGTCTTACCTTCCCGATTATTTTTTTATCTTACGTTCCATTGTCTCACCATTAGAAAACTTACCATCCAAAGATAGTATACCATTCGGTTACACCTATGTATCCAAATGGTTGAGCGCTCCAGTTTTCCAATTACAGGACAACGCATATAAGAGGATATCATTACTCCTAAAGAGGAGCTATGGATTCCATATCTATGAATAACAAGTCTACGCTATCAAGAGTCATGCCTCCAACGTACCGGCATGCATGCCACTATAGAGATGTGGGAGTCATCCATTGGTCCATCAAAAGACACAAGTCGAGACAACGGGCCCATTATTCATCTCAGGATTAAGATATAATACAAATGATTGTCTAAAGTGAATCGATTTGCCAAGACAGAATTATTAATCCAAATCAATTCACTTTATGTCCCGATCCAACACATCGTCACCTTTGACAACGCGCCAATGTTTCTATTCATGGAGTCCAACTCCGATGGTCAAGACAAACCATCTCCCAAAAGGGATATAGACAACATAACAATCTTTACATGAATAAAGCGCCCAACTTTATTCCCTCGATTGCGGATCATATGTTTTAGACCGTCACCTTAAGAATCGTGTCTACCGCATAATCATCCCATCATATGCCCAATTCATAAGGTTTAGACTGACAGTCTCAGACTACTGTTTGCTTATCATACATTCAACAAATATGAACGTAAAGAGGACAATATTTGGTATATATAAATGAATAAATTCTTTATTGATAAAAATGTCTCCAAAAACGTATTACATTTTTACTCCTTAGAGCATACATATCTAACACAAATAGTATACTATTTAGTTATACCTATATATCTAAATGATTAAACGCACCAATTTTACAATTATAGGATTATGCTTATAAGAGAATATTATTAACTTTACAAAAAGCTATGGATTCTATATCTATGAATAACAAGTCAATGTCAATCAAGAGTCATGTCTCCAACATACCGGTATGCGTACCTGAATATAATTTAGGATGTCACCTTTTGGTACATCAAAAAACACAAGTCAAGCACACAGACCCACTGATTCATATGCAACACACATGATTGTCTAAATTGAATTGATTTAAACAAAAATAGAATTATTAATCAAATTAATTCAACTTTAGTCTTGATCCAATATATCGTCATCAATGACAATATGTCAATGTTCTTACTCGTGGGGTCTAACTCGATGACCGAGACAACCTATCTCCTATTAGGGATGTAGACAATATGACAATCTTAATATGAATAAAGCGCCCAACTTTATTTTCTTGATTGCAGACCTTAAATAGTTAGACTTTCACCTTAGGATTTATGTCTTATACATAATCTCTCCATCACATTCACGACCTTGAAAGTTTAGATTGACAGTCTCAGACTTTTGTTTGCTTATCATACATTGAACATAAATGAAAATAAAAAGAACATATTTGATATATGAAATAAATATTAAACTCTTCATTTATTAAATGTCTCCAAAAATTATTACATCATTTAATACTTAGAGCACCTAATCTAATAATAATGGCGAAACAACAAAACCACAAAAGCAGATGAAGAAAGGAGCGTAGAAGTTAGGGTTTTTTGTGTGAAATGATAAAGAGCCTAGAACGAGGAAGAGAGGAAGAAAGAATGAAGCAAGGGCATAAGCGTAATAGGGCACAATAGGTGCAGAAATGACCAAAAAGCCAACACTAGAAACAAAAAAGTAAAAGGGACAAATAAGAAGAAAATGAACAAAACGCACCAAAGGGCTGAAAAGGAAAATCACTATACAATGTATAGTGATTTGCGCCTCTTCTTTAACATATAGTAATAATATGGTGTGATAGAGAGCATGTACACCCTAATTGAGATCCAATAATATCTTTTAGATCATGCTTGCTTGATAGGGAAAATCAAGTGCACCCTAAAATAGAATTCTTAAATTATTTAAAAAAAAACTTTATGAAAATAAGATGTTTAAAATTTATCCTTTGAATTGAGTTGTTTTTTCATATTACATTAAAGAATTCCCCTTTTTAAGCAAAAGTTGATATACACATACGCGTGCACGCACACACATATATATATCTATCATTTCTTCTTTTTTAAAAAAATTTTTAGAAGTTTTTGGTACTGTTTGCTTTCAAATTTTCTAATTTTGACAACTTAACCCCAAAACTTTTTATTTTGACACCCTCAACTTGCCAAAGCATTATAATTTACTCCATCTTACTAATGATTGTTAAGTTAGCTCAAAGAAAAGTCAACAATTACCTCACCTTTGTCTAAAATTTTGCAAATCTCAATTTAAAACCCTCACTCAAATCTCTAGATTAACCCTCAAATTTGACCTAAAAAAGTTAAATATGTGGCACATTACAACAATATAGCAAGTTGAGGGTATAAAGACCAAACATAAAAAAGGAGCAATTTGCAAAATCATGAAGCTATGATTTAAAACTATGTTGGGTTAATTATATAGCTATATCTCCTAATTTTAATTATTTTTCAATTTATCATTCTGTTTTAAAAAACTACAAAAGCAATTTTTGATTTAATAAACTTGTTTCAATTTTATCCCTCGCAGATTTTTTAAACAAAAAATGATGATAAAACAATGATACACTTAATTAGACCCAAATTATTTATAAAATATATTTTACTTCTAGAAAAATTTTCTTAAAAATATTCGTACATTCAAAAAGACAACTTAATATTATTTTTTAAAAAAATTTGATGCTTTATTTAAGAAGTTTTTATGTTTTTAAATCTTAAGTATTTTTCATAATTGCTTTTTGTCTAATTTTTTCTCTTTACATTGATAAGATTGAAACAAGTTTTTTATATGTAAAGGATACATTGTAGTTTCTAAAAATAAAAAGGCATGTTGAAAAATAGATAAACTAAAAGATATAATAACGTAACTAACCCAAATTATGTTTTATCAATCAACTATTTTTTTCAATTAAGGTGTGAGGCTTATGGCTTTCACTTTTATATAAAAGAAATAAAACGATCATAACTCTAACTCTAATAAAAACATTGAGACACTCACAAATTTAATCACCTGAACTAGCCACAAGTGGCATAAAAGTATTTTTATTTATTTTTTTCATTTTTTTGCCAAAAATTACTTGCCTTTTTTTTTTAATTTTGCTTTAGATATAGGGAATTTTGCTTTATTTTTCTTTTATTTTTTGACCATCCGATTAAAATTTAATGGTGTAAAATTTAAGGCTGACACAAACAAAATAAACCCAACCTCACCCTGTCGTTTTTTATTTTCATATCAAATTTTTTAAAATAACAAATAAAATTAAAAAAAAAAAAGGAGATCTTCTCTTTTGCCGGACAATCTAGACCAAGAAGACTGTGAAGAAGAATTCACAGGAAAGAAACGACGCTTAAGCTCGGATCACGTCAAGGCTTTGGAAAAACATTTTGAGGTGGAAAACAAGCTAGAGCCAGAGAGAAAAGCTAAATTGGTCGATGAACTGGGACTACGACCAAGACAAGTAGCTATTTGGTTCCAAAATCGCCGTGCCCGTTGGAAGACGAAATAATTGGAGAAAGATTGTACATTCCTTAAATTCCTTGCTATAAACACTGTCTGTCTCTTTATATTTCTCCGCCGATTCAGTGTGTCAATCAAAAAAGGGTTCATTACAAAATGATGATTCAATCAATATAAACTATTTAATAAAAACTCAAAAAAAAATAACGACTCAAACTTCGGAGAGAAATTAGACTAAATGCAACAATTAGTCACATTATAAGTTTTTTATGTTTACCTTTCGATGGGAAAATGGAGATCAAAGCACCCAGAGAATCTTAGCTACTAAAACTCTTCATAACTGAAAAAAGCAAAAACAACATAAAACCAGATTCCAGAGAATCTTGATGGTTTCAAATTCTCTCTTACCTTTGTACTATACAATTGAAACACTTAAAAAATTAAAAAAAAAAAAGAAAAAGAAAAAGGAGATCTCCTTCTATATTGTCGGTATTGCTCCTGGCGATCCTGGAGACGATGAGGATTGTGATTCCATCCGCGACCCTCGCGATCTTGGCCACGACGGAGTCGCAACAGGAGCTCTCAACCATAGCACGATAGGGTCGCGACCTCCATGCAATGGAATCACCAGCAACGGTGGTCACGATTCCCCACTGCGACGCATCCATCTCTACGACCTTCGCCCACGAGGGAACACGAGGGGTGGTCGATCGGCTTCTCCGTCGCTGCCTCTGGCCATCAATCGGCTCGAAGTGATGGTCGAGCACCATCGCAAGGTCGCGACCCATGACCTCCTAATCTGAGCTCGCGATCCGTCTAGTGAGATCCAACCCCTCACAACCTTTAGCGACCCAACCCTCTCTGCCGGTGATCTTTTTTGGGACGAGACCCTAACATTTTTTTTTTGTTTTATTTTTTAGATTTTGTTTTATTTTGTCTTCTTTTTGAAAATCTGACATTTTGTTTTTGAATTTTAACTGTTTTAATTTTTATAATCTGGTGCATTTGTGTCAATAATGTGTAGGTTTTTTTTTTAATTTTTGACCATCAAATTCATATCTAATAAATATATATAAAAAAACCTTATTGAAAAGACCTTTTAAATGTTCCTATCACAGTCATGCCTTACTTATATCTTCCGACAAAAATTTTTTAGAAACTCCCAGAAAGTTGCAACTCCGCGTTTGCGTTTATGAATAAGTGGGCTGTAAGAGTACCTGCACTGCAATAAGTATGTATAGGACCGTAGTCCGTGGTACTTAATGCATTTTAAAAAAATAAAATAAAACAAATTATCTAAGGTAATGTAGCCGAGGTGCATCAAATTGTAGTCATCATTTTGTGGTCTAGCCATCGCATTCGGTGGACCAATAGACCATTTATATCTTAATTCTTTTTCTCCCTATCTAATTTACACGTTCGTCGAGCTTTATGCTATTTTCCTACCTTTCACATTGATGTGTCAATTTTTTTAAGTCCAAAAATCAAAACATATTTTGGTGCACCAGGTCAAGCCGTCGATCACTCCTGCATATTTCCACGTAAATACAGGAAAGCTCACTGAAATTACTATTATCCAACGCTTTATCAACTCTTGCACTCCATTGGGTTGCATCACGGTCTCTCTATAAATTAGTATCAAGATTATAAGAAAAAAAGTTGGAGGCACCCACCCATCTTGTTTCTATATAGCTTCGCCCTTTAGATGATGTTGATGCTTACCATAATTCGACGTCGAATCAACACTGCGTTCGGCTGCGCACGGTCTGACTCTTCCCTGGCTCGTCTCTGCCTGGCCCGACATACCTGCCATAAGAGGAGGGGGGCTTCGGAGGTGAGAGTAAGGTTCCGGTCAAGGGTTCTCCGATGCTCAAGGCAGGGGTTGCTCGGCAGAGGACGGGAGCTTGTTAGGTGGGAGGAGTCTCTCTCTCTCTAGAGTTGTAACGCCCCAGAATTTATTTAATGTTATTATAATATAAATGATGAATTAGTGTGCCATAATTAATGTTTTAACATTAATTTGATTACTTAGTTGGATTTTGAATTTTTGGTTGTTTTGTTAATTTATTGAATTCAAATGATTTCTTATTGTTTTAAAATGATGTTTTAAGTTTTGAAACACAACAATTTGTCAATTGTTAAAAATATTTCGTTTTACAAAACCGTGGGTGGCATTTGGTTTTCGCACAGTAAAACCGCTTACAAATTTTCTCTATTTATTCCCTCTCTCCTCACTCTCTCTCCTCTCTCTCTCTTGCCCGTGAGCTCTCTCACTCTCTCTCTCTTGGTTTCTCCCTTCTCTCTCAATTTCTCTTTGAAATTTTGAATCAAAATTCAATCCAAGGTTCGGGTTAGCAAGGAGGAAGCTCGGGAACGAGATTTGGCTATCAAAAACGTGGATTCAAAGCTTCGATTCAAGGTTAGTTTTGAAATTTCTAAACTTTTTCCAAAATTTTCAATTTTGTACATTTTTGAAATCTAGGTTTGCTTGAGCTTAGAAAACCTTTGATTTGAGTTAAATGAACTTAGAACAGCCAGAATCTAAGTTTAGATTGAAGAAAAACGGATTGGATTCAAGATTTTTCATTTTTCTCCCCATTTTCTCATTTTCAGATTTTTGAGTTTAAATATTGTTTAAATGAGTTCAAATGTGTTCTAGTATGTTTTTCTATCAACTATGATTGTTTTTCATGCTTGGGATTTGAGAAAAACAAGTTAAAATCAAGATTTGGATTTTGGGGGAATCGAAAACCCGTGGCTAGATTTTTGGGTTTTCCCAGTTCAACAGGCCGAACTACGTGTTTGGCAGGCTGGATTAAGGATCGGCAGGCCGGTGTTCTTCTGTCCGGCAAGCCAAACCTGGGGAATGACCGGCCGACCGGACTTAGTTTCTGGCAGGCCGAACTGTGCAGTTCAGCCGGCCAAAGCAGGGAGTCTGGCAGGCCGACCGAGCATGGAGAATTTTGTGATTTTTCACTCGTTTTCACTGTTTTGAACCCCGATTTAAATTCCAACCTTATAGAATGATTTTAAGGATACAAATGGCACACTAGGACATCATGAAATGGTTTAGTAACATAAAATGACTTGAACTAGATATTGATCGACTTAGTTGGTATATAGGATCGTTCGTGGTTCCACAGAGCTAACGTATAGAGGACCGGGATTACGGTGTGGGGCACCGATACGATTATCGAGGTAGGACTTCTACCCCATCTCCTTGGTAGCCTAGTTTCAAAATGATTTGGCTTTGAAAAGGATATCTATTAAAATGTTTTCAACGGTTGTTTGAAAATGAATTTATCGGTTATATTCTAATATACCGTGAACTGAAATGAACTTCATAATGAATGTAAATGACAACACTTGGTAATTGGGTTTTGAATGATGATGATAATAAACATATAGGCATGATGCCATATCAGAGATCGGGTCGTGTAGCGATTGACCTTGGGGGCAGGTCCCAAAACCCAGCTGTGCCACTACGGTGGTGATATTCTTATGGTTTGCCTAGGAAAAGAAAATGATATTTTTGGTTGTTCGAGTAAACTGTTCTGGGTAAGAATGGTTTTATTTAACCTTATTTATTTATTTATTTATTCAAGGTTTCTTTTAAATAATTCATGAATAATGAAATGTTTCCTTAAATTAATGTATTCTATAAAACATAGTCCTACTGGGCCTTTCGCTCACGTTTTATTTGTTTTAAACTTTTTCCCCTCTAGGTGGTTTTCCATTTAGGTTTAGAGAGGATTCAACGGACAGGACCCAGGAGCAATAGAGGGACTAGTAAATTTATTTGTATTATTTAAATCAAGGCATGTAAGATTTTAACTTTCTTTGTACTTGGACTGTGATTGTATTTATGATATTGTCAATAACATATGTGTGCACAAGTTGTGGGTCTGTGGGACCCATACTCGCGACTTTACTGTTTTATTATTATTTGTTTAATGATTTCAATTACTTAATGTATATGAACTCTTTTATAAGGTGTTGTTTTGAAAACCTCATATTTTATTACTTAATTCAACCCTTAAACTCTTGATTTTAATAAATCTTTCCTTTAATTAATTTAAATAATCCACCACATCACCTCTCGTACTCCAGGGCATGACAGAATGGTATCAGAGCTCAAGGTTATGAACCTTGGGAATTATGCACACATAGGTTTGACAATGAAATTCCTCTGACAGTCCAAAATTTTGTTTTCAGAAGTGAGAGAATGGCACCTAGACGTCGTTCGATAGCTGACGCCGAGTTCGGAAATGATGAGGGCATGATGAGGTCTATGTTTGCGGCTTTTCGGCAGATGGCAACCAGTGCTAGACCAGAAGATTCTGATGTTGGTCGTCAGCATGCGTACTTTAAGGAATTCCAGCATGTGTCTATTCTGACTTTTGGTGGTAATGGTGATCTGTAGTTAGCAGAGTATTGGCTGGATTCGGTCTTGAAGCATTTGGATACCCTTGGTGTGCTTGAGGAGTATTGTGTGGAGTTTGCTGCGTATAAGCTTGAGGGTGGCGCTAACACTTGGTGGAAACAAGCTAAGCGTTTGGAGCTCGGTGATGATATCAGTTGGGACAGGTTCGAGGAGCTGTTCTATGATCGATATTTTTAGCAGGGGTATAGAGATCAGAAGGCAGCTGCGTTCTACAGGTTGCAGCAGGGTGAGTTGTCAGTCCAAGAATATGAGGCAAGGTTTAATGAGTTGGCTAGGTTTGCTCCATCAGCGGTGGCATCGGAGTGTGAGAAGTGTATTAAGTTTCAGGAAGGGCTCAAGACTCCTATTCGGCGACAGTTGGTTGCTCTGCGGCTTAGGAGTTTTGGAGAGCTTGTGTCGTCGGCGATATCCATGGAGAATGATTACGTGCAGTATTGTGAGGATAGAGCCAAGGCTTCAGGAGGACCGCAAAGGAGCGGTAGGAAGAGCACTAGTAGCCATCCGACTTCGGGGAAGAGCAAGCAAGGTGGCACAAACAGTGGTAGCAGCAGTTCATCTGGCAGCGGGCGCAGCAATCCTTACAGCTTCCATTGTCATTTCTGTCAGCAGCCTGGACACATCAAGAGGAGTTGCCCAATCAGGAGTGCTTGTCTTAGATCTCAGACTGGGGAGGATGCCAGTCGTCAGTCTCAGCCTCAGACCCTACCTCTGCCTCAACAATACCCGCAGTTGTAGTATCCCTAGTTCTCTCCTCGGCAGTTCTCATATCCGGCACGGGGACGACAGCCGCAGCATTTCCAGCGCAGCGTCCCTCAGTATCGAGCGCCGAGTACAGGTAGTGTGCAGTCATCTCCATCTCAGCAGCATCGGCAGAATAATCCAGGACCCAGCAATGTTGGTAGAGGAAAAGGGAAGGCTCCAGTGCAGGTTCATGCAATGGCATCTGGAGGTTCAGATTCTCATGTTGGTAACGCGGTTGTCGATGGTACGATCTTGGTTTCTAGATCTTTAGCTCGTGTTTTATTTGATACCGGTGCCTCTCATTCTTTCATTTCGAGTTTTTTTGTACATGCCTTGGGATTAGAGATAGAAGAGTTTAATGAACCCCTAGTCATAACTTCTCCCTTGGGGCGGGTGTGTGTAAATTGTATGTGTAAATCTTGTAAAATAAAGATTGGGGATGAGATTTTGAAAAGTGATTTGATTATACTTTCCATGAGCTCCTATGATGTAATTCTAGAGATGGACTGGTTGTCCAGGTATAATGTAGTTGTGGACTGCCAACTTAGAAGAGTGACCCTAGTGTCTAATAGGGGGACGATGATCACTTACCAGGGTGGTGGTGATTGGTTAACGAGTGAGCATCTCATGAAGTCGTGTTTAGGAGGGCGAAGGAATCTAGGTTGTTGTGCTTTTCTTGCCAATCTAGATTGCAGGCCCTATGCTTTGAGAGGCAGTGTAGCGATTCCAGTGGTTGATGAGTTTGAGGATGTCTTCCCCGACGAGTTGTTAGGATTACCACCGCATCGGGAGATTGAGTTTGGTATCGAGTTGTTTCTGGGGACAGCATCGATTTCTATGGCACCTTATCGGATGGCGCCGACAGAAATGAAAGAATTGAGGAGGCAACTTCAGGAGCTTGCTGATAAAGGGTATATTCAAAATAGCACATCTCCGTGGGGAGCATCGGTTTTGTTTGCTAATAAGCATGATGGGACTCTCAGGTTGTGTGTAGATTATTGACAGCTGAATCGTGTTACGGTGAAGAACAAGTATCCCTTGCCTAGGATTGATGAGTTGTTTGATCAGTTGGGAGGTTCGCGGTACTTCTCAAAGATTGATTTGTGGTCGGGTTATCATCAGCTCAGGAATAAGGAAGAGGATATTCCCAAGACAGCTTTTAGGACTCGGTATGGGCACTTTGAGTTTTTGGTTATGTCGTTTGGGTTGACGAATGCTCGGGCAGCTTTCATGGATTTGATGAACAAGATATTTAGGCCGTATCTGGATTAGTTCATGATCGTGTTCATCGATGATATTCTTATGTATTCTAAGACTTGGGAGGAGCATGAGCAGCATCTCCGGATCGGGCTTCAGACTCTACGGGAGCACCAGTTGTATACTAAGAGGGAAAAGTGCAAGTTTTGGTTGACTGAGGTCAAGTTTCTGGGTCATGTCATCTCGAAGCATGGTATTTCTGTGGATCTGTCCAAGATTGAATCCATAGTGGAGTGGGAACGACCAAGGAATATGGCAGAGATTCGCAGCTTCTTAGGTCTTGCTGGTTATTACAGGAAATTTGTAAAGGATTTTTCGAAGATTGCAGCTCCCTTGATGAGATTGATCAAGAAAAATGTCAGGTTTGAGTGGAATAAAGATTGTGAGCTTGCTTTTCAGGAATTGAAGAACCGGTTGACTTCAGCTCCAGTGTTAGTTATTCCTAGCAGTGATGAGCCATATGAGGTTTATGCAAATGCTTCAGGGCGCAGACTTAGATGCGTGTTGATACAGCATGGACGTGTGGTTGCATACGAATCGAGACAACTAGGACCTCACGAGCGGAATTATTCTACTCATGATTTAGAGCTCGCAGCGGTGATTCACGCGCTGAAGATTTGAAGGTGTTACTTGTATGGAGCGTCGTTTCAGGTCTTCTCCGATCATAAGAGTTTGAGGTATTTGTTCACTCAAAGAGATCTTAATTTGAGGCAGCGTAGATAGATAGAGTATATGGAGGATTATGATTTTACGTTGCAGTATCATCCCGGGAAAGCTAATGTGGTCGCGGATGCGCTTAGCAGGAAGTCTTCAGGGATTCTCGCTTGTTTGGCTTTTGAGGGCTGGAGCAGGGATGCGACAGTGAGCGAGTATAGGCTACGATATCATGAAGACTGTGATCGAGTTTCAGTTTCTCATGTGGAAGCGACCCTAGCTTGTTCGGATGGTGAAGCAAAGTCAGTGGCAGGATCGGCATTTGCAGGGGATTTGGTCACGAATTTAAAATGGGGAGCAGTTTAAAGAATAGAGCGTGCATGTAGATGGATCGTTGTATTTCCGGGAGCGTCTTGCAATCCCAGCTATCGCCGAGGTGACAAAAGCCTTTTTGGATGAAGCTCATAGGTCTCAGTTTGCTATTCATCTGGGAAGCACAAAGATGTATCGCGATTTGAAGAGGCAATATTGGTGGAGAGGCATGAAGAAAGATGTAACGCCCCTATATGGGGGTTAACAGTTTTTAATGAGATAAAATAAAAATAAATAGTAAAAGTAAAACCTTAAAAATAAAATTTGCCTGGGACTTAAATGAAAACTCTTAACTCAAAAATAAAAATATAAACGACAATTAAACCACAGTTTTAATGTAGCACCTTAAATTTAATAATATAAACTGTTGTCATCATCATTTTAACCCTCAACACATTGTAATACAGTCACAGAAGTAACAATTGATGCTTACATTATCATGAAGAACATTCTCAACGATTGAAGCAGTCCCAATGTAATATAGCTACATCACGTCCTCAACTATATTTCTCGTAGCCACCTCACACTTAGTGAGTCCTGAAAAGATATAAACATAAGGGAATGAGCAACACTATGCTCAGTAGAGAAAGCTATTACTCACCTCTATCATTACCACATTAAAATCTGCATGGTTAGTAAGTCACATCATATTCCAGATTATGAGGTTTATTATGATCACATCTTATGGATACCGTAGTTAATCATTACCAAGTGTCATAATTACACATTTATACAAATATTACCAATCATCATTGTTCCTAGGTATCCATGTTAAATTGAGTATCACTCAACTCATCGAGACCCAAATGGGCGCACTTGATCACCCTATAAACATTCCAAGGGTGTTCCGGTGAGGGGACATCAAGCCCCGAGTCCTCACCAAATCGATTCCTGTACAGTGTGTTCTGGGACTTTCAACCCAAGGAAGCGTCATCACCTTCCCCCTATTTTTCCTTTTAGGGTATTCATGCCCAAGGACGTAACCGTCGCCCTTTTCATGTCTCACAATTTCTCTATATTAAATCATTATTAATAGAGTTAATTTTCCTAACCATGCTTCTCAATTTATAACATGTGTCAATTCATTATGTTCCTCGCCGTACAATACAAGACGAGTCCATGTCATAGTTTCCTATGTGATACACATATAATATCAGTTCAACATAGATATATATATATTGCGGCAAAACAATCAATTTTAATTCTATAAAAACCTCACAAAAGATGAGTAATAGAATCCCTACCTTTCAAGCTTATCAACAGTCTCTTAATCCTGAAATCAATTAACGTTAGCTCCATACTCCCTTGATCTTGAACTCCAAGCAAAACAGATCCAGTTGTATCTTGCTGTATCTACGAAGCATCCTCTGTAGTGCTCCTCGAGCGACTATGAATGGCTAGGAATGCTTCCTGGAGATCATACATTCTTGAAAACGTCATTCTGGACTCCGATACTGCTGTTTGAATCGCCTCGATTCGCGTGCAGTCGGTACCGGATGATTTTCATCGGAGTGGAATTTGCTCGAACGGAGGTCACCATTGCATCCAGAGCATCGAAACGAGTCAGGAGGCGGTCTCGGATCTTCGATCGGAGGTCCGGATCACAAAATCCCATTTTGGCCTTTGACCGGCCGTTGACCGGCGTTGACCACCGTTGACCGGCGTTGACCGACTTTGACCGTCGTTGACCGGCGTCAATCGGGGTCCGTTGGCAGCTGGGCTCGGGCCTACCCCCCCTAAATCGACCCTTCTGAGTCCAATGGCGGGGTCAATTTCACCCAATTCTGCCTCTAACATAGCGGGTCGTGAAGTACAACGTCGGTAGAAATGGATGAGCTCCGATCTTGATTCTCCGACGATGGAAACCTGAAATTGGCTGAGGGCTTTTGCTACCCATCCTCCTATGAGCATTTCCCCTCATCCAATTTGAAGAAACGTGGCTGGGAAGAGCCAAAACGGAGACTCCCGCGGCGGTTGACGGCGGCGTTGGCCGTTCTCCGGCGAAACCGGCTCCTTCCGTGCAATTGATCGAGGGGTTTTACTCCCCTTGATCCTCTGAACTCATTGGGAGGGGTGGTGTCAGTCACCTCCTCCGGCAAGGCGGAGTTCCACCATGGGGGCGGCGGTGCACGGCGGCAATAGACGGGCGGAGCAATCCGGCGGTTGTTGAGCTGCCACCAAGGGTGGGTTTTGTTCCTCTCATCACGGTGGTCGTGTAGGAACAAGAATCACGTCGATCGGACGTCGGACGGCGAAGATATCTCGTCGGAAAGAAATGGGTTTTGCCGCCACTTTGGGCGGCGCGTGTGGTCTCCTCCGGCGGCGTTTTGGGCGGCGCGGCACCTCGTTGGACTCAGCTCGTCGAGAGCTTTCCATTGGTGCGGGAGGTGTCGAAAACGGATGCCGAAATCTCAGACGATCTTTGAGGAGAGAGAGAGAGAATTTTTAGAGAGAGAAAGTAGAGAGAGAGAGAGTTTCGAATTATGAGAGATTTTCTGATTTTTTTTATATATATACTAGGTAATTGATCTAATTACCTTAATACCCTTAGGAGAATAACGGGTGTCACAGCTCTACCCCCCTTAAAGAAATTTCGTCCTCGAAATTTCAATTCTAGTAATACTAGTAAAAATTATGATTCCAATTCTGAGTCTAAACCGTTAATGCTGTTTGTCCTCCAAATTTAAGTTATCGTATCTCCACTCATTTACTGCATAATAAATCTTACTCCTAAATCCCTCAAGAGAGTATTTCTGACAAGTTTCAACTTGTAACACCGTATAATAGTCTAAGAATCTGATCAGGCATACATATTGACCATACCATGATTCCAGTCCTTCATTGTCCATGGACTGTGATTTACAATCACATTTAAGGAGATTGCCAGAGAAATTTTATATACTTCATCTTTAGGTTCCTTTTCCTTTTTGAGTAAGGAAAAGTCAAATATATTTGATTTCATACCTCAACTAATAAACTAAAACATAATCATAAAACATATATCACAAACACTTATATTCAAAACCATACATTAAACTTATTCATAGAGATATTAAACGGAATCTCTGGTTGCAAACATACCCGACATATTTTTCATTAAACATCTATCCTCATGACACAAACATTCAATCCAAATAATATACTCATATTTCATATGGAATATCCCCATAACTGACTCTGGTACTTCCACATAATATTAACAGAATATTACACATTACAAACATAATACGGATACGTTTCGAGAGTACAAGGCACTCCGTATACCAGCTATCCATATCATGCATGCTTATAGAATACAAAAACATCGATAAACAAAAGATCGGACCTTAAGAAGGATGCGTTTCGAGAGCATCAAGTACTCCGTATCCAGCCATCCCGGCATTAGGCTCAATGAATCTAAAAGATTGAACAACAACGTACCACAAGAAACACAGAATACAAGACAAACGGTTATTCGCAACACACGAAATACGGACACACATGCCTATATGCCAAAGATAAAACAAAAAGATTACAGATGGAGATTCAAATCAATTGGCCGCTCCCGGCTTTCCCTTTCCCATTCAAGCTTGGATGTTGCAGTGTCGGATTCTGGATGTATGATTTGCATTTTATCTATCAATTCCTCAGCTGTTGAAGCAGTGACAAAGATTTGTCTCTCCGATTCTGTAGTGATGTTTTCTTCCACAGCGTAATCTAGAAATTTCAAAAGACCGTCATAAAAACCCTTTACGTTCAGCAGTCCCAAAGGTTTGGAATAAAAGCCCAACAATTGCCCACAAGCAACTATAAATATTTCCTCAAGAGTACCTAGACCACCAGGTAATGCTATAAAAGCATCAGAATTATAGATTATGTCTTTAAAATTTTTAGGGATACTCCTGACTCCTTCTCCCTTACCTATGGCTTCCTTACAAAGGTTTCCTTCAACTGGAATATGAGGCCAAATTCTTACATCAGTAGCGTCGCTAGACCTAGCTGCTAGTGCCATATTTACCATCATTTTTATACTACCACCCCCATAGATTATGTTAATCTTCTTGCGTGCTAGGACTTGCCCTAAGTGATTTGCAGCTTCTAAATAAGCTTTATCTTTTCCAAAGCTGGAACCACAAAAGACACAGACATTCTTTATTTTCTTCGTGGACTGGGAGGTAGACATATTTGGTTTATAGAAGTGGTTGCTTAATGTCTGCTCCACTTAGACTTCGGGTTCTACATGAGTTTTTAAAGATGAGAAATATACAAAAAGGGCTAAAGAGATAGACGAGTAGGTAATGAAAAGGTAATCCAAAGATTTAAACAAAATCTTGTGCGGATAAGAAAGTAAGATAAGGTGATTGATAGTTTACAGAAAATCTGATTCACTTTTTGAAAAAGATTAGACTCTAATTGTATAACTTTTGACAATTGAGAACAATTTGACAGAAGACCCTCTTGACACAACTGTAGACTTTTTGACAAATATACAACAAGTCTAGAAATTTAATATAAACGACAAATACTGTAGAACTTTTGAAATTTGAGACACAAATCTTGAAATATCTGGATAAGCTTTTCAAAATTCAAACATATTACTGTACCGTATGTGACGTGTCTAATAAGATAATATATTTTATTATATATATATTTAAGAAAGTCATAAATTAAATAAGATATTAACACTTACTGTATCAATCTAATAATCACAATTATTTCAAACACAAAAGCAAATATTCTGAGTAAAAGAAAAACACAAACTGTTGAACATCAGCTAAAACTGCTTCAAATAAGTAAAGACTAAATAACCTTTATAGAGCGATGACTTATTCCCCATCCAGTTTTCTTATGGCTTGGCAAACAGGATCTAGAAATACCATATTCCTGAGGCGTTGTCTTTCTGTATAAAATTTAGGCCAGAGTTTAAAAATAGCTCCTTGAACATATCCACTAGGGTGACCATGGAGAGGAGGATGGATGCTATCCAAGTTCTCCTTTGAAAGTCCATCCCTACAAAACCTTATTTTATCCTCTCTATTCGTAGACATATAACCAGGTGAAGTACATTTACCGTTACAATTTTGTCTTCCACATTTGTTACAAGTGACCACGATGGCACGAGCTCTTCTTTTCATTGCACTACGACTGGTACCTGTTCCTGGTAAACCGACATCTTGACTAAAGTCACTCGGACGGATCTTCCCCTCTATTAACATTCTCACATCACAAGGGATACCAAAACGCATAAGAATCCACAACCGAGTAATTCTAGCCTTGTATTTCTTTCTGAGAATCTTTTGGGAGAGTGATGGGAAATACTTTCTCAGTTATTTTCTTCTTTTAGAGGAAAAGAAGAATTTCTAATGAAAAAGAAGAGGATTTGCGATTTAGAGAGAAAATAACAAATTAAGAGAGAAAAAGTGAACTCGGAGAAATAAGCTCCTATGCACAGTAAACGTATATGTAAACAATGATTAAACCACTGTATATGACACGTATAGAGACCACGTGGGAGAGACAGTGTGAATCAAACTGATTTAGAATTTGAACTAGGCCCAAATGTTCTTAGTTGAAAATGGTCAGGTTGTTTCGGGCCTTAACACATTTAGAACGAGTTAAATAACAAACACAAAATTGAAAACCAATTTGCATAAATCTTAAACCCAATTCAAGCCACTATAGATAAGTTAACTATGAACAACAAATCTAATTTAACGACAACAAGGATCTTCCTGAATGATCCAGCAACTCAAATAATTTTGTTTTAATCAAAACCTTATTGAACAATACATACACCCATATGTTATTGATAATACTCAACATCTATCAATGGATTCATCATCATTACTACCAAGGGTTTAGAATGCGACTAACCTTGAAATCAATACGATTTACGTCTTTCAACGTAGACCATATCAACGAACAAAGACACTAGATGTTACTACTTAGGAACATCTACAATCTCCACAATTTTACTTATACAATATATAATTTCCTCATATAACAAAACCTTAGGTAACCAAAAGATTCACTGATACACTTAAATACAATGTACGTAACAAAATATTCCAATTTTGAGATTCATGCATTCTAGACTTTACACAGTCTCAACAGACCAAAAGTCTAACATTTATCTCTCTCAAGATTCAATACCATGATTCCCAACTTATATCATATTCCTCAAATAAATAGAACTTTCAAGAAAAGTTATTGACACTTATGTGCTCCATCGAATCCACACATAATCATTACTTAGGTTTGAATCAATTACGAAAAATTTGGCATATCTATGCCAAACTTTAAAATCAATAAATCAAGCCTTATATTTTTTTTTTTATTGTTTTTCACGAGACAAAAGGCTCTTAAATCCTCGTATCTACACGAATTTCTCATCGTTTATACGAATTAGATATGCTTATAGATCCTAATATTATACGAATCTCTCATAAGCATTCTACTTATAAACTCATTCCATATAATTATCATTCCCTCATAACTATTAATACTTTCCTTCTATATAATTATTGTACTCATATAACCATAAGTATTTTCATTCTATGGCCTTTCCATGTTACATCCTTCTAGACTGTATAAATCAATGTGAAGGTTCATTTTGATGATGACAATGAAAATTCAGCTTCAAAACCATCTCAAAAATATATTTTTTAAAGTGGTGCTACACTCCCTAGGTTAACCGAACCTAGGCTCTGATACCAAAAATTCTGTAACGCCCCTATATGGGGGTTAACAGTTTTTAATGAGATAAAATAAAAATAAATAGTAAAAGTAAAACCTTAAAAATAAAATTTGCCCGGGACTTAAATGAAAACTCTTAACTCAAAAATAAAAATATAAACGACAATTAAACCACAGTTTTAATGTAGCACCTTAAATTTAATAATATAAACTGTTGTCATCATCATTTTAACCCTCAACACATTGTAATACAGTCACAGAAGTAACAATTGATGCTTACATTATCATGAAGAACATTCTCAACGATTGAAGCAGTCCCAATGTAATATAGCTACATCACGTCCTCAACTATATTTCTCGTAGCCACCTCACACTTAGTGAGTCCTGAAAAGATATAAACATAAGGGAATGAGCAACACTATGCTCAGTAGAGAAAGCTATTACTCACCTCTATCATTACCACATTAAAATCTGCATGGTTAGTAAGTCACATCATATTCCAGATTATGAGGTTTATTATGATCACATCTTATGGATACCGTAGTTAATCATTACCAAGTGTCATAATTACACATTTATACAAATATTACCAATCATCATTGTTCCTAGGTATCCATGTTAAATTGAGTATCACTCAACTCATCGAGACCCAAATGGGCGCACTTGATCACCCTATAAACATTCCAAGGGTGTTCCGGTGAGGGGACATCAAGCCCCGAGTCCTCACCAAATCGATTCCTGTACAGTGTGTTCTGGGACTTTCAACCCAAGGAAGCGTCATCACCTTCCCCCTATTTTTCCTTTTAGGGTATTCGTGCCCAAGGACGTAACCGTCGCCCTTTTCATGTCTCACAATTTCTCTATATTAAATCATTATTAATAGAGTTAATTTTCCTAACCATGCTTCTCAATTTATAACATGTGTCAATTCATTATGTTCCTCGCCGTACAATACAAGACGAGTCCATGTCATAGTTTCCTATGTGATACACATATAATATCAGTTCAACATAGATATATATATATTGCGGCAAAACAATCAATTTTAATTCTATAAAAACCTCACAAAAGATGAGTAATAGAATCCCTACCTTTCAAGCTTATCAACAGTCTCTTAATCCTGAAATCAATTAACGTTAGCTCCATACTCCCTTGATCTTGAACTCCAAGCAAAACAGATCCAGTTGTATCTTGCTGTATCTACGAAGCATCCTCTGTAGTGCTCCTCGAGCGACTATGAATGGCTAGGAATGCTTCCTGGAGATCATACATTCTTGAAAACGTCATTCTGGACTCCGATACTGCTGTTTGAATCGCCTCGATTCGCGTGCAGTCGGTACCGGATGATTTTCATCGGAGTGGAATTTGCTCGAACGGAGGTCACCATTGCATCCAGAGCATCGAAACGAGTCAGGAGGCGGTCTCGGATCTTCGATCGGAGGTCCGGATCACAAAATCCCATTTTGGCCTTTGACCGGCCGTTGACCGGCGTTGACCACCGTTGACCGGCGTTGACCGACTTTGACCGTCGTTGACCGGCGTCAATCGGGGTCCGTTGGCAGCTGGGCTCGGGCCTACCCCCCCTAAATCGACCCTTCTGAGTCCAATGGCGGGGTCAATTTCACCCAATTCTGCCTCTAACATAGCGGGTCGTGAAGTACAACGTCGGTAGAAATGGATGAGCTCCGATCTTGATTCTCCGACGATGGAAACCTGAAATTGGCTGAGGGCTTTTGCTACCCATCCTCCTATGAGCATTTCCCCTCATCCAATTTGAAGAAACGTGGCTGGGAAGAGCCAAAACGGAGACTCCCGCGGCGGTTGACGGCGGCGTTGGCCGTTCTCCGGCGAAACCGGCTCCTTCCGTGCAATTGATCGAGGGGTTTTACTCCCCTTGATCCTCTGAACTCATTGGGAGGGGTGGTGTCAGTCACCTCCTCCGGCAAGGCGGAGTTCCACCATGGGGGCGGCGGTGCACGGCGGCAATAGACGGGCGGAGCAATCCGGCGGTTGTTGAGCTGCCACCAAGGGTGGGTTTTGTTCCTCTCATCACGGTGGTCGTGTAGGAACAAGAATCACGTCGATCGGACGTCGGACGGCGAAGATATCTCGTCGGAAAGAAATGGGTTTTGCCGCCACTTTGGGCGGCGCGTGTGGTCTCCTCCGGCGGCGTTTTGGGCGGCGCGGCACCTCGTTGGACTCAGCTCGTCGAGAGCTTTCCATTGGTGCGGGAGGTGTCGAAAACGGATGCCGAAATCTCAGACGATCTTTGAGGAGAGAGAGAGAGAATTTTTAGAGAGAGAAAGTAGAGAGAGAGAGAGTTTCGAATTATGAGAGATTTTCTGATTTTTTTTATATATATACTAGGTAATTGATCTAATTACCTTAATACCCTTAGGAGAATAACGGGTGTCACAAAAGATGTTCAAGTGTACGTGGCCAAGTGTTCAACGTGTCTTTAGGTGAAAACCGAACATCAGAAGTCTGCAGGTCAGTTTCAGCCGCTTCCTATTCTAGGGTGGAAATGGGAGCATGTGACGATGGATTTTCTCACAGGTTTGCCAAGGACGGAGCAGCGGCATGATGCAGTTTGGGTCGTGGTCGACAGGTTGACAAAATCGACACATTTCATTCTATTTAGGTCGACGTGTTCGAGGAAGATTGTCGGGGATTTGTATCTGCAGAACATTGTGAGGTTGCATGGAGTTCCTTTGTCCATCACTTCTGATCGAGACACTAGGTTTAATGCTAAGTACTGGAGGAGTTTTTAGGAGGCCTTAGGTATGGATTTGAACTTCAGTACGGCGTTTCATCCTTAGACTGATGGACAGTCTGAGCGGGTTATTCAGATTCTCGATGATATGTTGCGTGCCTGTGCGCTGGACTTCGGCAAAAATTGGAGGCAATGTTTGCATTTGGCGGAGTTCGCATACAACAATAGCTATCAAGTGAGTATTGGTATGGCACCGTTTGAGGCGTTGTATGGGCGACTGTGTCGGTCACCTGTGTGTTGGGCCGAGCTAGAAGAGAGGGTTATTCTTGGGCCGGATGAGATCCGTGATAGCAACGAGAAAGTCGAGGTGATTCGAGATAGATTGAGGGCAGCTCAAAGTCGACAGAAGAGTTACGCGAATAGGAGACATAGACCCTTAGAATTCGCGGTTGGAGATTTTGTTCTCTTGAAGGTATCACCTCGTAAGGGAACTATGCGGTTCAGAGTGAGTGGGAAGCTCGCGCCGAGGTATATTGGGCCATTCGAGGCCACTCAGCGTGTTGGTGTGGTTGCTTATCGGCTTGATCTTCCGCCTGAACTTTCTCATGTTCACGATGTGTTCCATGTGTCGATGCTTAGGAAGTGTCCGCCTGAGCAGGGTAAGAAAGTTTCATTTCACGATGTGCAGGTTCAGGAAGATACGACGTACGAAGAAGTGCCAATTCAGATCATCGATCGGAAAGTAATTAGTTTGCGACATCGTGAGATACCATTGGTAAAGGTCGCGTGACAGCATCACATGAGATACCGTTGGTAAAGTTGTAACGCCCCAGAATTTATTTAATGTTATTGTAATATAAATGATGAATTAGTGTGCCATAATTAATGTTTTAACATTAATTTGATTACATGGTTGGATTTTGAATTTTTGGTTGTTTTGTTAATTTATTGAATTCAAATGATTTCTTATTGTTTTAAAATGATGTTTTGAGTTTTGAAAAACAACAATTTGTCAATTGTTAAAAATATTTTGTTTTACAAAACCATAGATGGCATTTGGTTTTCGCACAGTAAAATTGCCCACAAATTTTCTCTATTTATTCCCTCTCTCCTCACTCTCCCTGATCTCACTCTCTCTCCTCTCTCTCTCCTGCCCATGAGCTCTCTCACTCTCTCTCTCTCGGTTTCTCCCTTCTCTCTCAATTTCTCTTTGAAATTTTGAATCAAAATTTGATCCAAGGTTCAGGTTAGCAAAGAGGAAGCTCGGGAACGAGATTTGGCTATCAAAAATGTGGATTCAAAGCTTCGATTCAAGGTTAGTTTTGAAATTTCTAAACTTTTTCCAAAATTTTCAATTTTGTGCATTTTTGAAATCTAGGTTTGCTTGAGCTTAGAAAACCTTTGATTTGAGTTAAATGAACTTAAAACAGCTAGAATCTAAGCTTAGATTGAAGAAAAATGGATTGGATTCAAGATTTTTCATTTTTCTCCCTATTTTCTCATTTTTGGATTTTTGAGGTTTTTGAGTTTAAATCTTGTTTAAATGAGTTCAAATATGTTTTAGTATGTTTTTCTATCAACTATGATTGTTTTCCATGCCTGGGATTTGAGAAAAATAGGTTAAAATCAAGATTTCGATTTTGGGGAATCGAAAACCCGTGGCTAGATTTCTGGGTTTTCCCAGTTCGGTAGGCCGGGTTAAGGATCGACAGGCTGGTGTTCTTCTGTCCGGTAGGCTGAACCTGGGGAATGACCGGCCGACCGGACTTGGTTTCTGGCTGGCCGAACTATGCAGTTCGGCCGGCCGAAGCAGGGAGTCCGGCAAGCCGGTCGAGCATGGAGAATTTTGTGATTTTTCACCCGTTTTCACTGTTTTGAACCCCGATTTAAATTTCAACCTTATAGAATGATTTTACGGATACAAATGGCACACTAGGACATCATGAAATGGTTTAGTAACATAAAATGTCTCAAACTAGATATTGATCGACTTAGTTGGTATCTAGGATCGTTCGTGGTTCCGCGGAGCTAACGTATAGCTGACCGGGATTACGGTGTGGGGCACTAACACGAGTATCGAGGTAGGACTTCTACCCCATCTCCTTGGTAGCCTAGTTTCAAAATGATTTGGCTTTGAAAAGGATATCTATTAAAATGTTTTCAACGGTTGTTTGGAAATGAATTTATCGGTTATATTCTAATATACGGTGAACTGAAATGAACTTCATAATGAATGTAAATGACAACACTCGGTAATTGGGTTTTGAATGATGATGATAATAAACATATAGGCATGATGCCATATCAGAGATCGGGTCGTGTAGCGATCGACCTTGGGGGCAGGTCCTGAAACCCAGCTGGGCCACTACGGTGGTGATATTCTATGGTTTGCCTAGGAAAAGAAAATGATATTTCTGGTTGTTCGAGTAAACTGTTCTGGGTAAGAATGGTTTTGTTTAACCTTATTTATTTATTTATTTATTTATTCAAGGTTTCTTTTAAATAATTCCAGAATAATGAAATGTTTCCTTAAATTAAAGTATTCTATAAAACATAGTCCTACTGAGCCTTTCGCTCACGTTTTATTTGTTTTAAACTTTTCCCCCTCTAGGTGGTTTTCCATTTAGGTTTAGAGAGGTTTCAACGGATAGGACCCAGGAGCAATAGAGGGACTAGTAAATTTATTTGTATTATTTAAATCAAGGCATGTAAGATTTTAACTTTATTTGTACTTGGACTGTGATTGTATTTATGATATTGTCAGTAACATGTGTGTGCGCAAGTTGTGGCTCTGTGGGACCCATACTCGCGACTTTACTATTTTATTATTATTCGTTTAATGATTTCAATTGCTTAATGTATATGAACTCTTTTATAAGGTGTTGTTTTGAAAACCTCATATTTTATTATTTAATTCAACCCTTAAACTCTTGATTTTAATAAATCTTTCCTTTAATTAATTTAAATAATCTGCCATGTCACCTCCCGTACTCTGAGGCGTGACAAGAATGCAATAAATGCATCCTAATTTTAGGTTACTACTTGGACCAGGTGTCAAGCGGGTTTTGCCCACAACACAGGTGTCACATCATGGCATATCAGGCAGCAGGTGAGAAGTGCCACGTCCCTCTGTTGATGGATTAAATTCCATCGGATGGTGAGTTATTTGTTGTTTGTCAACTTGTAATGGCGAGTAGTAGTTTGCCTGTGAGTGAGATTAATCCGACCCGAGCAAGTGCGTGATCCAAGGTGGAATCTGTTGGAAACAAAGTGCGCAGTAGAATTTTAAAAATTTTTCATCAGAGTAATTTCCAAAACACAAGTTTGACATGTTATATGCATAAATTAGACAGATCTTACTAACCTCAGTATGCCGAAGAACCTCCGCAACCTGTGTAGAGAAGTAACGTTCCCGAAGAGCCTCAACCAACTGGTCTTCTTTGCTATTCTCTATCCACAACTGGAGTGAGTGTGGGATCACACGTACAGCTCTTCTACCGGTGACTCTCCTTCCAACCAATAGAGAGAACCCAAAGCTAATGTTCGTGATTTGTGAACAAAAGCTCTCAAGGAGTTTTTCCAGATGCTCAGTAGAAGAGTATCACTCTTAACCTCTCAAATTGATCTGAGTAAATCGTAAGACTCACTCCCTTTTATAGCTTTTGGTCCTAGGGTCAGTCCGTATCAAATTAGGTCTCTAAAACTCGAAACAGAATCAAGTTCGGATCAATATCTGTTAAGATCCGCGTGAAAACGTGTAATCTTATCTCCCGCTGATCGGCAAGCCAAACATTCTGATCAACAGGCCGAACAAGCCAGTTCGGTAGGCCGACCACGTCATTCGGCAGGCCGAACTCCCGAGAAAAAATCTCGACGAATCTTTTATTTTTCACCCAAGATTCTAAAGGATAAAGTCTCAGTTTTGATTCAAATAACCCAATAGAGAAGATATCTGATCAAAACAAACTTTATCAAGATAATCGCTAAGAAAATAAATCAATTACAATAATTCTACAAGTTTATCTTGTTCTAATTTGTCCAAAATTAAAACAAGCGATAAACAGACAAGAATTATCTGATCGCAATAATTCAACAAGTTTATCTTGAACTAATTTCTTACAAAATTAATTCAACCGATAAACAGACATGAATCATTTGATTCTTACAAATTTTAAACCAATCTGATAAATCCGACATAAGTCACCAATTATTGGAAAGGCACGCCGTGTCATTATAGGATTTTGTGAGCTAGCAAAGGAGACCAAAATGGACCTATAAAGTTCAAGCTCATGATAATTATGAAACCCAATATCCCAGATATACATTTCACAATTATCAACTCCAACGCTACTCCACTAAAAGCTTGGAGCTGCACTCTCGAACTTTATAGAATTACGAAGCTCGTGTAGCTAAGTCTCCATGACATATCATAGTGTATCGCATCCCCATATGATCATCCATAATCGGCTTAAGGACAATTCTGTCTTACCTTCCCGATTATTTTTATCTTACGTTTCATTGTCTCACCATTAGAAAACTTACCATCCAAAGATAGTATGGCATTCGGTTACACCTATGTATCCAAATGGTTGAGCGCTCCAGTTTTCCAATTACAAGACAATGCATATAAGAGGATATCATTACTCCTAAAGAGGAGCTATGGATTCCATATATATGAATAACAAGTCTACGCTATCAAGAGTCATGCCTCCAATGTACCAGTATGCATACCACTATTGAGATGTGGGCGTCACCCTTTGGCACATCAAAAGACACAAGTCGAGACAACGGGCCCATTATTCATCTCCGGAATAAGATACAATACAAATGACTGTCTAAAGTGAATCAATTCGCCGAGATAGAATTATTAATCCAAATCAATTCACTTTATGTCCTGATCCAACACATCGTCACCTATGACAATGCGCCAATGTTTCCATTGACGGAGTCCAACTCCGATGGTCAAGACAAACCATCTCCCAAAAGGGATATAGACAACATAACAATCTTTACATGAATAAAGCGCCCAACTTTATTCCCTCGATTGCGGATCATATGTTTTAGACCGTCACCTTAAGAATCGTGTCTTCCGCATAATCAGTCCATCATATGCCCAATTCTTAAGGCTTAGACTGACAGTCTCAGACTACTGTTTGCTTATCATACATTCAACAAATATGAACATAAAGAGGACAAGATTTGGTATATATAAATGAATAAATTCTTTATTGATAAAAATGTCTCCAAAAATGTATTACATTTTTACTCCTTAGGGCATACATGTCTAACAATCTCCCACTTGCATTAAGTGAGTAAATACAACAAATTTCGCATTCCCATAGCTTCCACATGTCTCTCGAAGACTCTCCCAGTAAGTGTCTTCGTAAATGGATCAGCTAAATTGTCCTCTGACGCGATCTTGCACACCGTGACATGCCTGCACTCAACGAAGTCCTTTATCACATGATACTTCCGATCAATATGCTTACTCTTCTTATGAAATCTTGGTTCCTTAGCATTAGCTACCGCCGCACTGTTATCACAGTATAGTGATACCACTTTATCCATACCAGGAACTACCTCAAGATCCCCAAGGAACTTGCGGAGCCACACTGCTTCTTTCGAAGCATCACTAGCTGCCACATACTCGGCCTCCATCGTTGAATCCAAAGTGCAATCTTACTTTGCACTTCTCCAACTAATGGCACCACCACCCAGAGTAAACACAAACCCCGAAGTTGATTTTCTAGAATCCAGATAGGATTGAAAATCCAAATCAGTGTATCCTAGAGGAGTTAAATCCTCACCCGAATACACAAGCATATACCCTCAAGTCCTTCTCAGCTACTTGAAAATATGCTTTACCGTAACCTAATGGTTCGGTCCTGGATCCGCCTGAAATCGACTTACAATCCCGACCGCATAGCTAATATCCAGTCGTGTGCAAAGCATGGCATACATGAGACTACCCACTACCGAAGCATAAGGCACCTTCTTCATGTATTCTCTTTCTTCATAAGACTCTGGAGAGTCTTTCTTTGAAAGAGTAATTCCAGACCTAGATGGTTGCCCACCTTTCTTGGAATCCTACATTGCAAACCTCCTGAGAATTTTATCTATGTAGCCGACCTGATACAAAGCTATCATTTTGTTCTCCCTATCCCGAAAGATCTGAATGCCGAGAACAAAATTAGCCGCACCTAAGTCCTTCATGTCAAACTACTTGGTCAACCATAATTTGACCGATGACAACGCCCCAACGTCATTGCCAATTAGCAGAATGTCATCCACATAGAGCAGTAGAAAAACCACCTTCCCATCCTTAATGTGTTTGTAAACACATGGTTCATCCACGTTTTGTGAGAACCCATAAGTCTTGATCACTTGATCACTTGATCAAATCTTATGTTCCAAGAATGAGAAGCCTGCTTAAGTCGATAAATAGACTTTAGCCGCTTACAAACCTTACCCTCTTGACCCGCGACCTTGAACCCATCTGGTTGTTCCATATAAATGGACTCATCAAGATAGCCATTCAGAAAAGCCGTCTTGACAGCCATCTGCCAAATCACGTAGTCGAGAGCGGCAGCTATGGACAAGAGAATCCGGATGGTCTTAAGCATGGCTACAGGCAAAAAGGTTTCCTCATAATCAATTCCTTCCTTTTGCGTATAACCCTTAGCTACCAGTCTAACCTTAAAGGTTTCGACCTTTCCATCCACTCCTCTTTTCCTCTTGTAGATCCACTTACACCCGATGGGTTTTACCCCTTCAGGAAGATCCACAAGCTCCCAGACCCGATTAGTCTCCATAGACTTCATCTTTATGTTCATGGCCTCTGTCCAGAGTCTTGAATCAACATCCTCCATGGCTTCTGCGTAAGTATAAGGATCCTTGTCATGTTCATCCGGTTCATCCAAAAAGACCTCCCCATTGAACATATACCTCTCAGGTTGACGCCCGATCCTCCCACTACGCCGAAGCCCCTGAGGTCGTTGTTCAGGTTTGTTTGGTTTTTCAACACCGATCGGAATGGTTTCGTTCGAAACCTCTGGAGTGAACGGATCTCCCCTTAACTCCTCAAGCACCACTTTGCTTCGAGGTTTAAAGTCGTCCATGTAACTCTCCTCAAGGAAAGTTGTATTAGTTGAAACCACGACTTTATTTTCCATTGGGTTATAAAAATAACCCCCTTTAGTCCTTTTTGGATATCCTACAAACACACAAACTTCCGAACGTGCTTCCAACTTATTCAGATCCTTAAACAGGACATGAGCCGGACATCCCCATATGCGAATATGGTTTAAGGATGTCTTCCGTCTTATCCACAACTCGTGAGGAGTTTTAGGGACCGATTTTGAAGGCACATTGCTCAAAAGATAGCATGCAGTTTGTAGTGCATATCCCCAAAAGGATAAAGGCAATGATGAATAACTCATCATGGACCGAATCATGTCCAACAAAGTCCTATTCCTTCTCTCCGCTACATCATTCTACTGCGGAGTGCCCGGCGCAGTCAAATGGGATAAAATCCCATTCTCTAACAAGTGTCCCAAGAACTCATTAGAAAGGTATTCCCCACCTCAATCAGATCGAAGTGCCTTTATGGGTCTACCTAATTGCTTTTCCACTTCAGCCCGAAACTCCCTGAACTTATCATAAGTTTCACTTTTGTGGTGCATTAGGTACACATACCCATGTCTTGAGTAATCATCAATAAAAGTGACGAAGTACTCATACCCTCCTCGTGCCTGGATGTTCATCGGTCCGCAAACATCACTATACACAAGTTCTAGAACCCCTTCGGCCCTATTGCCCTTAGACCCGTATGGTCTTTTGGTCATTTTACCCTCTAAACAAGATTCACATTGAGGTATAGATTCCACCTTTAAGTGACTTAAAGGTCCATCCTTTACCAACCTTTGAATCCTATCTAGGTTAATATGGCCAAGGCGCAAATGCCAAAGATAAGTCTTATTAGAGTGAGAAGTTTCAAGTCTTTTTGAGTCATTATCATTTATCTCAGCATTAAGCAATAAGTCCATCTTAGGTTTGATAAAATATATATTATTTTGCATCCATCCAGAACAGATAAAAGATTTGTTTTTACGAATCACCACTTTTTCATTAAAAGATACCACGTAGGAGTCTTTAAATAAAGAAGATACAGAAATTAAATTCCTTTTAAATTTAGGAACATAAAAACAATCTCGTAAAATTAAATTCCTATAATTATCAAAATAAAGATGGACATCTCCTACTGCTTCCGCTGAGACCAAGGATCCATCGCCCATCCGAAGCATTAAGTCTTCACGTAGTAGACTTCTCGTTTCTTTGAATCCCTGCAGAGAAACACAAACATGATTAGTTGCACCGGAATCTATGACCCAGATGTCACTAGATTCCTCAACCAAACAAGTTTCTAGATATAGAAGATCACACCTACCTCCCTTGGAGAGGAAGTCCTTGCAATGCTTCTTTATATGCCCGACCTTATCACAGAAGAAGCACTTAAGCTTCTTTGGGTTCTTCTTCTTCTTCTTCTTGCTCTTGGTAGCAGCAGGAATAGAAGACTTCCCATTCTTGGCCCGTTGCTTCTTTCCATTCCCTGAGTTAGGATTGGAACCAGAAGCAGCTACCAAGTTGGCCTCACCACTAGCAGGAGACTCCCTGATCAGTAGTTCAAACTCCTGTAACTGTTTCATCAGTTCTGTCAAGGTCATATCCCGTCTATTACTTAAATTAAAAGTAGCTCTAAATGGAATAAATTCCTTAGAAAGAGTCTCGAAGACCATAGTCATCTGAGTTTCAGCATTGATGTCAGCTCCATTGGTTTGAGCCTCAGCGAGGTAACCCATGACCAACATCATGTACTCCTTTACAGATGTCCCCGGTCTCTGTCTACAGTTTAAGAGTTTCCGAAGCGCCCCTTGCCGCTTTGTTATGGCCTGGCCTCCAAACATGTCCTCAAGATTATCCAAGATCTGCTTCGCAGTCTCATAATCCTGATGTTGAGCCTGCAGCACGTTGTTCATGCTAGCCATAACATAGCAGCGGGCCTGATCATTAGCATCTTTCCAGCGGTCGTACGCTTGGAATTGCTCATTACTTGAGTCTCCCGTAGGCTCGGGAGGACAAGGAGTTGTCAGTACATATTTCAGTTTCTCAAAGGATAGGACAATGTCCAGGTTCCGTTTCCAATCGTTATAGTTCTCACCGGTTAATTGGTTTTTATCAAGTATCGATGATAAAGCGTTTTTAGACATTTTCAATTTACAATAAAGAATCATATACCAAACATAAGCAAACACATATATTAATTTAGTAAGATACAACAATCATGTAAAATCATACAAATGTGTTTATGTGTCAAAACCTTGAAAATATCACAACCTTACAACGATAATTCCCAACTCAGAATTCAACAAGCTCCCAGGGGAGTCATGCCAAATTCAATCAGGAACACGGATCCCCTCCTGATTAATATATGTCATCTAGGACCCGTATGATCCAGCATATACTAATAATCGTTTCTTTGGCCATTAATTTTATTAACAGAGCTCCTAGGGGAGGTTAATAATAATATTAACGTGATTGTATAACCACCGTTTCAATATTTTATCCATGATTTATAATCACCACCTAGGGGTGTGCAACCATAAATCATAGTAAAATACCTTATCCTTTTAGAGATCCAATCTGGTACATGATAGAAATCCATTCCTAGGGGTCGGGACCACCATGTTCTTCCTATGGACCAACGATGGAGGCCTTAGGTCCTCTCTTCAAAAACCTTCTCCCACTCAATCTTTTGAAGTCAAGGTTTTATTTTAAAATTATGCGTGAACAATTTTAATATGAGCGGCACTCCCTGTTCTATATGACATGTTATCAATATACATGCTAAATCATATTATAATGCAGACAAGCAAAGCAATCAAGCAAAGCTATAAGCAAAATAATAATAACCGTAATATTATGGTTCCACCCTAGAGAATAGAAAACTAAGATTATAAGAGAATAATCGAGACATTTATTGATTCTTCATCCTTGAATCCTCAAGCTGTATCCTTCTTCATGTAATATCCATCTTCAAGTCTTCAATCCCGTATGAATCGAATACTTCATATTTTCGGTCATATCCAATTTTAATGTTTCTCAGAATCGTCCCAAAAATAAAATTAAAACTGCACCAAAAAAATTGCACCTTTTTCTGGACACTTGGCAGCTCTCGGTCGTCAGGCCGATCTGGGTGATTGGCCTGCCGATCATGAAGGTTCGGCCTGCCGGATTGAAAGTTTGGCCTGCCGATAGAGCACCCAAATTTCTGCCCCACTGTCGGCCGGCCTGCCGATCTGTGACCTTCGGCCTACCGAACTGTGACGTCCAGCATGCCGACCGAGCAGGAAAAAACTTGCTCCAGAAAATAGAACTTTAATGCAATTTATCAATTTTATTTTCAATAATTCAAAAACATAAAATTAGAGACTCAGGAAATACCTGGAGGCGCCATCATCAATCTTTAAGATCCGACTTCTCGATCTGTCTTCTCTGAATAATTATTTAATTACAAAATTCTTACAAATTAAAAATTAAATAACAATTGCTAGACTGAGATGATAGTCGGCCATCTAATTACATGAAAAACCTAGATACACATTCTAACCTCTAAGGAACCATAACCAGTATTAATTAATTAATAAATAAATAAACAATGATTTAATCAACCATAATTAATTAATAAACATTCACCACATAATCCATGACAACATATATATTATATAGAAACCTAGAGTGCCATCTCTCTATAAAATTCAATTCAAGCACAGGAGAGATTAAGATCACAAAATTTATGCATATAACATGATCACAAACTTGCAAATTTATGTAAAAACCTCGTCTCTGATACCAATTGTTGGAAACAAAGTGCGCAGCAGAATTTTAAAAATTTTTCATCAGAGTAATTTCCAAAACACAAGTTTGACATGTTATATGTATAAATCAGACAGATCTTACTAACGTCAGTATGCCGAAGAACCTCCGTAACCTGTGTAGAGAAGTAACATTCCAGAAGAACCTCAACCAACTGGTCTTCTTTGCTATTCTCTATCCACAACCAGAGTGAGTGTGGGCTCACACATACAGCTCTTCCACCGGTGACTCTCCTTCCAACCAATAGAGAGAACTCAAAGCTAATGTTCGTGATTTGTGAACAAAGGCTCTCAGGGAGTTTTTCCAGATGCTCAGTAGAAGAGTATCACTCTTAATCTCTCAAATTGATCTGCGTAAATCGTAAGACTCACTCCCTTTTTATAGCTATTAGTCCTGGGGTCAGTCCGTATCAGATTAGGTCTCAAAAACTCGAAACAGAATCAAGTTCAGATCAATATCTGATAAGATCTGCATGAAAATGTGTAATCTTATCTCCCGCTGGTCGGCAGACCGAACATTCGGATAGATAGGCTGAACAGGCCAGTTCGGCAGGCCGACTACGTCATTCGGCAGGCCAAACTCTCGAGAAAAAATCTCCACGAATCTTTTATTTTCCACCCAAGAATATAAAGGATAAAGTCTCAGTTTTGATTCAAATAACCCAATAGAGAAGATATCTGATAAAAAAAAACTTTATCAAGATAATCTCTAAGAAAATAAATCAATTACAATAATTCTACAAGTTTATCTTGTTCTAATTTGTCCTAAATTAAAACAAGCGATAAACAGACAAGAATTATCTTATCGCAATAATTCAACAAGTTTATCTTGAACTAATTTCTTACAAAATTAATTCAACCGATAAACAGACATGAATCATTTGATTCTTACAAATTTTAAACCAATCTGATAAATCTGACATAAGTCACCAATTATTGGAAAGGCACGCCGTGTCGTTACAGGATTTTGTGAGCTAGCAAAGGGGTCCAAAATGGACCTATAAAGTTCAAGCTCATGATAATTATGAAACCCAATATCCCAGATATACATTTCACAATTATCAACTCCAACGCTACTCCACTAAAAGCTTGGAGCTGCACTCTTGAACTTTATAGAATTACAAAGCTCGTGTAGCTAAGTCTCCATGACATATCATAGAGTATCGCATCCCCATATGATCATCCATAATCAGCTTAAGGACAAGTTCTGTCTTACCTTCCCGATTATTTTTATTTTACGTTCCATTGTCTCACCATTAGAAAACTTACCATCCAAAGAGAGTATACCATTCGGTTACACCTATGTATCCAAATGGTTGAGCGCTCCAGTTTTTCAATTACAGGACAACGCATATAAGAGGATATCATTACTCCTAAAGAGGAGCTATGGATTCCATATCTATGAATAACATGTCTACGCTATCAAGAGTCATGCCTCCAACGTACCGGCATGCATACCACTATAGAGATATGGGCGTCACCCTTTGGCACATCAAAAGACACAAGTCGAGACAACTGGCCCATTATTCATCTCAGGATTAAGATATAATACAAATGACTATCTAAAGTGAATCAATTTTCCGAGACAGAATTATTAATCCAAATCAATTCACTTTATGTCCCGATCCAACACATCGTCACCTATGACAACGCACCAATGTTTCTATTCACAGAGTCCAACTCCGATGGTCAAGACAAACCATCTCCCAAAAGGGATATAGACAACATAACAATCTTTACATGAATAAAGCACCCAACTTTATTCCCTCATTTGCGGATCATATGTTTTAGACCGTCACCTTAAGAATCGTGTCTTCCGCATAATCAGTCCATCATATGCCCAATTCTTAAGGCTTAGACTGACAGTCTTCGACTACTGTTTGCTTATCATACATTCAACAAATATGAACATAAAGAGGACAAGATTTGGTATATATAAATGAATAAATTATTTATTGATAAAAATGTCTCCAAAAGCGTATTACAATTTTACTCCTTAGAGCATACATGTCTAACAACATCTTCCTTAGGATGCAGCCTCGATGGCATTAAGAAGCACCTCAAACCGTGCACATGTTACATCGAGCTATTTAGCCGACCACCAAAGTTTGTCTCCTCAGTGGTGGTGCCGAGCTCACCCTCAACATTAGCCCCCCAGTTCACTTGGTCGGTGTCCTGGTCGGGTGGACTATGCCGAGTGGGTGAGGTCGGCTGGAAGAAAGAAGACCAAACGGCACTCTGATGAGAGGTGAGGTGAGAGGTCGCACGGATTAACAGGTGGACACATGTCGCTCTGTGGTTGACTATGTTGCCTAACAGGAGTAATGATCATGCCTCTTTGTTTTTTGCGCCCATATTTTCCGCCTGAAACGGCTATAAATAGGGCCTTCATTTCTGATTATTTTACATGACTGAAGTCAGATTTCTACACTTAAAGAGTTTTCAGCTGCCGAGCTATAGTGATACCCGAAGACTTAAAATTTCCAAGCTACCACTGCCCGAATAAGTAATTTCCCGAGGAGTGCTAAAAAATGAGTGACATCACTAACTCGCAAAAAGCAAGTGTTTCCTAGACGAAAAGCAGTTCGGAGGGCAGCTCATCAACCGATCACATTGACATCGAGGGTGTATCCCCAGAACGGGACAGGGCTAGTCGGCTCGAATAAATTCTGAGGGCCGACTTCCAAACTGTTCCCGAGTAGGAATTTCTGAACCTGCTAGATGGGGAGGGGCCGATTAGGCCATGTAGGGAGCAAGACCCTTACACCAGGGCAGCAATAGCTGGTTTCTCCCGAGTTAGTGCCTGGGAGAGAGCCAAACTTCATGCAGTAGGTGATGTCCCGAGTACATCCGGCCGGGAACCCGAAGCCCCAGTTTAAGTCGAGGGCGTAATAGCGGTGGATGTTTTTGACGAAGAGCTACTGGCTGAGGAGGTCGAGGAGGCAGGGCAGCCCAAGATCAAAGAGGACGAGTAGGTCCGAATAACATGGGTCTGGGGGGTGACCGCATATAAGGTGACATGGCCTGGATAGACCTCAACGGCAGCGTATACCAGTGCTATCATCGAGTCTTGTCTAGAGGATCTTCACGCCGAGTTCAACATCCTAGACGACGTGATTCTCTTTTTGCTCGAGGAAAACAATTCTCCACTGGAGCCACCCGAGGGATGTATAATGCTCTATGTAGAGTTCCTTAAGGTGGGGTTGGACCTTCCGTTCCAGCCATTTCTGTACCAGGCACTCAGTGACTTTAATGTCTGCCCGACCTAACTCAACCCGAATAGCTAGAGGTCATTGATCAGGATGTGCGTGTTATGGAAGTACCACCGGGCCACTAAGATGCCATTGGAAGCTTTCAAACAAGTGTTCAAGATGAAGAAGCTTCCTCGACAGTCCAGATGGTATTATGTCACCGGCTTTAAGAAGGATTTTATCCTAGGCAACCCCGACTCTGACAAACTCTAGAAGTATGAGTGGTTCTACATCAGGGGCAACTATCTTGCCCAAGCTGGTGAGGCCGTACCTGGTGACCAACACTTGTCAAGGACGTCGAACAAGGGCACGTGTGGTCTAAGAGTCCTTGGGCACCAAGTCACTTGATCAGTGCCGTAGAAGACCTGTTTGAGAAGCCGGAGGCAACCAGGTAGCAGTCCTTCCTTCTCGAGAAGGAAACTCTTTCCCGTTACAGCTGGTTCGAGGAACCTAGTGAAATGAATCCCCCATCAGTCCACCCTGCCTGGTCTACCAGGTAGCTCACAGTCGTAAGGCCTGATGCCAAAGAAATCCTAGGGCCGAGCACTTCCCGATCTAGGTGGCCAACGGGGGGCCATTATCGTCCATTTTTTAGGACTCATCGAGTGGCTCCTTTGATTCGAGGCCACTCATGGAAGACGAGGACCTCGAGAACGTGATTCAGCTCATTTACCAGTCTCGGTAACTCCAGATTGAAGGTCAATCCTATGTTTTTTGTTTTGTTGCTTGTTTGTTTTGTCTTGACCTGATTTTAACTCAGGAATCTTTGGCTTGCAGAGATGCCTTCACAGCCGAGCAGTGCTGCTGAGAAACGGGCTCTTATGGAGAGCCTCAGGAAACAAAAAGGCAAGGCCATGGACGTTCAGGAGGAAACGTAAGTGAACTCCAAGGATGGAGCTTCATCCCCAACCCGAGCAGATTCCCGTTACAATCCAAGAGCCACCACCCTAGCCTCCGCGGACTAGGGCTTCATTAGAGGAGCTGCCGGCCGAGGAGACGATAAGGGCTTCAGAAGATCCCCAGAGGAGACGGCCGGATTACTGCAGAGTCACCCTGGAGCATCTCAGGGATGTGATGCCCCAAGATGACTACTTCATGAACCTCTGAAGGGAGGACTTTCAGAGCCTATGCAATATGGCTTTCCTCGCCGCCACCATTGTAAGTGTTCATCCATCCTAAAGTTTTAATCCCCTTTTTCTTTATCGTCCTGCCAAACCCTGAATTCTTGTTATCCCCAGACAAGTGCCATTTTGCACATGATCCACTCGACCGGGATGAAGGACCTCAACAAGGAGAAGGAGATGCACAAGAAGACCTTCCTCAAGAAGTTTGATGGCGCTAAGAAGCTCGGTGCTAAGAACATCAATCTAGACCAAACCAAGAACTCTTTTTCTCAAGCCGAGAAGGAAGTACGAAAGGCCAAGGCCGTGGTTGAGGAGGTTTAGAGGTAGGCTAGAGAGGTGAAAGACGAGGCTACTTGGCTCTAGGTACAGCTGGCGGCTCTACAGGTTGACCACTAGCAACTTTTGGATGAGCTCCTGGCCGCCTGGCGCAAGCTGTGGAGGAATTCAAGGCATCTTCGGAGTACGCCGACTACTACTACTTCAGCATGACTGACCTCTGGGATCATCTGATCTGACAACACCCCGAGGCTGAAGGATTTGACTAGTCACTCATAGTCGAGCCCAAGCAAGGCGCTGCTCAGCAACAAAAGGGCGAGGAGGTTGTCATAGTAAACAACGATGGCGACGGGGACAAGCAGAGCACAGCCGGCGGAGGGGGCGATGATGGCCAAGCTGGGGATGAGACCCAGGCTTAGGCCATTTCTATATCATCTTTGTCTCTTCTTTCTTTTCTTTTTTTTTTTTTGTCCGGGCTTGGAAGGTGCTCGGTGAATTGTACCTCCCCTGTATTATAAATGAAATTTATTTACTTTTTGCTTCTTAGATTTTTGTGCATCGTGTTTGATATTTTCCAAGTGCAAATGTCTTTGGAAAGATACATTCCTAGGTTACAGGTTCCTCGGGAATGTAGTTAGACCTTCATTTTGTCAAGTTGCGATAGGTCTCGGTCTCGAAGTTGAACCAGAATTCAAGCCAAAGTTGGATGCTCCTCGAAAGGGCTATTTCCAGACGATAGTTTCCTAAGTTTTTGTTTTCTGTACTTTGAACCGAGACCGAGTATATTATCTCGATAATTACCGAGTTCATTCGAGCAGGGATGGTATCCCCGTTTACTTGGTTGAGCAAAGCACAGCGGCGTATGGATGCCCTCACCCTGTCGCCTCCCCTAGACTTGCTTAAGTTTGAAAACTTTTGCAAGTCTAGAACTCGTCGGGCACGTAGTTGTGTCGAGCGACTTGATGGGTGGTTTGCGTGGAGTCAGACTTAGAACAGATAAGGTATCGATCAGCCCCTAGCCCGGTTAGGTAGGATGACTCTCCCTTGTCGGGAGTTATTGTCTGGTCCTCCAGGCTAGAGTTATGGCATCCCTCTTCGGGTCTATATTTCCTTCAAATGCATTGCTCAATGGATTGGTGTAGGAAATTTGCATTGTATGAAGGTGTAGTATTTACATTCCAGTCCTATTCAAGAGGCCTAGTTACAAAAAATTTCCGGCCAGAGGTCAAAAAGGAGGTTTTGGTCTCAATGTTAGTAAAAGAATCTTTTCAAGTGCTTGGCGTTCCAAGGGTGACCGAGATGGTTTCCCTCCATATCAGCCAGCTTATACGTGCCCAGCCTAACGATGCCGATGACCTTATATGTCCCATTCCACTTCGGGCCAAAGGACCCCATACCGGGCTGCTGAACTGTGACCTTCTTAAGTACCAAATCTTTGACCTTGAAGCTTCTCGGCTGGACCCTCTTGTTATAATATCGAGCTATCACTTGATTTTGAGCTGCGTTATGTATGGCTGCCCGGTTTCTTTTTTCTTCAAGTAGGTCAAGCTCGGACATCATTTTCTTAGCATTCTGGACCTCCTCGTAATGCTTGATTTTGAAGTTGGGCAATCCTACTTCAGCTGGGATGATAGCCTTCGCCCCGTACACAAGGGAGAAAGGGGTCTCCCCGGTTGCTGTCCAAGCAATTATGCGGTGAGCCCAGAGTACTTGTGGAAGTTCTTGAATCCAAGCGCCCTTGAGGCCCTCGAGCTTTTTCTTCAGGTTATCTTTGATCATCTTGTTCAGTGCCTCTACCTGGCCATTGCTCTGGGGATAGCTCGGGGAGGAGAAAACCTTCTTGATGCCAAGCTGCTCACATAGGCGGAGAAGACCTGAAGACTCAAATTGCTTGGCATTATCGGTCACAATCGTATGTGGGATCCTGAACCGACAAATGATGTTCTTCCACACGAAGCTGGTGCACTTGGCCTCAGTCATGTTGGCACACGGTTCAACCTCGATCCACTTTGTGAGATAGTCAATGGCCACGATGCAGTACTTGAACTGTGATCAGGCCGAAAGAAGGGGCCCGATCAAGTCGATTGCCCACTTAGTGAATGGCCACACCGAGGTAACTGGGGTAAGGGGCTCGACACGATACCCAGGCATTCTCATGAATTGCTGACACTTGAGGCATTTCTGAGCAAAATCCTTACAGTCCTGTTCCATGGTTGTCCAATAGTAGCCCTGCCGAAGGCACTTTTGGGCCAGAGATCGTCCTCTAGAATGGTTGCCACATAAGCCTTCGTGGATTTCCCTCATCAGATACTTGGCTTCTCTAGGGCTCAAGCACTTCAAACATGGCGTAGTGTAGCTTTGGCGGTACAGTTTGCCTCCGATCATCGAATATCAGGCCGAGCTGTTGCGTATCCGATGTGTCTTTTCTCGATTGTCGGGCAATTCGGTTGTGGTCAAGTATCGGATGATCGGGTACACTTGCTATTTCCTTGACAATGCTGGGTTCGATAAGCTTTTCAATGGGTACCGAGGTAAGGTCGCTGTCACAAAGGCCCGAGGCTAGCTGAGCAAGGGCATCAGCTTTGGAGTTCTCTGATCGGGGGATTTGCTTGAAAGAGTAGGACTTAAATTGTCTGAGCAATTGCTTAACTTCTTGTAAGTACGCAGCCATAGAGCTTGCTCGGACCTAGAATCCCTCGGTAACTTGCTGAACGACAAGCATAAAGTTGTTGTGGATGATTATACGGTCCACTTTGTGGTGCCTCGTATTCTGCCTCTTTGTTAGAGGCCTTGAAATCAAATCGGAGAGCGTAGATAGCCTTGTATCCATCCTGGCTTATTAAAGTCAGCCCGGCTCTTGACCCGTCGACAAATAAGGATCCGTCGACGTAAAGCCTCCATTCTGATTTCGAGGTAGTGCTATCCTCACTACAGTCGAGTGCATCTGGCACTTCAATGGGAGACTTCTCGGCTAGCGGCATGGCCTATTCAGCATCCGTGAACTCAGCGATGAAGTCCGCCAAGGCTTGGGCTTTGATGGCCGTCCTTGGAACAAGGTGCATATCGTATTGGCCGAGCTCTACTCACCATTTGGCCATACAGCCCGATATCTCTAGGCTCTGCAGCACTTGCTGGAGAGATAACTTGGTCGGGACCTTTTTGGTGTGGCCTTGAAAGTACGACCTTAACTTACGAGCTGAAGTAATTAGGGCGAAGGCCAACTTCTCGAGGGGCAGGTACCGTTCCTCAAAGCCCTAGAACGCATGGCTGGTATAATAGACAAGCTTTTGGGTTCTGTCCTTGTCTCAGACTAAGTTAGAGCTAACGGCTTTCTTAGACACGGCTAGGTAAGCAGTCAAAACCTCACCGGGCAAAGGTTTGGATAGGAGCGGGGGTGTAGCTAAGTACATCTTAAGGTTTTGAAAAGCTTCCTCACAGTCCTTGCTCCATTCAAACCTCCCTTTGAGTGCCTTAAAAAATGGGTGGCACTTGTCGGTAGCCCAAGAGACAAACCTTGAGGGGCCACTGCCATGCTAGTCAGCCGCTAAACATCCTTTACGGTCTGAGGAGAATGCATGTCAATAATTGCCTAGGCCTTTGTTGGGTTGACCTCGATGCCTCGTTGGTTGACTAGAAATCTGAGGAATTTGCCCGAGCTTACACCAAACGCACACTTTGGTAGGTTAAGTTTCATTCCATATTCCCGGAGAATATCAAAGCTTGCTCGAAGATCGGCCATGTGGTCTTCTGCTCAGATAGATTTTACTAGCATGTCATCCACGTAGACCTCCATCATTTTGCCGATCAGCCGAGCAAACATTTTATTGACAAGACGCTGGTATGTAGCCCTGGCATTCTTTAGCCTGAAATGCATCACCACGTAGCAGTATAGGCCCTGGTCAGTAACGAAAGTCGTCTTTGCTTGATCTTCCTCGGCCATTCTTATCTGATTATACCCAAAGTAGGCATCCATAAAGCTCAAGAGCTCGTGGCCGGTAGTGGCATCGATGAGCTAATCTATCCAGGGAAGTGGAAAGCAATCCTTTAGGCAGGCCTTGTTAAGATCGGTATAATTGATGCAGACCTGCCATTTGTTGTTTGCTTTTTTGACAAGAACGACGTTCGCTAACCACTTCAGATATTTAACCTCCTTAATAAAACCGGCCTTGAGGAGCTTTTGGACCTCTTCATTTCTAACGACGTACCTTTCTAGGTTGAAACCAGTCAGACGTTGAGCCGATGACTGATTACACTAGGGTCGATGCCTGACATGTCTTCATGGGACCATACAAACACATCCTGATATTCAGTAAGAAGACTTTCCAGGTCTGCCCGGACCTCAAGTCTCAGCTGGGATCCGAGTTAGACGATACATTCAGACCTCATAGGGTCTAAGGGGAACGGCACCAAGTCCTCGACTGGGGTAGCCCTCACCTCTTCCTCGGACAGTCTAGGTTCGAGATCATATAGCATCTTGGGCGCCGGGTCGGCAGGTGGATCCACCTCGTCGGTCGAATATATTGTCGAGACGCTTAGATGCTGAGTTGTCGTAGAACATACGGCATTGGCGTAGCAGGCTCAGGAATCCTTTTGGGATGAGCAGATTACTCTGACCCCATCTTGCATCGGGAACTTCATGGCTAGGTGATACGTGGAGACCATGGCCTTCAAAGCATTTAGAATCGGGCGGCCGATGATGATGTTATACTGAGATTACTTGTCGACGACTAAAAAGTCGACGACCTGAGTGATTCGAGTAGCCCCATCTCCGAAAGTCACAGGCAAGCTAACTTTCCCCACTGCTTGGAGACATTCTCTTGCGAAGCCATAAAGTAGGGCTTGGACTAGGAACAAAGGGACATTGCTGATTTTTAGTCTATCAAAGGCTTGTTTAAAGAGGATGTCGGCCAAGCTACCGTTGTCGATCAAAACCCGCCGCACTACGTTGTTGGGGATGGGCAACTAGTACATGAGCACGTCATTATGCAGATGGATCAGCCGATCTGCTTCCTCCTCGGTGAACATGATCGGGATGTCCTTTTGGTGGCATATCTTGTTAACATGCGCGGACATGTTTATGAATTCATCTCGTTCGATCAGTCGAGCTTCTCTAAAGTATGATCATCGCCCACTCGATGTGTCCCCAGTGACAGGCCCACCAAAGATCGTATGGACAATGTTCGGGGGTTCCGAGGTGTTCCCAGCGTCGGTTCATGAGCGATTTAGTACGTCTTAGCTCCGTAGATTATTTCTCCCTGAGGTAGTACCCAGGGTTATAACTCGCTCAACAAATTCTCTTAAATGACCTTCTTGGACAAGCCTTTCAATTTGGTCCTTCAGTTGGATACACTCGCGGGTGTTGTGCCCCACATCCTTATGAAACTCACAATACCTCACTTGATCCTGCTTCACTTTGCTACCCCTAAGCTTGGGCAGTGGTACCAGCAGGTTCCTACTACCTACCTGCGCAAGCACCTCGTCGATGTTCACCACCAAAGGTGTATAGCTTTGAAACTTACCGATCGGCCCTTTTGGCTTCTCGGACTTCTCCTTCTTCTGCTTCTTGCTATGCTCGGTAGAGTTTTGCTTTGGCGCCTTCTTTTTCTTATCTTTCTTTGTTCCGCTCAGGCCGGCCTCTTCCCTGTGGCTTTTCATGTATTCGGCGGCGTCGACGTACCTCTGGACGTAGCCGAGCATTTGAGAAAACGTGTTCGGCTGCTCGAATGCCAATAACCAGGTCAGCTTTTCATCTCGGAGGGCCCCTACAAAGATGTGTTTGGGGGTCTCGTCTTCAACGTGCTTGACCTCTAGAGCTGTCCGAGTAAACTGGTTAATGTAATCTCGGACATTATCGTCCCCTTGCTTGATGGCATACAGATATGTAATCTCTTTTTGCCGTGTTTTTGTTGTAGAAAATGCCGATGAGAAGGCCTTCGCTAGTTGCCTAAAAGAAGAGATCGAGGATGGCTCGAGCTTTCGAAACCATTGCCGAGTAGTTCCGGTCAGGGTTAGCGAGAAGGCTTTGCACATCGCCGCGTCGTTGGTATTTTGGAGGAGCATGTGTCCTCGGAATAGTTCGACATGCTCGTTTGCATCCGTTGTTCCGTCATAGGCTTTGATCTGTGGGACTTTAAACTTGGGCAGCATAAGAGCCCACATGATGGTGTCTGAGAAGGGTGGGTCTAAGGCTCCCGACTCGTCTAGGCCAAAGCGGTTGCTCCGGATCTCATCGATTTGGCACTGCAGCGCTCGAAACTGGCGACTATTTGTGTCTTTGAGCAATTTTAACGCTATAGGGTACTCCACCCTTGACACGATCATCAGCCCCGTGCTAGCGATTTTGATGCGCTTTCCCATGGTGCTCAAGCCGGTCAAACACCGAGGCTCGGGATCCTTGGGGAGATGGTAGCCGTGCTACCTAGGGGCCGAGGCAACCTTCTTGGACTAATCGATTGTTGGCCGAGGTACCACGTGTGGACCCTCTCGAGCGCTCGGGACTGGTCTCTTCACGGTCGATCGCATCCCGTCCTACACGACCTCCGACCTGGTCAATCAGGGCTGGAGGTAGCAAAGTAGGCGCAGCCTAGCGTTGAGCCTGTTGGGCGAGCTGTTGAGTTAGGATCCAGACTGCGTTTGTAAGTTCTCAGATCGGATCTTAAGCCACGGGGTCCTCTGGCTGCCTGGCCCTAGCCGTGCTACCCTGTCCCTCCGACCGAGATCTTGTGGCCCGGGGGCAGCCCCTAAGCCTGTTGGTGTTTAGCTGTCGATTTCTTGTGTCTCTTGACCCCTCCTGTTGGGCAGCATCGTCTCTAGCGTTCCCTCGTGTTACCATTTTCGGATCTTGAAGGTGATGTGGCTGGTATTGAATGAAGGCGTAGGTGCCCTCCTTCTAGCGCCAAAATAAGGATGCTTACCATGATCCAGCGTCGAAACAACACCGCGTGCGGCTGCGCACGGTCTGACTCTTCTCTGGCTCGTCTCTGCCCGACCCGGCGTACCTGCCACAAGAGGAGGGGGGCTTTAGAGGTGAGAGTAAGGTTCCGGTCAAGGGCTCTCTGATGCTCAAGGCAGGGGTTGCTCGGCCAAGGACGGGAGCTTGTTAGGTGGGAAGGAGTCTCTCTCTTTCTAGAATGCAATAAATGCATCCTATTTTTAGGTTACTACTTGGACCGGGTGTCAAGTGGGTTTTGCCCACAACCCGAGTGTCACATCAAGGCATGTTAGGCAGCAGGTGACAAGTGTCACGTCCCCCCGTTGATGGATTAAATTCCATCAGATGGTGAGTTATTTGTCGTTTGTCAGCCTGTAATGGCGAGTAGTAGTTTGCCTGTGAGTGAAATTAATCCGACCCGAGCTAGTGCGTGATCCGAGGTGGCATCTTGCTTAGGATGCAGCCTTAGGGGCATTGGAAAGCACCTTGGACCGTGCGCATGTTGCATTGGGGTCGATAGCATGCTCCTTGATAGGCTCTACCGAGCTATTTAGCCGACCATTGAAATTTGTCTCCTCGACGGTGGTGCCGAGTTCACCCTCAACAAATGATGTTAGTAAAATTCCATGTATCAAATGATAAACAGTTGACAACATCAATAAGTGCTTATAAGAACCTATTATCCCTAAACAAAAAAAAAAAAAAAAGTGTAGCACCATGTTCCATTAAGGTTAACGACTAGTGCATAAATTCTTCAATAGATTGAGTATATCACATTAGTTTATATGATACATTTGTTTAATAAAAACTTAAAGCAATTCTATTTAATCTCACAGAGTTATAACCCGTTACTTATAACAAAATAATAAGACCCAGTCTAAAAAGTACACATATGATCTATAGTTTTATAAATAGTAGAGTTTTAACCTATGAAGGTAAAAAAGATTTTATAAAAGTTTAACACTGGAATAATTTACGTATATTAATCACATGTACTTGGATTTCTCGTTTTTATTGTATTTAGAATTAATTATTTGATCATAATTATTATAAATATTTTATCTAAATTTTTGTATTAATTAAGAGAACTCTACTACCACTTCTTTATGACTTTATCTATCTACCAAAAAAACGAAAAAAAAAAAAATCTTCACTAAAGTACAAGAGCGATTAAGAAAACATATGCGAAAAAATAAAAGAAAAAAAAAATCTCCTTACACACGTCTCCATCGAAAAAACAATCGTGGACAGACCTCTCACACAATCCAAGAGAACTAAATATAAAACATATTGATTTTTTTTTTTTTTTGTTGAAAGGAAGCTGAGGGCTTGCATTAAACTGAAACCAAATCAGTAGAAGCAGAGTTGGACAACCAATTAGGCATTGAGTCAATCCACAGAGAGGATTTCTTGACACCTAAATCAAACTTTGCCAAGACATGCGCCACCCCATTAGCAAGGAGTGGCACAAGGAAATAGATCAATTACAAACAGTAAGAAGATTACAAACATCTCTTGTCAGCGGTCCATGAAGCCTAAGGAAGCATTTGGCCTCAACCAATTGTGAACAAAAAATCCAACAATTCGACGAATCTGATTTAACTCACTTAATAAAATTTGAGATAATTCGAATCCAATAAATTCAAATAAGAATTTTCATTAACTTACCAATCTAATTTTTCATTAGGTGGATTTAGATTGAATTTTTTATAATCCAAGATAATCCAAACCCACCCAATATAAAAATATATAAAAGGTATTTACCATCAATATTATAATTTTAATGCAATCTTGTACCAAAAAAACCCTCTGTTTATAGTAACATAGTTTATCAGAACTTCTTTTTTTTATTCTAGACTTTTAGTTTTTTTCTTTCTACTTTCTAATGTACACTACACAATTTTTTAAAAATAAAATATAAAAATGTAAAAAGACTTCACTACTTTCTACTTTAGTATAAACACCCAGTTGTGTTTCGTTCACAACCCTACTTATTTATTACTTCACTTTAAAATCCAAAGAAAAACCCTCTCTTTCATTTTTTTCGTTTGAGTGGAGATTCTTGTAGTTAGAAATTGGTAATTGCGCAACATATTAGTTATAGTTGATGCTTATTGACTAAACAGATATAATTTATTTTCTTAGTTTTCATTTATGTTTTCTTTGTCAAGTATAACTTATATATTTGAACTTTGTTAGATATCAAAATATGATTAATTTTAGTTTTTTCTATATATTTCTAATTTTGATAAATTGTTATTTTGAATTTTTTTCCTTCTTCATAATGCTTAATTAGATCACCAACCCAAACTATCCAAAGTTTAATTAGGTGGGTTACTTTTAAAGTTTAGATTCATTTGATGGATTAGATTAAAAATTAACCTGTCTGAACTATTGGGAGGGTTGAAAAATCCCTAAAACCTACCCAACCCACCTGATATACACCTCTAGCCTCGACATCCGAAACAGCTTTCAAAGCGTCAATCTCAATGCCATTGATCTTCAAATAGTTATGAATCGCAAACTGAAGTCCATCTCTTAATGCATAGCATTCTACAATAAGCGGGGAGGCAATGCCATCATGGTAGTTAGAGAAAGCACCAAGGACCACACCAATCGAGTTTCTAACTTCCCTGACTATGGAGAAAGAACCAGATACCGTTCCAACTGCAGCATCAGCATTTAGCTTCAAACTTCTGTGGGGAGGGCTGTTCCAAGTCGAAGGCCGCGCTTCTTTCTGGATTGAAGGGAATTGATAAATAACACGACAGCGCTAGAAATCCAAGAGAAATAGGGCAGAATTCTTGATGAGTTCCCCTGCGGATTTAGCAGCATCGTTGTGCACGGAATCGCTCCTGTTCTTCCATATGGCCCAAGCCCAAGCACAAAAAAATTTTAAAGTCCCTGGTTTGAATGTTCTTCAGCATAAAGAAGCAAACTCCATCAAAAGTTATATCTGTGTACCTATCCACAATATCGCTGAGATAAGAACCATGCCAGACCTCTAAAGCATACTCACACCTCCAGATAGAATGGAAGGAATCTTCAAGTTTAGCACTATATTTGGGACAATGGGGCAGGCAAAGAATTCCTTTCCTGCAAATATTAGCAAAAGTAGGCAGAGAATTGTTAAGGTTCCGAAGGCAGTTCCACCACTTCTTGGTAGTGCAAGAATTGGAAGAGGACGCTTTAGTTTTTGTTTCATTGCCACACGGTAACCAGATCTGATCGTATAGGCACCTTTCTCTTCATAGTGCCAGTAGGGTTCGTCGCTTTGATTTGTCATGCTCCACGGGATGCTGAGGATTGCGTTAGATTCCATTGGATTGAAAATTTCTTTAATCTTCTTAGAATTCCACCATCGCCCGTCCATGAGATCAATAAAACACGTTTGATCACGAAAGATATCTTCGTGTTATGGTATCCAAAAACACGTTTGAACTTTTTCTCACTCGTAGAATCTACCGTGTGTGATCAATTGGTTTTGCTTTTTATAAAGAAAATAATTTAAATACAAACACAATACCCATGTTTGTGGTAATCATTTGAATTTATACAAACAAGTCGTTGATCTATAAAATTGTGAAAGCTCTGTTTCCAACTTTAAGTAAAGGGTTTTTACTATGTGCTGTCAGAATTTGTCTCATATTTGTAATTTGCCTCATATTTGTAATTTGCCTCGTGAGTTTGCATCTTAAACATACAAATCTGTAGTAAATCACCTCCTATTATGACAATTTTAGTTTTTGACTGAAATTAAGATATAATTTGCACATAAATAGTTGGTAAATAGCATGAATTGTCATTTTCATATATTTCAATCAAAATTTATCATGATTAATATCTTTAATCAAGCTTTTATTAAAATATAAAATTTTAAGTTAACTTTGCTTTGGGTTGACAATCAAAATTCGCCATCACGGAGATCATAAATGTTAGAAAAGATAAACACTAAAGTACAACCGAAAGAACAATAAATGTTGAAACTAAGTAGAAAAGAAAAATATGGAAGTCACAGTAAACACAGGGATTTATGATGGTCCATCTTAACATGGCCTATGTCCACTTGTCATTCTTCACTACGATTTTTTGAGAAATCACACACTCAAGATCCTCCACCTAAACATTCAATAAAACTCTTAAATTATATCAAAAGGGTGACTACCAAGACATTAGATTCCAAAATCATCCTTTCGTCTCTCCTTCCTCTATTTATAGAGGGATCCTCATACAAGGAGCAATTTCCCATTCGATAACCGCTATCTCAATGATCCTATGCTAGTGATGTTGCCTTGTTTTTCCACGTGAAGCTTACTATTCTTCCATGTCCTTCATCATTTTTCATCTTATCTTCTTGATTACATGTAACGCCCTGAAATTTATTTAATGTTAATGTAATATAAATGATGAATTAGTGTGCCATAATTAATGTTTTAACATTAATTAGATTATTTGGTTGGATCTTGAAATTTTTGGTTGTTTTGTTAAATTGATGCATTCAAATGATTTCTTATTGTTTTAAAATGATGTTTTGAGTTTTAAAACACAACAATTTGTAAATTGTTAAAAATACTCCGTTTTACAAAACCGTGGGTGGCACATGGTTTTCGCACAGTAAAACCGCCCACCGATTTTCTCTATTTATTTTGTCTCTTCCTCCTCTCTCCTCACTCTCCCTGATCTCTCTCTCTCCTCTCTCCCACCCGTGAGCCCTCTCACTCTCTCTCTCTCGGCTTCTCTCATTTTCTCTCAATTCTCTCTCAAAATTTTTGAAAGAAATTCGAATCCAAGCTTCGGGTTAGCAAGGAGGAAGCTCGAGGACGTGATTTGGCAACCGAGGACGCGGATTGAAGCTTCGATTCGAGGTTAGTTTTGAAATTTCTAAACTTTTTCCAAAATTTTCAATTTTTTGTATTTTTGAAATCTAGGTTTGTTTAAGCCTAGAAAACCTTGGATTTGAGTTAAATGAACTTAGAACAACTAGAATCTAAGCTTAGATTGAAGAAAAACGGATTTGATTCAAGATTTTTCATTTTTCCTCATTTTTCCCTATTTTTGAATTTTTGGGATTTTTGTGTTTGAATCTTGTTTAAATGAGTTTTAAAGTGTCTAAATATGTTTTTCTATCATCTATGAATGTTTTCTATGCCTGGGATTTGAGAAAAACAGGTTAGAATCAAAATTTGGGTTTTGGGGAAATCGAAACCTGTGGCTGGAATTTCTGGGCTTTCCTAGTTCGGCAGGCCAGAACAGGGATCGGCAGGCCGATGTTCTTCCGTCCGGTAGGCCGAACCTGGAGAAATGACCGGCCGACCAGACCTGGCTTCCAGCAGGCCGAACTGTGCAGTTTGGCCGGCCGAAGTAGGGAGTCCGGTAGGCCGACCGAGGCATGGAAATTTTTGTGATTTTTACCCGTTTTCACTATTTTGAACCCTGATTTAAATTCCAACCTTATAGAATGATTTTAATGATACAAATGGCACACTAGGACATTATGAAATGGTTTAGTAACATAGAATGTCTCAAACTAGTCATTGATCGACTTAGTTTGTATCTAGGATCGTTCGTGGTTCCGCAAAGCTATTGTATAGCGGACCGGGATTACGATGTGGGGCAACAGCACGAGTGTTGAGGTAGGACTTCTACCCTACTTCTTTGGTAGCCTGGTTTTGAAATGATTTGGCTTTAAAAAGGATTTCTATTAAAATGCTTTCAACGGTTGTTTGAAAATAAATTTATCAGTTATATTTTTAATATACCGTGATCTGAAATGAACTTCATAATGAATGTAAAAGACAACACTCGGTAATTGGGTTTTGAATGATACTGATAATAAACACATAGGCATGATGCCATATCAGAGATCGGGTCGTGTAGCGATCGACCTTGGGGGCAGGTCCCGAAACCCAGCTGGGCCACTACGGTGGTGATACTATGGTTTGCCTAGGAAAGGAAAATGATATTTCTGGTTATCCAAGTAGACTGTTTTGGGTAAGAATAGTTTTACTTAAAATTGTCTATTTGTTTATCTATTTATTTATTTAAGGTTTCTTTTAAATAATTCCTGAATAATGAAATGTTCCTTTAAATTAAATTATTTTGTAAAACATAGTGCTACTGAGCCTTTCGCTCACGTCTTATTTGTTTTAAATTCCCCCCTCTAGGTGGTTTCCCATTTAGGTTTGGAGAGGATTCTTCGGACCGAACTCAGGAGCAATAGGAGGGATTAATTTATATTTTGTATCATTTAATCAAGGCATGTAAGATTTAACTTTATTTGTATCTGGACTGTGATTGTATTTATGATATTGTCAGAACCATGTGTGTGCATAAGTTGTGGGTTGTGGAACCCATACTCGCGGCTTTATTATTTTAATATTTATTCGTTTAATGTTTTAAATTGTCTAATGTATATGAACTCGCTATAAAGTGTTTTAATGAACCTCACGTTTTATACTTAATTCAACCCCTTAAACTCTGGATTTTAATTAAATTCTCTTTTAATTAATTTAAATAATCCGCCATGTCACCTCCCGTACTCCAGGGCGTGACATTACATCTCTTCCCTCTCTCCATGTTCTAAAACTTGTAAAAAGGCGGCTTCATGGGTAGTTACTGTAACGTCCCGAAATTTATTAAATGATATTAGAATGTAAAATGATAGATTAGTCTGCCATAATAAATATTTTAAACTTAATTTGGTCATTTGGTGAAATTTTTGAGTTTAAAGTTGTTTTAATTATTTTAAAGATTTCTAGTTGTTTCTAATTATTTTAATTGTCATTTTGAATATTTAGAACATAACAATTTGTTAAATGTCAAATATGTTTTGTTTTACAAAACCGTGGGCAGCACATGGTTTCTACACAGTAAAATCGTCCACTTTTTCTCTCTATTTATATCTCTTGCTCTCCCTCTCTTCCTCTCATTCTCTCTTTCTCTCTCAGCTCTTCCTCTTTCTCTCCCATACATCTCTCCCTCTTACTCTGCCTCTCCCTTTCTCTCTCATTTTCTCTCAAAATCTTTAAGTTAAATCAAGCCCCAAGCTTTGGTTTAGTGGATTGGAGGCTCAGGAACGTGTTTGAGCAACCGAAAATGCGATTTAAAGCTCCGAGTCGAGGTTAGTTTTCAAATTTCAAAACTTTTTCAATATTTCAATTTTCCTTGCATTTTGAAATTTAAGCTTATTTGAACTTAGAAAACCTTTGATCTAAGTTAAGGAAACTTGGAATAACTAGAATCTAAGCTTTGTTTGAAGAAAAAGGGATTTAAATCAAGATTTTTCATTTTTCTCCATTTTCAGAATTTTTGGGATTTTGTGTGCAAATCTTGTTTAAATGAGTTTAAAAGTATCTTATTATGTTTTTCTACCATCTATGATTGTTTTCCATGCTTGAGAACTAAGAAAAAATAGGTTGAAATGAAGATTTGGACACGGGATGGTTGAGAACCCGTGCTTCAAAAATTCTAGAATTTTCTAGTTCGGCAGGCCAGATTCATCCATCCGGTAGGCCGAACATGGAAAAGTTTGGCCGACCGGACTTGGTCCTCCAGCAGGCCAAACTGTACAGTTCGGTCGGCCGAACTAGGGTGACCGACAACCAACCGAACAAGGAAAAATTTTGTGATTTTTCATCTGTTTTCACTGTTTTGAACCTCGATTGAAATTCTAATTTTAAAAATGCAAATGGCACACTAGGACACCATAAGATAGTTTGGCTACATAGAATATCTTAAACTAAATACTGATAGACCTAGTTTCTATTTAAGGTCGTTCGTGGTTCCGTGGAGCTAACGTATAGTGGATCGGGATTTTGGTATGGGACACCGGCATGAGTATTGAGGTAGGACTTCTACCCTTTCCTTGATAGCCAAGTTTTCGAGTGATTTTGGTCTCAAAAAGGGTTTTATCAAAATGTTTTTTAACAGTTGATTGAAAAATGAAATTTTATTGGTTATTTTATAAACCGTGGATTAAAGTAAACTTCATAATGAACCCCATAATGAATGTAAATGAAAATACCTGGTAAATGAGTTTTAAATGATAATAGAAATAAATATAAGGGCATGATGCCATATTAGAGATCAGGTCATGTAGCGTGCGACCTTGAGGGCAGGTCCCAAAACCCAGTTGAGCCACTACGGTGGTGTTATTCATATGGTTTGCCCAGGAAAAGAAAATGATATTCTTTCTGGTTGACTAATAAACTATTTTGGGTAAGATTGGTTTTATTTAACCTTATTTATTCGATTCTTTTCTTAAGTAATTTCTTGATTAATGATATTTTCTTTTAAAATTTAATGTTTCTTAAACTATAGTCCTACTGAGTCTTTCATTCACGTTTTATCTATTTTAAACCCTTCCCCCTCTATGTGGATTTCAGCTTAGGTTCAAAGAGGATTCCACAGACAGAACTCAGGAGTAGTAGAAGGACCTAGTAGGTTATTTTAATTATTATATCAAGGCATGTAACATTTTAACTTTCTCTTTACTTGGACTGTGGTTGTATTATTATATTGTCAGTACTATGTGTATGTACAAGTCATAGGTCAGTAGGACCCATACTCGCATCTTTTTATTGTTTTATTTCTTACTTAATGTTTGCCTCAATGTTCTTATCTATTTAATAATTATGAATGCTTTTCTCAAAAAGGATTTAAAATTTTCCACATCTTCATAATTAATTTAAAACTTAAACTCATGTTTTAATAAATTTTTGTTTAATTAACTTAAATAACCAACCACGTCACCTCCCGTACTGCGGGGCGTGATAGTTACTCTGGATGATTTAGATGTACATACAAGACAGTTACTTACTTTATGTGGAAATTTTCTTTCAGATCGAAAGCGTGTTCTATTAGTGAGGAGTGTAATGACCACTAATTGTATCAATTCATGGTGACGAATGGTGCTTTGCTCGCATGTTCAATCCTTGGTTTAGCCTTGCTTGTGCACTAGCTTCTTTCCTCGACCTTGCTCACTTACAAGCTCTTTACTTTAGCCTTGCTCATGCACTAATTACTTACTTCGGCCTTGCTTTTGTTTTAGACCACGACCAGTTCTTCGTTGAGCCTTTGTGTCAAATTAAAAATTAGTCAATTATCTCAACGAGCTTGGAGCTTCTTCAAGCCAATAGTTGTGCATATTCTTATTCTTTTTTTAAGGGACATTAAATGCTTTGAACTGGAATTATGCACATGTTCTCCAATCATAGTCTAATACGTGTGTTGTAACATCCCGAAATTTATTTAATGTTAATGTAATGTAAATGATGAATTAGTGTGCCATAATTAAAGTTTTAACTTTAATTAGATTATTTGGTTGGATTTTGAGTTTTTGGTTGTTTTGTTAAATTGATGCATTCAAATGATTTCTTATTGATTTAAAATGATGTTTTGAGTTTTAAAACACAACAATTTGTAAAATGTTAAAAATACTCTGTTTTACAAAAAAACCGTGGGCGGCACATGGTTTTCGCACAGTAAAACCGCCCACCGATTTTCTCTATTTATTTCCCTTTTCTCTCTCTCTCTCCTCACTCTCCCGCAACACCTCTCTCTCTCTTCTCTCTCTCTCTCTCGGCAGCTCCCTCTCTCTCAATCTCTTTCAAAAAAATTTTAAAACAAATTCGAATCCAAGCTTCGGGATAGCAAGGAGGAAGCTCGGGGACGTGATTCGGCAACCGAGAACGCGGATTGAAGCTTCGATTCGAGGTTAGATTCGAAATTTCTAAACTTTTTACAAAATTTCAATTTTGTGTGTTTTTGAAATCTAGGTTTGTTTAAGCTTAGAAAACCGTGGATTTGTGTTAAATGAACTTAGAACAACTAGAATCTAAGCTTAGATTGAAGAAAAACGGATTGAATTCAAGATTTTTCAATTTCCCCCTCATTTTCTCATTTTCGGATTTTTGAGGATTTTGAGTTTAAATGTTGTTTAAATGATTCCAAACATGTTCTAGAATGTTTTTCTATCAACTATAGTTGTTTTTCATGCCTGGGATTTGAGAAAAACAGGTTAGAAACAAGATTTGGATTTTGGGGATCGAGAAACCCGTGGTTGGGATTTCTGGGTTTTCCCAGTTCGACAGGCCGAAGTTCATGTTCGGCAGGCCGGAGTGATGATCGGCAGGCTGATGTTCTTTCGACCGGCAGGCCGAATCTAGGGAAATGTTCGACAGGCCGAACCTTGTTTTCGGCAGGCCAAACTGTGTAGTTCGGCAGGCCGAAGCAGGGCGTCCGGCAGGCCGACCGAGGCATGGAAAATTTTGTGATTTTTACCCGTTTTCACTGTTTTGAACCCAGATTTAAATCCCAACCTTATAGGATGATTTTAAAGGTACAAATGGCGCACTAGGACATCATGAAATGATTTAGTAACATAGAATGTCTCGAACTAGATATTGATCGACTTAGTTTGTATCTAGGATCGTTCGTGGTTCCGTGGAGCTAACATATAGCGGACCGGGATTGCGGTGTGGGGCACCGGCACGAGTATTGAGGTAGGACTTCTATCCTATTTCTTCGGTAGCCTGGTTTTGAAATGATTTGGCTTTGAAAAGGATTTCTATTAAAATGTTTTCAATGGTTGTTTGAAAATGGTTTTATCGGTTATATTTTAATATACCGTGATCTGAAATGAATTTCATAATAAATGTAATTGACAATACTCGGTAATTGGGTTTTGAATGATAATGATAATAAACACTAAGGCATGATGCCATATCAGAGATCGGGTCGTGTAGCGATCGACCTTGGGGGCAGGTCCCGAAACCCAGCTGGGCCACTACGGTGGTGATTTCATGGTTTGCCTAGGTAAAAGAAAAATGGTGTTTTTGATTGTACAAGTAGACTGTTCTGTGTCAGAACGGCTCTACTCAAATTATGTATTTAATTATTTATTTATTTATTTATTTATTTAAGTTTTCTTTTGAGTACTCCTAACAATGAACTGTTTCTTTAAATTAAATTATTTATAAAACTTAGTCCTACTGAGCATTTCGCTCACGTTTTATTGTTTTAAATTTCCCCCATCTAGGTGGTCTTCCATTTAGGTTTGGAGAAGATTCTTCAGACCGAACTCAGGAGCAATAGGAGAGTTTATTTGTATTCTGTATTATTAATCAGGGCATGTAAGACTTAACTTTATTTGTACTTGGACTGTAATTGTATTTGTGATATTGTCAGAACCATGTGTGTGCACAAGTTGTGGGTTGTGGAACCCATATTCGTGGTTTTTATTTAATTTTTATTATCTGCTTAATATTTATAAATTCTTTTATAAAATGTGGTGGAAAATCTTCTTAATTTTTATTTAATTTGATTCTCAAACTCTCGATTTTTAATTAAATTCTCTTTTGATTAATCTAAATATTCCGCCACGTCACCTCCCGCACTCCGGGGCGTGACATGTGTAGTCGAGATTAAGTTCAGAATTAAATATATTTATTTTTACACTTAAAATAAATATTTGACATGCAGCTAGTATTCAATATATGACATGAAATATTAGAATTGCACTGAACCATACCACCGACCATGCCCAAGACAACTGCTAGGTGCCACCAGTCAAAACTATCTATTTGGGCATTTAATATAATATCCCAAAGACTATAGCTTGTTGAGAAGATGCTATTATTTCTAACCTAGATAATATAGGAGCTAGCACAAGGATGAAATGGACCTACGTAATTGAAGTGCTAATAATGAATATTTAATTCGATTAAGCTCTTCACCAATTAATGATAGGGAATAGTTCTGTCAAACCTCTCTAATGGGTGTCCTATTCAAGAACAAAATGTAAATGAGGATTCGAGAAATTAATTTGATGTTGTTATTAAATGTGTCAGAGCGATCTAATAGCAAAGTTCCTATTTTAGCACAATATGAAAATGTAACGCCCCGAAATTTATTTAATATTATTGTAATGAAAATGATGAATTAGTGTGCCATAACTAATGTTTTAACATTAATTACATTATTTGGTTGGATTTTGAATTTTTGGTTGTTTTGTTAAATTGATGCATTCAAATGATTTCGTATTATTTTAAAATAATGTTTTGAGTTTTAAAACACAACAATTTGTAAATTGTTAAAAATACTCCGTTTTACAAAACAGTGGGCGGCACATGGTTTTCGCACAGTAAAACCGCCCATCGATTTTCTCTATTTATTCTCTCTCTCCCTCTCTCTCGTCACTCAGTTCACTCTCTCTCTCTCTCTCTTCCCTCCCGTGACTCTCTCTTAGTTTTCTCTCTCACTCTCAATTCTCTTTCAAAATTTTTGAATCAAATTCGAATCCAAGCTTCGGGTTAGCAAGGAGGAAGCTCGGGGATGTGATTTAGCAACCGAGAACGCGGATTAAAGCTTCGATTCGAGGTTAGTTTTAAAATTTCTAAACTTTTTTCAAAATTTTCAATTTTGTGCATTTTTGAAATCTAGGTTTGTTTAAGCTTAAAAAACCTTGGATTTGAGTTAAATGAACTTAGAACACCTAGAATCTAAGCTTAGATTGAAGAAAAACGGATTTGATTCAAAATTTTTCATTTTTCCTCAATTTTTCCTATTTTTTGATTTTTGGGATTTTGTGTTTGAATCTTGTTTAAATGAGTTTTAAAGTGTCTAAATATGCTTTTCTATCATCTATGAATGTTTTCTATGCCTGGGATTTGAGAAAAACAGGTTAGAATCAAGATTTGGGTTTTGGCGAAATCGAAACCCGTGGCTGGAATTTCTAGGTTTTCCCAGTTTGGCAGGCTGAACTGCATGTTCGGTAGGCCGGAATAGGGATCGGCAGGCCGGTGTTCTTCAGTCCGGCAGGCCGAACCTGGAAATTGTTCGGCCGACCAAACTTTGCTTCCAGCAGGCCGAACTATGCAGTTCGGTAGGCCGAAGCAGGGAGTCCGGCAGGCCGACCGAGGCATAGAAAAGTTTGTGATTTTCACTCGTTTTCACTGTTTTGAACCCTGATTTACATCCCAACCTTATAGAATGATTTTAATGATACAAATGGCACACTAGGACATCATGAAATGGTTTAGTGACATAGGATGTCTTGAATTAGTTATTGATCGACTTAGTTTGTATCTAGGATCGTTCGTGGTTCCGCAGAGCTAACGTATAGCTGACCGGGATTACGGTGTGGGGCACCGGCACGAGTATTGAGGTAGGACTTCTATCCCATTTCTTTGGTAGCCTGGTTTTGAAATGATTTGGCTTTAAAAAGGATTTCTATTAAAATGATTTCAACGGTTGTTTAAAAATGAATTTATCGGTTATATTTTAATATACTGTGATCTAAAATGAACTTCGTAATGAATGTAAATGACAACACTAGGTAATTGGGTTTGAATGATAATGATATTAAACATATAGGCATGATGCCATATCAGAGATCGGGTCGTGTAGCGATCGATCTTAGGGACAAGTCCCGAAACCCAGCTGGGCCACTACGGTGGTGATGTTGGAAACAAAGTGCGCAGCGGAATTTTTAAAATTTTTCATCAGAGTATTTTCCAAAACACAAGTTTGACATGTTATATGTATAAATTAAACAGATCTTACTAACCTCAGTGTGCCGAAGAACCTCCGCGACCTGTGTAGAGAAGTAACGTTCCAGAAGAGCCTCAACCAACTGGTCTTCTTTGCTATTCTCTATCCACAACCGGAGTGAGTGTGGGCTCACACGTACAGCTCTTCCACCGGTGACTCTCCTTCCAACCAATAGAGAGAACCCAAAGCTAGTGTTCGTGATTTGTGAACAAAAGCTCTCAGGGGGTTTTCAGATGCTCACTAGAAGAGTATCACTCTTAATCTCTCAAATTGATCTGAGTAAATCATTAGACTCACTCCCTTTTTATACCTATTGGTCCTTGGGGTCAGTCCATATCAGATTAGGTCTCAAAAATCAAAACAGAATCAAGTTCGGATCAATATCTGATAAGATACGCGTGAAAAACGCGTAATCTTAACTATCGCAGTCGGCATGCCGAACTGTGTGATAGGCAGGCCAAACTGGCCAGTTCGGCAGGCCGAACTTTCTGATCGGCAGGCCGAACTGCCGAGAAAAAATCTCCACGAATCTTTTATTTTCCACCCGAGATTCTAAAGGATAAAGTCTCAGTTTTGATTCAAATAGCCCAATAGAAAAGATATCTGATCAAAACAAACTTTATCAAGATAATCTCTAAGAAAATAAATCAATTCACAATAATTCTACAAGTTTATCTTGTTCTAATTGTCCAAAATTAAAACAACCGATAAACAGACAAGAATTATCCGAACGCCATAATTCAACAAGTTCATCTTGAACTAATTTCTTACATAATTAATTCAACCGATAAACAGACATGAATTATTTGATTCTTATAAATTTTAAACCAATCTGATAAATCCGACATAAGTCACCAATTATTGGAAAAGCACGCCGTGTCGTTACAGGATTTTGTGAGCTAGCAAAGGGGACCAAAATGGACCTATAAAGTTCAAGCTCATGACAATTATGAAACCCAATATCCCAGATATACATTTCACAATTATCAACTCCAACGCTACTCCACTAAAAGCTTGGAGCTGCACTCTCGAACTTTATAGAATTACGAAGCTCGTGTAGCTAAGTCTCCATGACATATCATAGTGTATCGCATCCCCATATGATCATCCATAACCGGCTTAAGGACAAGTTCTGTCTTACCTTCCCGATTATTTTTATCTTACGTTCCATTGTCTCACCATTAGAAAACTTACCATCCAAAGATAGTATACCATTCGGTTACACCTATGTATCCAAATGGTTGAGCGCTCCAATTTTCCAATTACAGGACAACGCATATAAGAGGATATCATTACTCCTAAAGAGGAGCTATGGATTCCATATCTATGAATAACAAGTCTACGCTACCAAGAGTTATGCCTCCAACGTACCGGCATGCATGCCACTATAGAGATGTGGGAGTCACCCATTGGTACATCAAAAGACACAAATCGAGACAACGGGCCCATTATTCATCTCAGGATTAAGATACAATACAAATGATTGTCTAAAGTGAATCGATTTGCCAAGACAGAATTATTAATCCAAATCAATTCACTTTATGTCCCGATCCAACACATCGTCACCTATGACAACGCGCCAATGTTTCTATTCACAGAGTCCAACTCCGATGGCCAAGACAAACCATCTCCCAAAAGGGATATAGACAACATAACAATCCTTACATGAATAAAGTGCCCAACTTTATTCCCTCGATTGCGGATCATATATTTTAGACCATCACCTTAAGAGTCGTGTCTACCGCATAATCATCCCATCATATGCCCAACTCTTAAGGTTTAGACTGACAGTCTCAGACTACTGTTTGCTTATCATACATTCAACAAATATGAACGTAAAGAGGACAATATTTTGTATATATAAACGAATAAATTCTTTATTGATAAAAATGTCTCCAAAAACGTATTACATTTTTACTCCTTAGAGCATACATGTCTAACAATCTCCCACTTGCACTAAGTGAGTAAATACTGCAAATTTCGCATCCCCATAGCTTCCACATGCCTTTCGAAGACTCTCCCAGAAAGTGTCTTCGTAAATGGATCAGCTAAATTGTCCTCTGACGCGATCTTGCACACCGTGACATGCCCGCTCTCAACGAAGTCCTTTATCACATGATACTTCCGATCAATATGCTTACTCTTCTTGTGAAATCTTGGTTCCTTAGCATTAGCTACCGCCGCACTGTTATCACAGTACAGTGATACCGTTTTATCCATACCAGGAACTACCTCAAGATCCCCAAGGAACTTGCGGAGCCACACTGCTTCTTTCGAAGCATCACTAGCCGCCACATACTCGGCCTCCATCGTTGAATCCGAAGTGCAATCTTGCTTCGCACTTCTCCAACTGATGGCACCGCCACCTAGAGTAAACACAAACCCCGATGTCGATTTCCTAGAATCCAGGCAGGATTGAAAATCCGAATCAGTGTATCGTAGAGGAGTTAAATCCTCACCCGAATACACAAGCATATACCCTCGAGTCCTTCTCAGGTACTTGAAAATATGCTTTACCGCAACCCAATGGTTCGGTCCTGGATCCGCCTGAAATCGACTCATAATCCCGACCGCATAGCTAATATCCGGTCGAGTGCAAAGCATGGCATACATGAGACTACCCACTGCCGAAGCATAAGGTACCTTCTTCATGTATTCTCTTTCTTCATAAGACTTTGGAGAGTCTTTCTTAGAAAGAGTAATTCCAGACCTAGATGGTTGCCCACCTTTCTTGGAATCCTGCATTGCAAACCTCCTGAGAATTTTATCTATGTAGCTGGCCTGTGACAAAGCTATCATTTTGTTCTTCCTATCCCGAAAGATCTGGATACCGAGAACAAAATTAGCCTCACCCAAGTCCTTCATGTCAAACTACTTGGTCAACCATAATTTGACCGATGACAACGCCCCAACGTCATTGCCAATTAGCAAAATGTCATCTACATAGAGTAGTAGAAAAACCACCTTCCCATTCTTAATGTGTTTGTAAACACATGGCTCATCCACATTTTGTGAGAACCCATAAGTCTTGATCACTTGATCAAATCTTATGTTCCAAGAACGAGAAGCCTGCTTAAGTCCATAAATAGACTTTAGCAACTTACAAACCTTACCCTCTTGACCCGCGACCTTGAACCCATCTGGTTGTTCCATATAAATGGACTCATCAAGATAGCCATTCAGAAAAGCCGTCTTGACATCCATCTGCCAAATCTCGTAGTCGAGAGCGGCAGCTATGGACAAGAGAATCCGGATGGACTTAAGCATGGCTACAGGCGAAAAGGTTTCCTCATAATCGATTCCTTCCTTTTGCGTATAACCCTTAGCTACCAGTCTAGCCTTAAAGGTTTCGACCTTTCCATCCACTCCTCTTTTCCTCTTGTAGATCCACTTACACCCTATGGGTTTTACCCCTTCGGGAAGATCCACAAGCTCCCAGACCCGATTAGTCTCCATAGACTTCATCTCAATGTTCATGGCCTCTGTCCAGAGTCTTGAATCAACATCCTCCATAGCTTCTGCGTAAGTATAAGGATCCCTGTCATGTTCATCCGGTTCAGCCAAAAAGACCTCCCCATTGAACATATACCTCTCAGGTTGACGCCCGATCCTCCCACTACGCCGAAGCCCCTGAGGTTGTTGTTCAGGTTTGTTTGGTTTTTCTACACCGATCGGAATGGTTTCGTTCGGAACCTCCTGAGTAAACGGATTACCCCTCAACTCCTCAAGCACCACTTTGCTTTGAGGTTTAAAGTCGTTCATGTAACTCTCCTCAAGGAAAGTTGCATTAGTTGAAACCACGACTTTATTTTCCTTTGAGTTATAAAAATAACCCCCTTTAGTCCCTTTTGGATATCCTACAAACACGCAAACTTCTGAACGTGCTTCCAACTTATTCGGATCCTTAAACAGGACATGAGCTGGACATCCCCATATGCGAATATGGTTTAAGGATGTCTTCCGTCTTGTCCACAACTCGTGAGGAGTTTTAGGGACCGATTTTGAAGGCACATTGTTCAAAAGATAACATGCGGTTTGTAGTGCATATCCCCAAAAGGATAAAGGCAATGATGAATAACTCATCATGGACCGAATCATGTCCAACAAAGTCCTATTCCTTCTCTCTGCTACGCCATTCTGCTGCGGAGTACCCGGCACAGTCAAATGGGATAAAATCCCATTCTCTAACAAGTGTCCCAAGAACTCATCAGAAAGGTATTCCCCACCTCAATCAGATCGAAGTGCCTTTATGGGTCTACCCAATTGCTTTTCCACTTCAGCCCGAAACTCCCTGAACTTATCATAAGTTTCGCTTTTGTGGTGCATTAGGTATACATACCCATATCTTGAGTAATCGTCAATAAAAGTAACGAAGTACTCATACCCTCCTCGTGCCCGGATGTTCATCGGTCCGCAAACATCACTATGCACAAGTTCTAGAACCCCTTCGGCCCTATTGCCCTTAGACCCGTATGGTCTTTTGGTCATTTTACCCTCCAAACAAGACTCACATTGAGGTATAGATTCCACCTTTAAGTGACTTAAAGGTCCATCCCTTACCAACCTTTGAATCCAATTTAGGTTAATATGGCCAAGGCGCAAATGCCAAAGATAAGTCTTATTAGAGTGAGAAGTTTTAAGTCTTTTTGAGTCATTATCATTTATCTCAGCATTAAGCAATAGGTCCATCTTAGGTTTGATAAAATATAGATTATTTTGCATCCATCCAGAACAGATCAAAGATTTGTTTTTACGAATCACCACTTTTTCATTAAAAGATACCACGTAGGAGTCTTTAAATAAAGAAGAGACAGAAATTAAATTCCTTTTAAATTTAGGAACATAAAAACAATCTCGCAAAATTAAACTCCTATAATTATCAAAATAAAGATGGACATCTCCCACTGCTTCCGCTGAGACCAAGGATCCATCGCCCATCCGAAGCGTTAAGTCTTCACGAAATAGACTTCTCGTTTCTTTGAATCCCTGCAGAGAAACGCAAACATGATTAGTTGCACCAGAATCTATGACCCAAATGTCATTGGATTCCTCAACCAAACAAGTTTCTAAATATAGAAGATCACACCTACCTCCCTTGGAAAGGAAGTCCTTGCAATGCTTCTTTATATGCCCGACCTTACCACAAAAGAAGCACTTAAGCTTCTTTGGGTTCTTCTTCTTCTTCTTCTTGCTCTTGGTAGCAATAGGAATAGAAGACTTCCCACTTTTGGCCCGTTGCTTCTTTCCATTCCCAGAGTTAGGATTGGAACCAGAAACAGCTACCATATTGGCCTCTCCCCCAGCAGTAGACTCCCTGATCAACAGTTCAAACTCTTGTAACTGTTTCATCAGTTCTGTCAAGGTCATATCTCGTCTATTGCTTAGATTAAAAGTAGCTCTAAACGGAATAAATTCCTTAGACAGAGTCTCAAAGACCATAGTCATCTGAGTTTCAGCATCGATGTCGGCTCCATTGGTTTGAGCCTCAGCGAGGTAACCCATGACTAACATCATGTGCTCCTTTACAGATGTCCCCGGTCTCTGTCTACAGTTTAAGAGTTTCTGAAGCTCCCCTTGCCGCTTTGTTATGGCCTGGCCTCCAAACATGTCCTCAAGATTATCCAAGATCTGCTTCGCAGTCTCATAATCCTGATGTTGAGCCTGCAGCACGTTATTCATGCTAGCCATAACATAGCAGCGGGCCTGATCATTAGCATCTTTCCAGCGGTCGTACGCTTGGAATTGCTCATTACTTGAGTCTCCCGTAGGCTCGGGAGGACAAGGAGTTGTCAGAACATATTTCAGTTTCTCAAAGGAAAGGACGATGTCCAGGTTCCGTTTCCAATCTTTATAGTTCTCACCGGTTAATTGGTTTTTGTCAAGTATCGATGATAAAGCGTTTTTAGACATTTTCAATCTACAATGAAGAATCATATACCAAACATAACCAAACATATATAATAATTTAGTAAGATAACACAATCATGTAAAATCATACAAATGTGTTTATGTGTCAAAACCTTGAAAATATCACAACCTTACAACGATAATTCCCAACTCAGAATTCCACAAGCTCCTAGGGGAGTCATGCCAAATTCAATCAGGAACACGGATCCCCTCCTGATTAATATATGCCATCCAGGACCCGTATGATCCAGCATATACTAATAATCGTTTCTTTGGCCATTAATTTTATTAACAAAGCTCCTAGGGGAGGTTAATAATAAAATTAACGTGAGTGTATAACCACCGTTTTAATATTTTATCCATGATTTATAATCACCACCTAGGGGTGTGCAACCATAAATCATACTAAAATACCTTATCCTTTTAGAGATCCAATCTGGTACATGATAGAAATCCCTTCCTAGGGGTTGGGACCATCATGTTCTTCCTATAGACCAATGATGGAGGCCTTAGGTTCTCTCTTCGAAAACCTTCTCCCACTCAATCTTTTGAAGTCAAGGTTTTATTTTAAAATTATGCATGAACAATTTTAATATGAGCGGCACTCCCTATTCTATATGACATGTTATCAATATACATGGTAAATCATATTATAATGTAGACAAGCAAAGCAATCAAGCAAAGCTACAAGCATAATAATAATAATAACCGTAATATTATGGTTCCACCCTAGAGAATAGAAAAACTAAGATTACAAGAGAATAATCGAGACATTTATCGATTCTTCATCCTTGAATCCTCAAGCTGTATCCTTCTTCATGTAATATCCATCTTCAAGTCCTCAATCCCGTATGAATCGAACACTTCATATTTCCGGTCATATCCAAATTTTATGTTTCTCAGAATCGTCCCAAAATAAAATTAAAACTGCATTGGAAAAATCGCACCTTTTCTGGACACCTGGCAGCTCTCGGTCGGCAGGCCGATCTAGGTGATCGGTCTGCCGATCATGGTGGTTCGGCCTGCCGAACATGAAGGTTCGGCCTGCCGGCAGAGCACCAAAATTTCTGCCCCACTGTCGGCCTGCCGGACCGTACGTCTGGCCTGCCGATCTGTGACCTTCGGCCTGCCGAACTGTGAGGTCCGGCATGCCGACCGAGCAGAAAACCCTCAATCCAGAAAATACAATTTTAATGCAATTCATCAATTTTATTTTCAAAAATTGAAAAACATAAAATTAGAGGCTCAGGAAATACCTGGAGGCGCCATCATCAATCTTTAAGTTCCGACTTCTCGTTCCGTCTTCTCCGAATAATTATTTAATTACAAAATTCTTACAAATTAAAAATTAAATATTAATTCCTAGACGGAGATGATAGTCCGCCATCTAATTACATGAAAAACCTAGATACACATTCTAACCTCTAAGGAACCATAACCGGTATTAATTAATTAATAAATAATTAAACAACAATTTAATCAACCATAATTAATTAATAAACATTCACCATATAATCCATGACAACATATATATTATATAGAAACCTAGAGTGCCATCTCTCTTAATTCAAGCATTGGAGAGATTAAGATCACAAAATTTATGCATATAACATGATCACAAACTTGCAAATTTATGTAAAAACCTGGTCTCTGATACCAATTGTTGGAAACAAAGTGCGCAGCGGAATTTTAAAATTTTTCCATCAGAGTATTTTTCAAAACACAAGTTTGACATGTTATATGTATAAATTAAACAGATCTTACTAACCTCAGTGTGCCGAAGAACCTCCGCGACCTGTGTAGAGAAGTAACGTTCCAGAAGAGCCTCAACCAACTGGTCTTCTTTGCTATTCTCTATCCACAACCGGAGTGAGTGTGGGCTCACACGTACAGCTCTTCCACCGGTGACTCTCCTTCCAACCAATAGAGAGAACCCAAAGCTAGTGTTCGTGATTTGTGAACAAAAGCTCTCAGGGAGTTTTCAGATGCTCACTAGAAGAGTATCACTCTTAATCTCTCAAATTGATCTGAGTAAATCATTAGACTCACTCCCTTTTTATACCTATTGGTCCTTGGGGTCAGTCCATATCAGATTAGGTCTCAAAAATCGAAACAGAATCAAGTTCGGATCAACATCTGATAAGATACGCGTGAAAAACGCGTAATCTTAACTGTCACAGTCGGCATGCCGAACTGTGTGATAGGCAGGCCGAACTGGCCAGTTCGGCATGCCGAACTTTCTGATCGGCAGGCCGAACTGCCGAGAAAAAATCTCCACGAATCTTTTATTTTCCACCCGAGATTCTAAAGGATAAAGTCTCAGTTTTGATTCAAATAGCCCAATAGAAAAGATATCTGATCAAAACAAACTTTATCAAGATAATCTCTAAGAAAATAAATCAATTCACAATAATTCTACAAGTTTATCTTGTTCTAATTGTCCAAAATTAAAACAACCGATAAACAGACAAGAATTATCCGAACGCCATAATTCAACAAGTTCATCTTGAACTAATTTCTTACATAATTAATTCAACCGATAAACAGACATGAATTATTTGATTCTTATAAATTTTAAACCAATCTGATAAATCCGACATAAGTCACCAATTATTGGAAAAGCACACCGTGTCGTTACAGGATTTTGTGAGCTAGCAAAGGGGACCAAAATGGACCTATAAAGTTCAAGCTCATGACAATTATGAAACCCAATATCCCAGATATACATTTCACAATTATCAACTCCAACGCTACTCCACTAAAAGCTTGGAGCTGCACTCTCGAACTTTATAGAATTACGAAGCTCGTATAGCTAAGTCTCCATGACATATCATAGTGTATCGCATCCCCATATGATCATCCATAACCGGCTTAAGGACAAGTTCTGTCTTACCTTCCCGATTATTTTTATCTTACGTTCCATTGTCTCACCATTAGAAAACTTACCATCCAAAGATAGTATACCATTCGGTTACACCTATGTATCCAAATGGTTGAGCGCTCCAGTTTTCCAATTACAGGACAACGCATATAAGAGGATATCATTACTCCTAAAGAGGAGCTATGGATTCCATATCTATGAATAACAAGTCTACGCTACCAAGAGTTATGCCTCCAACGTACCGGCATGCATGCCACTATAGAGATGTGGGAGTCACCCATTGGTACATCAAAAGACACAAATCGAGACAACGGGCCCATTATTCATCTCAGGATTAAGATACAATACAAATGATTGTCTAAAGTGAATCGATTTGCCAAGACAGAATTATTAATCCAAATCAATTCACTTTATGTCCCGATCCAACACATCGTCACCTATGACAACGCGCCAATGTTTCTATTCACAGAGTCCAACTCCGATGGCCAAGACAAACCATCTCCCAAAAGGGATATAGACAACATAACAATCTTTACATGAATAAAGCGCCCAACTTTATTCCCTCGATTGCGGATCATATATTTTAGACCATCACCTTAAGAGTCGTGTCTACCGCATAATCATCCCATCATATGCCCAACTCTTAAGGTTTAGACTGACAGTCTCAGACTACTGTTTGCTTATCATACATTCAACAAATATGAACGTAAAGAGGACAATATTTGGTATATATAAACGAATAAATTCTTTATTGATAAAAATGTCTCCAAAAACGTATTACATTTTTACTCCTTAGAGCATACATGTCTAACAGGTGATACTATGGTTTGCCTAGGAAAATGAAAATGATATTTCTGGTTATCTAAGTAAACTATTCTGGGTAAGAATGGTTTTACTTAAAATTGTTTATTTATTTCTCTATTTATTTATTTAAGGTTTCTTTTAAATAATTCCTGGATAATGAAATGTTCCTTTAAATTAAATTATTTTGTAAAACATAGTCCTACTGAGCTTTTGCTCACGTTTTATTTGTTTTAAATTTCCCCCTCTAGGTGGTTTCCCATTTAGGTTTGGAGAGGATTCTTCAGACCGAACTCAGGAGCAATAGGAGGGATTAATTTATATTTTGTATCATTTAATCGAGGCATGTAAGATTTAACTTTATTTGTATTTGGACTGTAATTGTATTTATAATATTGTCAGTACCATGTGTGTGCACAAGTTGTGGGTCTGCGGGACCCATACTCGCGGCTTTATTGTTTTAATTATTATTGTTTAATGTTTTTAAATTGCCTAATGTACATGAACTCTTTATAAAGTGTTATTAATGAACCTCACTCTTTATATTTAATTCAACCACCCTTAAACTCTGGATTTTTAATTAAATTTTCCTTTAATTAATTTAAATAATCCACCACGTCACCTCCTGTACTCTGGGGTGTGACGGAATGGTATCAGAGCTCAAGGTTATGAACCTTGGGAATTGTGCAGACATAGGTTTGACAATGAAATACCTCTGACAGTCCAAATTTTGTTTTCAGAAGTGAGAGAATGGCACCTAGACGTCGTTCGACAGCTGACGCCGAGTTCAAAAACGATGAGAGCATGATGAGGTCTATGTTAGCGGCTTTCTGGCAAATGGCAGCCAGGGCTAGACCAGGAGATTCCGATGTTGGTAGTCGGCATGCGTACTTTAAGGAATTCCAGCGTGCGTCTATTCTGACTTTTGATGGCAATGGGGATCCGCAGTTAGCAGAGTATTGGTTGGATTCGATCCTGAAGCATTTAGATACTCTTGGTGTGCCTGAGGAGTATCGTGTGGTGTTTGCTGCGTACAAGCTCGAGGGTGGCGCTAACACTTGGTGGATGCAGGCTAAGCATCTGGAGTGCGGTGGTGATATCAGTTGGGACAGGTTCAAGGAGCTGTTCTATGATCAATATTTTCCTCAGGGGTATAGAGATCAGAAGGCAGCTGAGTTCTACAGGTTACAGCAGGGTGATCTGTCAGTTCGGGAATATGAGGCAAAGTTTAATGAGTTGGCTAGGTTTGCTCCATCGGCGACGGCATCAGAGCGTGAGAAATCTATTAAGTTTTAGGAGGGGCTCAAGGCTCCTATTCGGTGGCAGTTGGTTGCTCTACGGCTTAGGAGTTTCAGAGAGCTTGTGTCGTCGGCAATCTCTGTGGAGAATGATTATGTGCAGTATTGTGAGGACAGAGCCAAGGCTGCAGGAGGACCACAGAGGAGTGGCAGGAAGAGCACCAGTAGTCGTCTAGCTCCAGGGAAAGGCAAGCAAAGCGGTGCGACCAGTGGTAGCAGCAGTTTGTCTGGCAGCGGGCGCAGCAATCCCTACAGTTTTCATTGTCATTTCTGTCAGCAGCCCGGACACATCAAGAGGAATTGCCCGATCAGGAGTGCTCGTCTTGGAACTCAGACCGGGGAGGATGTCAGTCGTTCATCTCAGCCTCAGACCCTACCTCTGCCTCTGCAGTACCCGCAGTTGCAGTATCCGTAGTTCTCTCCTCAACAATTCTCATATCCGGCACGGGGGCAGTAACCGCAGCATTTTCAGTGCAGTGTTCCTCAGTATTGAGCGCCGAGTACAGGTAGTGTGCATTCGTCTCCATCTCAGCAGCATCGGCTGAGTAATCCAGGACCCAACAATGTCGGTAGAAGAAAAGGGAAGGCGCCAGTGCAGGTTCATGCAATGACATCTAGAGGGTCAGATTCTCATGTTGGTAACGCGGTTGTCGATGGTATGATCTTGGTTTCTAGATCTTTAGCTCACTTTTTATTTGATACCGGTGCCTCTCATTCTCTCATTTCGAGTTCTTTTATACATGCCTTGGGATTAGAGGTAGAAGAGTTTAATGAACCCCTAGTCATAACTTCTCCCTTGGGGCGGGTGTGTGTAAATTGTATGTGTAAATCTTGTAAAATAAAGATTGGGGATGAGATTTTGAAAAGTGATTTGATTGTACTCCCCATGAGCTCCTATGATGTAATTCTAGGGATGGACTGGTTGTCCAGGTATAGTGCAGTCGTGGACTGCCAACTTAGAAAAGTGACCCTAGTGTCTGATAGGGGGACGATGATCACTTACCAGGGTGGTGGTGATTGGTTAATGAGTGAGCGTCTTATGAAGTCTTGTCTAGGAGGGCAAACGAATCTAGGTTGTTGTGCTTTTCTTGCCAACCTGGATTGCGAGCCCTATGTTCTGAGAGGCAGTTTAGTGATTTTGGTGGTTGTTGAGTTCAAGGATGTCTTCCCCGAAGAGTTGCCAGGATTACCACAGCATCGGGAGATTGAGTTTGGTATCGAGTTGTTTCCAGGGACATCACCGATTTCTATGGCACCTTATCGGATGGCGCCGGCAGAAATGAAAGAATTGAGGAAGCAACTTCAGGAGCTTTCTGATAAAGGATATATTTGAAATAGCACATCTCTGTGGGGAGCACCGGTTTTGTTTGCTAAGAAGCACGATGGGACTCTCAGGTTATGTGTGGATTATCGACAGCTAAATCGTGTTACGGTGAAGAACAAGTATCCCTCACCCAGGATTGATGAGTTGCTTGATCAGTTGGGAGGTTTGCGGTACTTCTCGAAGATTGATTTGCATTCAGGTTATCATCAGCTTAGGATCAAGGAAGAGGACATTCCTAAGACAACTTTTAGGACTCGGTATGGGCACTTTGAGTTCCTGGTTATGTCTTTTGGGTTGACGAATGCTCCAACAGCTTTTATGGATTTGATGAACAGGATATTTAGGTCGTATCTAGATCACTTCATGATTGTGTTTATCGATGACATTCTTTTGTATTCTAAGACTTGGGAGGAGCATGAGCAGCATCTCCGGATCGTGCTTCAGACTCTACGGGAACACCAGTTGTATGCTGAGAGGGAAAAGTGTGAGTTTTGGTTGACTGAGGTCAAGTTTCTGGGTCATGTTATCTCAGAGCATGGTATTTCTGTGGATCCGTCCAAGATTGAAGCTATATTGGAGTGGGAACGACCAAGGAATGTAGCGGAGATTCGCAGCTTCTTGGGTCTTGCTGGATATTACAGGAAATTTGTAAAGGATTTTTCGAAGATTGCAGCTCCGTTGACGAGATTGATCAAAAAAAATGTCAGGTTTGAGTGGGATGAAGATTGTGAGTTTGCTTTTCAGGAATTGAAGAACCGGTTGACTTCAGCTCCAGTGTTGGTTATTCCTAGCAGTGACGAGCCGTATGAGGTTTATACGGATGCTTCAGGGCGCAGACTTGGATGCGTGTTTATGCATCATGGGCGTGTGGTTGCGTACGGATCGAGACAGCTACGACCTCACGAGCAGAAATATCCTACTCATGATTTAGAGCTTGCGGCGGTGATTTACGCGCTGAAGATTTGGAGATGTTATTTGTATGGAGTGTCATTTCAGGTCTTCTCCGATCACAAGAGTTTGAGGTATTTGTTCACTCAGAGGGATCTTAATTTGAGGCAGCGTAGATGGGTAGAGTATATGGAGGATTATGATTTCGTGTTGTAGTATCATCCCAGGAAAGCTAATGTGGTTGCGGATGCGCTTAGCAGGATTTCTTCTGGGATTCTAGCTTGTTTGGTTTTTGAGGACTGGAGCAGGGATGCAACAGTGAGTGAGTATCGGCTACGGTATCATGAAGACTGTGATCGAGTTTCGGTATATCATGTGGAAGCGACTCCAGCTCTTGTTCGGATGGTGAAGCAAAGTCAGTGGCAGGATCGGCTTTTGCAGGGGATTTGGTCGCGGATTCAAAACGAGGAGCAGTTCGAGGAATGGAGCGTGCATGCAGATGGATCGTTGTACTTCCGGGAGCGTCTTGCAGTTCCAGCTATCGCTGAAGTGACGAAAGCCATTTTGGACGAAGCTCATAGGTCTCAGTTCGCTATTCATCTGGGGAGCACCAAGATGTATCACGATTTGAAGAGGCAGTATTGGTGGAGAGGCATGAAGAAAGATGTTCAAGAGTACGTGGCCAAGTGTTCGACGTGTCTTCAGGTGAAAGCCGAGCATCAGAAGCCTGCAGGTCAGCTTCAGCCGCTTCCTATTCCATGGTGGAAATGGGAGCATGTGACGATGGATTTCCTCACAAGTTTACTGAGGACGGAGCAGCGGCATGATGCAGTCTGGGTTGTGGTCGACAGGTTGACAAAATCGGCGCATTTCATTTCGTTTAGGTCGACGTGTTCGAGGAAGGTTCTCAGGGAGTTGTATATGCAGAACATTGTGAGGTTGCATGGAGTTCCTTTGTCCATCACCTCTGATCGAGACACCAGGTTTAATGCTAAGTACTGGAGGAGTTTTCAGGAGGCTTTAGGTACGGATTTGAACTTCAGTACGGCGTTTCATCCTCAGACTGATGGGCAGTCTGAGCGGGTTATTCAGATTCTTGAGGATATGTTGCGTGTTTGTGCGTTGGACTTCGGCGGGAACTGGAAGCAATGTTTGCATTTGGCGGAGTTCGCATACAACAATAGCTATCAGGCGAGTATCGGTATAACACCATTTGAGGTGTTGTATGGGTGACCGTGTCGGTCATTTGTGTGTTGGGCCGAGCCGAAAGACAGAGTTATTCTTGGGCCGGATGAGATTCGTGATAGCAACGAGAACGTCGCGGTGAGTCGAGATCGGTTGAGGGCAGCTCAGAGTCGGCAGAAGAGCTACGCGGATAGGAGACGTAGACCTTTAGAGTTTGCGGTTGGAGATTTCGTTCTCTTGAGGGTATCTCCTCGTAAGGGAACTATGCAGTTCAGAGTGAGTGGGAAGCTTGCACCGAGGTATATTGGGCCCTTCAAGATCACTCAGCGTGTTGGTGTGGTCGCTTATTGGCTTGATCTTCCGCCCAAAATTTCTCATGTTCACGATGTATTTCATGTGTCGATGCTTAGGAAGTGTCCACCTGAGCAAGGTAAGATAGTTTCGTTTCGCGATGTGCAGGTTCAGGAAGATACGACGTACGAAGAAGTGCCGATTCAGATTATCGACCGAAAAGTGATTAGCTTGCGTCGTCGTGAGATACCGTTGGTAAAGGTCGTGTGGCAGCATCATGGGGTTGGTGAAGCCACTTGGGAGCTAGAGTCGAGTATGCGGGAATTGTATCCGCATTTGTTTTGCTTCTGAAATGAGTTGTAAATTTCGAGGGCGAAATTTCTTTTAGGGGTGGAGAGTTGTAACGCCCTGAAATTTATTTAATATTATTGTAATGAAAATGATGAATTAGTGTGCCATAACTAATGTTTTAACATTAATTAGATTATTTGGTTGGATTTCGAATTTTTGGTTGTTTTGTTAAATTGATGCATTCAAATGATTTTGTATTATTTTAAAATAATGTTTTGAGTTTTAAAACACAACAATTTGTAAATTGTTAAAAATACTCCGTTTTACAAAACCGTGGGCGGCACATGGTTTTCGCATAGTAAAACCGCCCATCGATTTTCTCTATTTATTCTCTCTCTCCCTCTCTCTCATCACTCAGTTCACTCTCTCTCTCTCTCTCTTCCCTCCCGTGACTCTCTCTTGGTTTTCTCTCTCACTCTCAATTCTCTTTCAAAATTTTTGAATCAAATTCGAATCCAAGCTTCGGGTTAGCAAGGAGGAAGCTCGGGGACGTGATTTAGCAACCGAGAACGCGGATTGAAGCTTCGATTCGAGGTTAGTTTTGAAATTTCTAAACTTCTTCCAAAATTTTCAATTTTATTTATTTTTAAAATCTAGGTTTGTTTAAGCTTAGAAAACCTTGGATTTGAGTTAAATGAACTTAGAACACCTAGAATCTAAGCTTAGATTGAAGAAAAACGGATTTGATTCAAGATTTTTCATTTTTCCTCAATTTTTCCTATTTTTGGATTTTCGGGATTTTGTGTTTGAATCTTGTTTAAATGAGTTTTAAAGTGTCTAAATATGCTTTTCTATCATCTATGAATGTTTTCTATGCCTAGGATTTGAGAAAAATAGGTTAGAATCAAGATTTGGGTTTTGGGAAAATCGAAACCCATGGCTGGAATTTCTGGGTTTTCCCAGTTCGATAGGCCGAACTGTGTGTTCGGTAGGCCAAAATAGGGATTGGCAGGCCGGTGTTCTTTAGTCCGGCAGGCCGAACCTGGAAATTGTTCGGCCGACCGAGCTTTGCTTCCGGCAGGCCGAACTGTGCAGTTCGGCAGGCCGAAGTAGGGAGTCTGGCAGGCCGACCGAGGCATAGAAAATTTTGTGATTTTCACCTGTTTTCACTGTTTTGAACCCTGATTTACATCCCAACCTTATAGAATGATTTTAATGATACAAATGACACACTAGGACATCATGAAATGGTTTAGTGACATAGGATGTCTTGAATTAGATATTGATCGACTTAGTTTGTATCTAGGATCGTTCGTGGTTCCGCGGAGCTAACGTATAGCGGACCGGGATTACAGTGTGGGGCACCGACACGAGTATTGAGGTAGGACTTCTACCCCATTTCTTTGGTAGCCTGGTTTTGAAATTATTTGGCTTTAAAAAGGATTTATATTAAAATGATTTTAACGGTTGTTTGAAAATGAATTTATCAGTTATATTTTAATATACTGTGATCTGAAATGAACTTCATAATGAATGTAAATGACAACACTCGGTAGTTGGGTTTGAATGATAATGATATTAAACATATAGGCATGATGCCATATCAGAGATCGGGTCGTATAGCAATCGACCTTGGGGGCAGGTCCCGAAACCCAGCTGGGCCACTACGGTGGTGATACTATGGTTTGCCTAGGAAAAAGAAAATGATATTTCTGGTTATCTAAGTAAACTATTCTAAGTAAGAATGGTTTTACTTAAAATTGTTTATTTATTTATCTATTTATTTATTTAAGTTTTTTTTTAAATAATTCCTGGATAATGAAATGTTCCTTTAAATTAAATTATTTTGTAAAACATAGTCCTACTGAGCCTTTCGCTCACGTTTTATTTGTTTTAAATTTCCCCCTCTAGGTGGTTTCCCATTTAGGTTTGGAGAGGATTCTTCGGACCGAACTCAGGAGTAATAGGAGGTATTAATTTATATTTTGTATCATTTAATCGAGGCATGTAAGATTTAACTTTATTTGTATTTGGACTGTGATTATATTTATAATATTGTCAGTATCATGTGTGTGCACAAGTTGTGGGTCTGTGGGACCCATACTCGCGGCTTTATTGTTTTAATTATTATTGTTTAATGTTTTTAAATTGCCTAATGTACATGAACTCTTTATAAAGTGTTTTTAATGAACCTCACTCTTTATATTTAATTCAACCCCCCTTAAACTCTGGATTTTTAATTAAATTTTCCTTTAATTAATTTAAATAATCTGTCACGTCACCTCCCGTCTGGGGCGTGACAGAAAAGATCATTAATCTTCACGTAATTAAGTTCTGGATTTTGTACCTATGAAGTGACGTTCCTAGCTGTCCATAGTACTAAGGTTGAAATCATATACTTAGTTTTACATTACTTGTGTCTGTGCTATGAACAAATTAAAGTGGATGTCTTTATAATAATTTCAAAGTCACCTATTTAATAATTTTTGAAGTGGCGTTGTAAGTATATCGTATATTTATATTCTATGTTGAAGATTTTCCCTATACCGACAAGTTTTGAGAAGTTTCATAGCAATTACATTAAAGTTTTCCAGTAATAAGGCAAGATTTGTACGTGCTAAAAACAAAAACTAACAAGGAAGAATAAAAAATAAAAAGAGAGAGAAAGAAAGCTAGTGTAGTAATAAAGAAATTTTGATATTTCTTATCTCTGTTGTATTGTTTAGTTTTATTGTTATCTACCCATAGTCTTATAACACATTACCAGCATAACCTTTCGTGCTTGTGGTAAGTTAGATTTCTCAGTTAATAATTCTACATAGCATGCACAGCATGTTATATGCATTTGGTTTCTTAGATTTATTCCCAACTTTGCACCACCCAAGATCAAGCCCCTTACAAATTCCCAAGGCTTATGCTTATATTATTGTTTGGTTCATATAAGAATCAGTTAAATGGTTCACCGACAAACATTTTTCCTTCACACGTATTTTACTTCTTGGTAGGTATATGCAATTTGTATTTATCATATGTTACTTTTATTTTATTTTATTTTAGTAATCATCTATTATATTAATTAACATATTTAAACTTGTTATAATTTTGTTAATTTAGATTTTCTCATTAAAACATTTTCCTTTCATAGCTTTCCAGAATGTTAAATATTACAAAACTTGAGTTTGTTGCCTTTGATATTTTTGACAAGAACTACTTGACATGGAACCTTAATGATAAAATCTATCTTGATGCTATGAACATTGGAAATACAATTGGGGAAAAATGAAACATCCTTGATGGATCTTGCAAAAGCAATGGTATGTCTTTATTATCATCTTTAAAAGTTGAACACCTTATGGTAAAGGATTTACTTGTCTTTTGGAAAAAATTAAAAAAAAATTAAATATGACCACCAAAATGTTATAATACTTCCACATGCTCATTATGAGCGGATACACCTCTAATTGGATTTCAAAATAATCAGTGAATAGAACTCTAATGTTTAGAATTATTTCTCAATTAGAACTATGTAGAGAAAATATTACTAAATCCAACATGTTGGAAAAACAAATTCTAATTTTCATACCTCAAATGTGCTCTTGCAGCAGTAGTATCCAGAGCGTAGGTTTAAAAATTATTCTGACTTATTATCATGTCTGCTTGTTGCTTAAAATAAATAAACTTTTAACGAAAAAGTATCTTTCGCACTCAACTTGTCTGTCACCATTCCTTGAAGTGAATGGTACATATTTTAAGAAGACTTCTACTGCACTCCCTCAAGCGAGAGTGCTAAATCATTTAAAAATCGATGGTGCGGTCATGGTCGTGGTTACAAATGTGTTTGGTGTAACAGTTGGCATCATAGTGTTCATAAAGTAACTTGTCAAATTTTAAGAAAGTGGCATAGTACCGCCAAAAGTGTGAAAATAATGAGAAGATAAGAGATAAAAGGGGAAAGGTCCAAGAATAAAGAAACTCTTTTTTTTTTTTAATATATAAATGGCATTAAAGGACACTGGTTATGTACATGTTGTATGTTGAAAACATCTTGCTAATTTTTACCAAGCTTTATGATAGGACAAATAAAACGTCATTGAAACAAACTTACTTGACATATCGTTTTAATTTGATCTTAATCTGATATCTATTATTCAGTACTTGTTATCCTCTATTTTATCCTTCATGAAAAACTAATTTTAGCAATGTTGATGCTAAGGCCAATAGTGAAGATCTATATTTAGCAAACAGTGTGACAATACACACGGTTCTTAATGATAAAAAGTATTTAAATTTAATTATAGGCAAAATTAATGTAATTAATGGAAGACTCCAGAAGAGCGAATATCATGTTGAATAGAGGAACACAATTTATTACATACAATATATTGTTCTCTAATAGATCAAGAAGAAATATGTTAAGTTTTCGAGATTTACATCATAATATGTATCAAATTCAAACTACAAAGAAGACGTGTTGGGGGTGTTCTCAGGACAGTCAACTGAGAGTCTCCCTGGGAAGCGCACTGAGCAATCTTGTAACGTCCCGAAATTTATTTAGTATTAATATAATGTAAATGATGAATTAGTGTGCCATAATTAAAGTTTTAACTTTAATTAGATTATTTGGTTGGATTTTTAGTTTTTGGTTGTTTTGTTAAATTGATGTGTTCAAAAGATTTCTTATTGATTTAAAATGATGTTTTGAGTTTTAAAACACAACAATTTGTAAAATGTTAAAAATACTCTGTTTTACAAAACCGTGGGCGGCACATGGTTTTCGCACAGAAAAACCGCCCACCGATTTTCTCTATTTATTTCTCTCTTCTCTCTCTCTCTCTTCACTCTCACGAGCTCTCTCTCTCTCTCCTCTCTCTTAGTCTCTCGGCAGCCTCTCTCTCTCTCTAATTTCTTCACAAATTTTGATTTCCATTCGAATCCAAGCTTCGGAACAGCAAGGAGGAAGCTCGGGGACGTGATTCGGCAACCGAGAACGCGGATTGAAGCTTCGATTCGAGGTTAGATTCGAAATTTCTAAACTTTTTACAAAATTTTTAATTTTGTGTGTTTTTGAAATCTAAGTTTGTTTTAGCTTAGAAAACTGTGGATTTGTGTTAAATGAGCTTAGAACAACTAGAATCTAAACCTAGATTGAAGAAAAACGGATTGGATTCAAGATTTTCATTTTTCTCCTCTTTTTTTCATTTTCGGATTTTTGAGGATTTCGAGTTTAAATGTTGTTTAAATGATCCCAAACATGTTCTAGAATGTTTTTCTATCAACTATAGTTGTTTTTCATGCCTGGGATTTGAGAAAAACAGGTTAGAAACAAGATTTGGATTTTGGGGATCGAGAAACCCGTGGCTGGGATTTCTGGATTTTCCCAGTTCGGCAGGCCGAAGTTCATGTTCGGCAGGCCGGAGTGATGATCGGCAGGCCGGAGTGATGATCGGCAGGCCGGTGTTCTTCCGACCGGCAGGCCGAATCTGGGGAAATGTTCGGCAGGCCGAACCTCGTTTCCGGCAGGCCGAACTGTGCAGTTCGGCAGGCCGAAGCAGGGCGTCCGGCAGGCCGACCGAGGCATGGAAAATTTTGTGATTTTTACCCGATTTCATTGTTTTGAACCCTAATTTAAATCCCAACCTTATAGGATGATTTTAATGATACAAATGGCACACTAGGACATCATGAAATGATTTGGTAACATAGAATGTCTCGAACTAGATATTGATCGACTTAGTTTGTATCTAGGATTGTTCGTGGTTCCGTGGAGCTAACGTATAGCGGATCGGGATTACGGTGTGGGGTACCGGCACGAGTACTGAGGTAGGACTTCTATCCTATTTCTTTGGTAGCCTGGTTTTGAAATGATTTGGCTTTGAAAATGATTTCTATCAAAATGTTTTCAACGGTTGTTTGAAAATGATTTTATCGGTTATATTTTAATATACCGTGACATGAAATGACTTTCATAATGAATGTAATTGACAACACTCGGTAATTGGGTTTTGAATGATAATGATAATAAACACATGGGCATGATGCCATATCAGAGATCGGGTCGTGATCGACCTTGGGGGCAGGTCCCGAAACCCAGCTGGGCCACTACGGTGGTGATATCATGGTTTGCCTAGGTAAAAGTAAACTGGTGTTTTGATTTGACGAGTAGACTGTTTTGTGTCAGAACGGTTCTACTCAATTTATTTATTTATTTATTCAAGTTTCTTCTTGCATAACTCCTGATAATGCTATGTTTCTTTGCATTAAATTATTTTATAAAACTTAGTCCTACTGAGCCTTTCGCTCACGTTTTATCTGTTTTAAATTCCCCCCCCCTTCTAGGTGGTTTCCCATTTAGGTTTGGAGAAGATTCTTCGGACCGAACTCAGGAGCAATAGGAGAATTTATTTACATTCTGTATTTATTAATCAAGGCATGTAAGATTTTAACTTCATTTATACTTGGACTGTAATTGTATCTGTGGTATTGTCATAACCATGTGTGTGCACAAGTTGTGGGTTGTGGAACCCATATTCGCGATTTTTATTCAATTATTGTTATTTGTTTAATGATTTTAAATTCTTTATCAAATGTGGTGGAAAAATCTCTTTATTTCTTGCTTAATTGGATTTTTAAACCCTTAATTTCAATTAAACTCTCTTTTAATTAATCTAAATATTCCGCCACGTCACCTCCCGTACTCTGGGGCGTGACAGAATGGTATCAGAGCTCAAGGTTATGAACCTTGGGAATTGTGCACACATAGGTTTGACAATGAAATACCTCTGACAGTCCAAATTTTGTTTTCAGAAGTGAGAGAATGGCACCTAGACGTCGTTCGACAGCTGACGCCGAGTTCGAAAATGATGAGGGCCTGATGAGGTCTATGATTGCGGCTTTCCGGCAGATGGCAGCCAGGACTAGACCGGAAGACTCCAGTGTTGGTAGTCGGCATGCCTTCTTTAAGGAATTTCGGCGGGCGTCTATTCCGACTTTTGATGGCAATGGGGATCCGCAGTTAGCAGAGTATTGGTTGGATTCGATCTTGAAGCATCTTGATACTCTTGGTGTGCCTGAGGAGTATCGTGTGGAGTTTGCGGCATATAAGCTCGAGGGTGGCGCTAACACCTGGTGGAAACAAACTAAGCGTCTGGAGCGCGGTGGCGATATCGGTTGGGACAAGTTCGAGGAGCTGTTCTATGATCGGTATTTTCCGCAAGGGTATAGAGATCAGAAAGCAGCTGAGTTTTATAGATTGCAGCAGGGTGATATGTCAGTTCGGGAGTATGAGGCAAAGTTTAGCGAGTTGGCTAGGTTTGCTCCATCAGCTGTGGCATCGGAGCGCGAGAAATGCATCAAGTTTCAGGAAGGACTCAAGGCTCCTATTCGACGGCAGTTGGTTGCTCTACGGCTTAGGGGTTTCGGAGAGCTTGTGTCGTCGGCGATCTCCGTGGAGAATGATTACGTGCAGTATTGTGAGGATCGAGCCAAGGCTTCAGGAGGACCGCAGAGGAGTGGCAGGAAGAGCACCAGTAGTCGTCCAGCTCCGGGGAAAGGCAAGCAAGGCGGTGCGACCAGTGGCAGTAGCAGTTCGTCTGGCAGCGGGCGCAGCAACCCCTACAGCTTTCATTGTCATTTCTGTCAGCAGCCCGAACACATCAAGAGGAATTGCCCGATCAGGAGTGCTCGTCTTGGATCGCAGACCGGGGAGGATGCCAGTCGTTCGTCTCAGCCTCAGCCTCAGACCCTACCTCCGCCTCCGCAGTACCCGCAGTTGCAGTATCTGCAGTTTTCTCCTCAGCAATTCTCATATCTGGCACGGGGACAGCAGCCACAGTATTTTCAGCGCAGTGTTCCTCAGTATAGAGCGCCGAGTACAGGTAGTGTGCAGTCATCTCCATCTCAGCAGTATCGGCCGAGTAATGCAGGACCCAGCAATGTCGGTAGAGGAAAAGGGAAGGCGCCAGTGCAGGTTCATGCAATGGCATCTGGAGGGTCAGATTCTCAGACTGGTAACGCAGTTGTCGATGGTATGGTTTTGGTTTCTAGATCTCTAGCTCGCGTTTTATTTGATACCGGTGCCTCTCATTCTCTCATTTCGAGTTCCTTTGTACATGCCTTGGGATTAGAAGTAGAAGAGTTTAAGGAACCCCTAGTTATAACTTCTCCCTTGGGGCGGGTGTGTGTGAATTGTATGTGTAAATCTTGTAAAATAAAGATTGGGGATGAGATTTTGAAAAGTGATTTGATTATACTCCCCATGAGTTCCTATGATGTGATTTTAGGGATGGACTGGTTGTCCAGGTATAGTGCAGTTGTGGACTGCCAACTTAGAAAAGTGACCCTAGTGTCTGAAAGTGGGACGGTAATCACTTACCAGGGTGGTGGTGATTGGCTAATGAGTGAGCGTCTCATGAAGTCATGTTTAGGAGGGCGAAGGAATCTAGATTGTTTTGCTTTTCTTGCCAATCTAGATTGCGAGCCCTATGTTTCGAGTAGTAGTGTAGCGATTCCGGTGGTTGATGAGTTCGAGGATGTTTTCCCTGACAAGTTATCAGGGTTACCACCGCATCGGGAGATTGAGTTTGGTATCGAGTTGTTTCTAGGGACATCACCGATTTCTATGGCACCTTACCGGATGGCGCCGGCAGAAATGAAGGAATTGAGGAAGCAACTTCAGGAGCTTGCTGATAAAGGATATATTCGGAATAGCACATCTCCGTGGGGAGCACCTGTTTTGTTTGCTAAGAAGCACGATGGGACTCTCAGGTTATGTGTGGATTATCGGCAGCTGAATCGTGTTACGGTGAAGAACAAGTATCCCTTGCCTAGGATTGATGAGCTATTTGATCAGTTGGGAGGTTCGCGATACTTCTCGAAGATTGATTTGCGGTCAGGTTATCATCAGCTCAGAATCAAAGAAGAGGACATTCCCAAGACAGCTTTTAGGACTCGGTATGGGCACTTCGAGTTTCTGGTTATGTCTTTCGGGTTGACGAATGCTCCAGCAGCTTTTATGGATTTGATGAACAGGATATTTAGGCCGTATCTGGATCAGTTTGTGATCGTGTTCATCGATGATATTCTTGTGTATTCCAAGACTTGGGAGGAGCATGAGCAGCATCTTCGGATCGTGCTTCAGACTCTGCGGGAGCACCAGTTGTATGCTAAGAGGGAAAAGTGTGAGTTCTGGTTGACTGAGGTCAAATTTCTGGGTCATGTCATTTCGGAGCATGGTATTTCAGTGGATCCATCCAAGATTGAAGCTATATTGGAGTGGGAACGACCAAGGAATGTAGCGGAGATTCGCAGCTTCTTAGGTCTTGCTGGATATTATAGGAAATTTGTAAAGGACTTTTCAAAGATTGCAGCTCCGTTGACGAGGTTGATCAGGAAAAACGTCAGGTTTGAGTGGGATGAAGATTGTGAGTCTGCTTTTCAGGAATTGAAGAACCGGTTGACTTCAGCTCCAGTATTAGTTATTCCTAGTAGTGACGAGCCGTATGAGGTTTATGCTGATGCTTCAGGGCGTGGACTTGGATGCGTGTTGATGCAGCATGGACGTGTGGTTGCATACGGATCGAGACAGCTACGACCTCACGAGCGGAATTATCCTACTCACGATTTAGAGCTTGCAGCGGTGATCTACGCGCTGAAGATTTGGAGATGTTACTTGTATGGAGCATCGTTTCAGGTCTTCTCCGATCATAAGAGTTTGAGGCATTTGTTCACTCAGAGGGATCTCAATCTGAGGCAGCGCAGATGGGTAGAGTACATGGAGGATTATGATTTCACTTTGCAGTATCATCCCGGGAAAGCTAATGTGGTAGCGGACGTGCTTAGCAGGAAGTCTTCAGGGATTCTCGCTTGTTTGATTTTTGAGGACTGGAGCATGGATGCGACAGTGAGTGAGTATCGGCTACAGTATTATGACGACGGTGATCGAGTTTTGTTGTATCACGTGGAAGCGACTCCAGCTCTTGTTCGGATGGTGAAGCAAGGTCAGTGGCAAGATCGACATTTGCAGGGGATTTGGTCGCGGATTCAGAACGGGGAGCAGTTCGAGGAATGGAGCGTGCATGCAGATGGATCGTTGTACTTCCGGGAGCGTCTTGCAGTTCCAGTTATCGCCGAGGTGATGAAAGCCGTTCTAGATGAAGCTCATAGGTCTCAGTTTGCTATTCATCCGGGGAGCACCAAGATGTATCGTGATTTGAAGAGGCACTATTGGTGGAGAGGCATGAAGAAAGATGTTCGCGAGTACGTGGCCAAGTGTTCGACGTGTCTCCAGGTGAAAGCCGAGCATCAGAAGCCTGCAGGTCAGCTTCAGCCGCTTCCTATTCCAGGGTGGAAATGGGAGCATGTGACGATGGATTTCCTCACAAGTTTGCCGAGGGCGGAGCAGCGGCATGATGCAGTTTGGGTTGTGGTCGACAGGTTGACGAAATCGGCGCATTTCATTCCGTTTAGGTCGACATGTTCCAGGAAGATTCTCGGGGAGTTGTATATGCAGAACATTGTGAGGTTGCATGGAGTTCCTTTGTCCATCACCTCTGATCGAGATACCAGGTTTAATGCTAAGTACTGGAGGAGTTTTCAGGAAGCTTTGGGTACGGATTTGAACTTCAGTACGGCGTTTCATCCTCAGACTGATGGGCAGTCTGAGCGGGTTATTCAGGTTCTCGAGGATATGTTGCGTGCTTGTGCGTTGGACTTCGGCGGGAATTGGAAGCAATGTTTGCATTTGGCGGAGTTCTCGTACAACAACAGTTATCAGGCGAGTATTGGTATGGCACCATTTGAGGCATTGTATGGGCGACCGTGTCGGTCACCTGTGTGTTGGGCCGAGCCGGAAGATAGAGTTATTCTTGGGCCAGATGAGATTCGTGACAGCAACGAGAAAGTCGCGGTGATTCGGGATCGATTGAGAGCAGCTCAGAGTCGGCAGAAGAGCTACGCAGATAGGAGACGTAGACCTTTAGAATTCGCGGTTGGAGATTTTGTTCTCTTGAGGGTGTCACCTCGTAAGGGAACTATGCGGTTCGGAGTGAGTGGGAAACTCGCGCCGAGGTATATTGGGCCGTTCGAGATCACTCAGCGTGTTGGTGTGGTCGCTTATCGGCTTGATCTTCCGCCCGAACTTTCTCATGTGCACGATGTGTTTCATGTGTCGATGCTTAGGAAGTGTCCACCTGAGCAGGGTAAGATAGTATCGTTTCGCGATGTGCAGGTTCAGGAGGATACGACGTACGAAGAAGTGCCGATTCAGATCATCGATCGGAAAGTGATTAGCGTGCGTCGTCGTGAGATACCGTTGGTAAAGGTCGTGTGGCAGCATCACGGTGTTGATGAAGCCACTTGGGAACGAGAGTCTGGTATGCGGGAGTTATATCCGCATTTGTTTTGTTTTTGAGATGAGTTGTAAATTTCGAGGACGAAATTTCTTTTAGGGGTGGAGAGCTGTAACGTCCCGAAATTTATTTAGTATTAATATAATGTAAATGATGAATTAGTGTGCCATAATTAAAGTTTTAACTTTAATTAGATTATTTGGTTGGATTTTTAGTTTTTGGTTGTTTTGTTAAATTGATGTGTTCAAAAGATTTCTTATTGATTTAAAATGATGTTTTGAGTTTTAAAACACAACAATTTGTAAAATGTTAAAAATACTCTGTTTTACAAAACCGTGGGAGGCACATGGTTTTCGCACAGAAAAACCGCCCACCGATTTTCTCTATTTATTTCTCTCTTCTCTCTCTCTCTCTTCACTCTCACGAGCTCTCTCTCTCTCTCCTCTCTCTTGGTCTCTCGGCAGCCTCTCTCTCTCTCTAATTTCTTCACAAATTTTGATTTCCATTCGAATCCAAGCTTCGGAACAGCAAGGAGGAAGCTCGGGGACGTGATTCGGCAACCGAGAACGCAGATTGAAGCTTCGATTCGAGGTTAGATTCGAAATTTCTAAACTTTTTACAAAATTTTTTATTTTGTGTGTTTTTGAAATCTAAGTTTGTTTTAGCTTAGAAAACTGTGGATTTGTGTTAAATGAGCTTAGAACAACTAGAATCTAAACCTAGATTGAAGAAAAACGGATTGGATTCAAGATTTTCATTTTTCTCCTCTTTTTTTCATTTTCGGATTTTTGAGGATTTCGAGTTTAAATGTTGTTTAAATGATCCCAAACATGTTCTAGAATGTTTTTCTATCAACTATAGTTGTTTTTCATGCCTGGGATTTGAGAAAAACAGGTTAGAAACAAGATTTGGATTTTGGGGATCGAGAAACCCGTGGCTGGGATTTCTGGATCTTCCCAGTTCGGCAGGCCGAAGTTCATGTTCGGCAGGCCGGAGTGATGATCGGCAGGCCGGTGTTCTTCCGACCGGCAGGCCGAATCTGGGGAAATGTTCGGCAGGCCGAACCTCGTTTCCGGCAGGCCGAACTGTGCAGTTCGGCAGGCCGAAGCAGGGCGTCCGGCAGGCCGACCGAGGCATGGAAAATTTTGTGATTTTTACCCGATTTCATTGTTTTGAACCCTAATTTAAATCCCAACCTTATAGGATGATTTTAATGATACAAATGGCACACTAGGACATCATGAAATGATTTGGTAACATAGAATGTCTCGAACTAGATATTGATCGACTTAGTTTGTATCTAGGATTGTTCGTGGTTCCGTGGAGCTAACGTATAGCGGATCGGGATTACGGTGTGGGGTACCGGCACGAGTACTGAGGTAGGACTTCTATCCTATTTCTTTGGTAGCCTGGTTTTGAAATGATTTGGCTTTGAAAATGATTTCTATCAAAATGTTTTCAACGGTTGTTTGAAAATGATTTTATCGGTTATATTTTAATATACCGTGACATGAAATGACTTTCATAATGAATGTAATTGACAACACTCGGTAATTGGGTTTTGAATGATAATGATAATAAACACATGGGCATGATGCCATATCAGAGATCGGGTCGTGATCGACCTTGGGGGCAGGTCCCGAAACCCAGCTGGGCCACTACGGTGGTGATATCATGGTTTGCCTAGGTAAAAGTAAACTGGTGTTTTGATTTGACGAGTAGACTGTTCTGTGTCAGAACGGTTCTACTCAATTTATTTATTTATTTATTCAAGTTTCTTCTTGCATAACTCCTGATAATGCTATGTTTCTTTGCATTAAATTATTTTATAAAACTTAGTCCTACTGAGCCTTTCGCTCACGTTTTATCTGTTTTAAATTCCCCCCCCCCCCCCCTTCTAGGTGGTTTCCCATTTAGGTTTGGAGAAGATTCTTCGGACCGAACTCAGGAGCAATAGGAGAATTTATTTACATTCTGTATTTATTAATCAAGGCATGTAAGATTTTAACTTCATTTATACTTGGACTGTAATTGTATCTGTGGTATTGTCATAACCATGTGTGTGCACAAGTTGTGGGTTGTGGAACCCATATTCGCGATTTTTATTCAATTATTGTTATTTGTTTAATGATTTTAAATTCTTTATCAAATGTGGTGGAAAAATCTCTTTATTTCTTGCTTAATTGGATTTTTAAACCCTTAATTTCAATTAAACTCTCTTTTAATTAATCTAAATATTCCGCCACGTCACCTCCCGTACTCCGGGGCGTGACAAATCTTCTTAGCCTAGGCTGCCGCCTCACCTCGTTGAAATTGCTAGAACAAATGATCAATAAGGGAGTCTTGGGACCTTCTCGGCATAGCTCGACAAAACTAGTTGTAAAGACCAAACCTACTGGCCATGCTACCCTGTTTGGGTCTTCGGAGTAGACCTATTCAAGTACATCAACACCAACATACGGAGGTGAATGTCTTTCACAAGACAGCTACGTGCACCATTTCAACCTTCTGAGGGGAAATCCTCCACGCAAGGCGATTGTAACACCTGTCACTTGCCACTCTGGCGCCATACCATGGTACACTCAGGTCACGGGGTATACCCGCCTCACACCAGTCCATGAAAAATGCTATAGATAAGAGCATTAACTCTATCTTTAAAACTGAATAGGTAATTGACTTAAGCGTCGGAGAACCCTTAGTAAACACTGCACCAATGCCCCCTTTGACTTTAAGGTGTTCTTGCTTCTTATAGATCCAACCAAAGCCGGACACGTAAGGTGGGGATAGTGGTCCTACTATTGCGTAGCCACATGTAGTGTTCATCAGTTCCAAGGCATCAACATTTGGCACCTAAAGACGTCAACGATGGAATCTCTCACACCATCATCATTGACAATACCAAATAATTTGAAGCTACAAGCCTAGAGCAGATGTGTGAGCAGCTTAGGATCAAGAAGGTTTACTTGTCTCTTAGGTAACCTCAAAGCAATGGGCAAGTTGAGGCTGTGAATAAAACTATCAAGGATAACCTAAAGAAGAAGTTAGAAGGCCTTAAGGGTGCTTGGATAGACAAACTATCGAAGGTCTAGTAGACATAACAAACAATTGCTCATTTGGCAACTTGGGAAACCCCCTTCTCCCTAGTCTATGGTGTTGAAGTCGAGCAGAGAAATGCTAAGCAATTGATGGCCGAACAAGATCTAGTGGAGGATAAGATAAATTTGGCTTACATATGAATAGTTGCTCAGAGCAGGATGTGGGTGTGCCCCCATTCGCCCCAAAAATTGGCTACTTGGCCTAACAATTTGGTTATGGCCTCCAAAGGTGATAGTTATCCCTTCAAATGGCCACCCAATAGGAATATTGTTGTCTAGTTGGGGGTTTATTGAGCATGACCCCTCAAACCAACATATCACACAAGACTATCTCAGCGAATCACGACAATCTATTGGTATATTAAATCTAGTCAACTCAAGATTTTCTTGGAATTCTTTTTGATTCCCAATAAAGCCCAAGGCCTTTTAGACTAGATGTGGCCATGGCAAAACTTGGTCAGAACAATCTACTTCATTGGGACTAGCTCACCAAGCCAAGACATATAGTTGCCCCCAATGTAGATCACTCATACTTCTAGAGCTTGTCAAAGTTTGTGTTTTTAAGGATAACCTCCTTATGGAAGCCCTAAAATTAATTCTAGCTTATCTGCCTTGAATGCTTCTTTATCTTAAACATTTACTTAAAAGCCACCCAAGGGCATCCCCATGGCATGCCTTCGCATTCATAAAACATATATGCTGATCATTGACCTGTAGCAGTTTCAATTAAGTTATGCATCATATATGTTCAGATCATTGAGGGCTCAGCACAAGAAATGGTGTATTGGCTGTTAAACTAGTTGCCCTAAGGCTTAAATGATGTAATAAGTGTTTGGAGACATTTAATCAATAAAGAGTTTATTTATTTTTTATATATCAAAAGTTGTCCTTTTTATATTCATTTCTGTTGAATGTATAACAAGCAAACAAAAGTCTAAGACTATCAGTCTAAACCTTTAAGATCATGTATATAATGGACAGATTATATGGAAGACATAAATCTTAAAGGTGATAATCTAAATGACAAGGTGCTAAGATTGTTATGTTGTCTACATCCTTAACGAGAGATAACTTATCTTAGTTATCGGAGTGGGATCTACGAATAGAAACATTGGTATATTATCATAGGTGACAATATATTAGATCAAGACAAAAGTTCAATTGATTTGATTAATAATTTAATTTGTTTAAATCAATTCATTTTGGACAATCATATGTGTTATGTCTTAATCTTGAAATAAATTAATAGGCCATTATTCTTGACTTGTGTCTTTTGATGTATCAAAAAGTGACATCTTGACCTTATAATGGTACGCATACCCGTATGTTGGAAACATGACTCTTGATTAACATAGACTCGTTATTCATAGATATGACCTCTATAGCTCTTTTCTAGAGTTAATGATATTCTCTTTTAGGCATTATCTTGTAATTGAAAGACTGGAGTGCTCAACCTTTTGAATACATAGGTGCAACCAAATAGTATACTATTTGTGAATAGTAACTATTCAAATAGTATACTATTCCAATGGTGAGATAATAAAACATAAGATAAAAATAATTGGAAAGGTAAAACAGAATTTATCCTTAGACCAATTATGAACATCCTATGGGGATGTTACACATTATGATATGTCATAGATGATTAGCTTATTGGAGCATTGTAATTTTATATAGTTTGAGAATGCAACTCTTAGCTTTAAGTGGAGTAGCGTTAGAATTGCTAATTATAAAATATATGTATCTAGGATGTGTTATTTTATAATTATAGGGGCTTAATTTGTATATGTCCATCAGGTCTTTTGCTAGCTCATAATAATTCATGCAATGATATGACATGTTTTTTTTTACATATTGGTGACTTATGTTAATTATTAGATTGGCTGAAATTTGAAAGAGTGGATTTAATAATTCATGTTAGTTTATTGGTTAAATTAATTTTGTAAATTAATTCAAGATAAACAAGTTAAATTATTTAAATAATATTTTATTTGATATGAGATTATTTGTATATGACTGTTTTAATCAGATAACTTCTTTATTTGGTTTTTTGAATTAAAACCTAGGCTCTATCTAAGATTCCCATGTAAAATAAGATATTCTAAGATTTTCAAATTATCGCTCGGTCGGTAGGTCGGTGGCCAAGTTTGACATGCCGGTGCCAAGTTTGACCACTATATAAAGGAAACTATTTTTCATTGTTACGTAGATCCTTTGAGATGTAGAGAGCGAGTACTATAGTGAGAGAAACTTTGAAACTCTCAGAGACATATTGTTCAACATCTCGAACCTTAGCTCTAGGTTTTCTCAATTGGTTGGAAGGAGAGTTATCTGAGGAGAAGTTGTATAACGTGCGACCACCCACACCTGATTGTGGAAGAAAAATTGCAAGAAAGATTAATTAGTTAAGGCTCTTCCAGAACGTTCTTCTCTACTCAATTTTTCTATTATCTTCAGTATACAAAAAGAGGTATGTAAGATCTATTATTAATTTATGTACTTATCATGTCAAACTTATTATTTGGAAAAGACTTTGATTTGAAAATTTTTAAAATTCCACTACATATTGTTCTCCAACATTAGCAATCTTAACCTTGCTCAAAAAAACTCCGCATACAAAGTAATATGACCCTTTGATAGCTTAGTCGATGTGTCGTTGGGGCCTGGTATAACTTGTGTCACATAATCTATGATCTGGTATTCCTGACATAGTGCCATCAAATGCCCTTTGGTTATTGCCAAGGAAAACTCTACGATAGTGGATTTTCTGGGCAACAAAATCGATAAGCAGTATTTCCTTGGATCGTTGTCTAAACGGGAGGTGATACATGCTCCCTCTTACCTTATTATTCGACCTTAGAGCCTCTAACCACCTCTTCTTGACTTATTTCCTTGATCACATCAACCTCATAGATATCATCCTGTCTAAAGGTTCCTCATTCACTAAAAGGCAGCTGTTATCTTGGGCTTCTCTTGCTTAGTCATACAACGGGAAGTGCCTAGGGTGGATGTAGTGGTCCTCTCCCTTATGGTTCAGGTTGGGGGAATACCATCCAGGACATTTAAGAACTCCTGGTCAGGGATAGCCCCTTGACCGATGTAAAGATCTAGGCCAGTTAGGCAACCTCTTCCAAGGAGAAACATTGTATGGGGGCCACTGCTTATGGACCCCTCCTAAGGGTAGGAATGACCTCCTTGGAAGGAACATTTTTCACCTTCGAGCTAAAGTGCTTGAAAGAAACTAACATGCTAGTGCTCGAAGACCACGAGTCCCAGGCGACTCACTCGAGTTTTAGGAATCGAACAGATGACTCATGTTTTGTTCAAGGAGTTACCTTTCTCAAACAAGGAAGGCGTTCTTAGATAGAATGCTCGAACAAGTTTCTTGGTGTAGTCTCCTCAACATCAGCTCTGAAAATTGCAAACTCGAATGGAAATGAACAGAGGGGGGAATAGGCAAGCTTAAGTGTGAAAATTGGGGGTGCAATTATGATGTTGCAACAAGACCATAGCCATTCATAGTCCACCACATGGCCACTGACATCAGCCTCTTAGAGACCTACATTAAAAAATGGTCCCAAGCAAGCATATGCTTGGACCATGAAGGATCTACCAAGATGTCATTGATGATACTTTAACTTCAAAGCCAATCAGCTATAGCTAAATCGGAGTGCATTTGTCTTGTCTCTAACTAAGTGCACTAATGGTTATTGTTAGGGTATTCTTGGGACAATCAGTTGAGAACCTCCCTAGGAAGCACACTAAGCAATCTGCTCAGCCTAGATAGTTGTTTGACTACCCCAAGATTGCCAAAAAAAGTGATCAACAGGGGAGCCTTGGGATCTTCTCAACATAGGCCGACCACACTAGCGGTGAAGATCAAGCCTACGAGGCCACACTACCCTGCTTGAGTCTCCAAAGCAGGCCTACTCGAGTATAACAACATTGACATACAAAGGTGAATGCCCTTCATAAGAGCACCACGTGGCACCATTTCAACCTTTTGGTAGGAAATCCTCCATGGAAGGAGATCGTGACACCTATCACCTGCCACCCTTGCACAGTACCACAGTACACTCAAGTCATAAGGCGTACCATCTTATACCTAGTCTGTGCAAACACTATAAATAGGAAATTAACTCCACCATCAAAAAATAGACACTCTTGCCTACTCATTGCCTTTCTTTAGACTGAATAGATACCCTGCTTGAGAATTAGAGAGCCTTGGCAGGCACCACACTAGTGCTCCCTTGACTCCCAAGGCATTCCTTCTTCTTGCAACTCCAACCAGTGCAAGAAGTGCAAAGGAAGGGAATGCGGTCCGACCATATACATAGCCACATGTCATGTTTAATAGTTCCAAGGCATCAACAAGACTAATGCAAAATTGATTAGTAAGTGTTTTACTCATAAATTAAGTATTTCTTAAGCTTAAATATTTGTTAGAATGCTCAAACATGTATATTATTTTGACAGTTTTTCTTCTATTTTGTAGGAAAATAATAAAATTAGGATTAAAGGGATTAAAGGGATATTTAAGATCATTTTGGAGTTCAAAGCAGCATTTTTAGATAGAACAAGCATTAGCTCGCATGCCTGTGCCATGTGCAGCATGTTGGCCACTTGTTGGCCGCCTGCATCAAGGCACCATAAGGTTGCCTCGCGTGGCCATGCAGACTTGATGCATGCATGTTGATGCGCTTGAGCTACCTGCACACCCCAGCATGTTGATTTGCACTTTGGAAGGCTAATCAGGCCCTTAAATGGATCTTATGGCTCAAATTTGACCTAAATTGAAGCCTCAATACCTCTAATTTCTAAAAAAAAAAAAACTAAAAAAAATGAAGGCGTATTTTTTAAGGAGAATTCTAGAGGCACACTTTTCTAGAGAGAAAAGATCTTGGATATTGATTTTGTTGGATAATTTCTTGAAGATTCTTAAAAGACCATCTCAACTAGAGTTTCTTTTTAATCTCTTCTTTATTTTGATTTTCATTTAGAATTAGTAATTGTAGATTTGTCATGAACATGTTTATATTTATGAAACTCTTGATGATATTGGTTATGGATTTGTCTATGTTGGGCTAGATTTTCACTTTAGGGCTTCATATAGCTCTATTTTGATTATGTTTAGAATATTTAGTTAATTATTAATACAGGTTTATTTCAATTCATTTATGTTTCTCTATACTTAATGCTTGTAATTTGTGAGAAATAAATTAGTTGATTTGATTTGTGAATTTCAATGCTTAGGAGAGATTAACTCTTTTATAGGTTTTTTGGAAACATAATCTTAGTTGTTGTTGAGTCCAAAAGGCCGAGAACACTTAGATAATTGCTATGAGGGTTTGCTTAATGAATGTGTGAGTACACAAGTTAGATATAGGGATATTAACTTGAATAATCATATATATTATCTCATTTGACACTCAGGAAAGGCAATGATATTAATTTTAAGCCCTATAATGAATTGATTGGAGTATTTAATAATTATTGAATGGGAAGACCATAGGAGAAATTGAGTAAAGTCATGACCCTAGATATTCCTTCATATTAATTGTCCATTTCATAAAATCATCTCTTTTGTTTATTGTCTTATTAATTGCTTAATTAATCTTGTTTGTTTAATTTTCTTTTATTTCTTGCAACTTATTCAAATTTGAATTTGCCTTGATAAAATTAAGTGTGAAAAACCATACTACTTAGCTTAAATTCTTAAAAATTTAATCCTTATGGGATGATATTTCCTTGATAAAATTAAGTGTGAAAAACTATACTACATAGCTTAAATTCTTAAAAATTAAATCCTTATGGGATGATACTTAATTTTTGGTCACTTTATTATTTCTACGACTTGTGCACTTGCAGAACCGTCATAACAAAAATATCTACACATTACTTCCAAAAACTCAAGACATAACCAAATATTGTAAAAATACTAGCTTTCTCTTATAGGACTTATAACACATTTATTTGCGTAATTAAATCACATACTATGATGACCAAAAGGCTTTTGATCCAAAAATTTTCCTTCTACATGACTTTCTACAACATCATAGGTCACTAATGACAAGAAAAATAATTAAAAATTGGCATGGGCATCCATTTAAAAAACAATAGATTCTTTTATCCTATAATTTTTTCTATGCAGCTTCTACTCAAGTTAATTTTTAGAACATCTCCAATAGAAGTTGTTGCTGAATCTCCTGCATTTTTTGAGAGAATTCAAGGAGATATATGTTGGCTCATCTCCCCAGCATGTGGACTATTCAAATATATTATGGTGTTGGTAGATTCCTCAATATGTTATTCACATGATTATTTGTTATCTATTCATAACGTTGCATTTGCAAGATTTCTTGATCAAATAATATAATTAAGATGACAATTTTTAGATTATACAGTCAACATAGTTCATCTATATAGTGTTGGTGAATTTACATTCCAAGTATTTAATGGTTATTGTTCATGAATTGGGATTAATGTCAAGTATCGTGTTGCTCATATACATTCTTAGGATAGTTTAAAGGAATCATTTATTAAATTGCTTTGGTTTATTGCTAGACAATGATAACAAAGTTGAATGTGTTTGTCTAGGGCCATGTCATGTCATATGTTATTGTACTTATTCAAATCAGAACAATAATCTATCAAAGATACTCTGCAGTACGACTTGCTTTTATTCAAGAATCAAATGTTTTTCATTTTCAAATTTTTGGTTGCACATTATATGCTCTAATTGATCCACCATAGCACACCAAGATGGCCCCTTAATGAAAGATGGGAATTTATGTCAAGTTTGAACCCTTTTCTATAATCAAACATATTGAACCCCTAACAGGTGATATTTTTATGACATAATATGTCAATTTTCAATTTAGTGAAACATTTTTATAGTATTTGAGAGAAAAGGAAACAAGGTTAAATTTCATGGAATACATCTTCATTATCTCATTACAATACTCATACATATCAATGTAAGCTAGAAGTTCAAATAATTATCCATTTGCAAAGTATTATTAATTGCCGGATGCATTTAATGATACAAACATAATAACTAAGGTACATATACTAGCTGCTAATTTTTCATGTTCCAACTCAAATTGATATCCTTATCAGACAAATTGAAAATATAGCAATATATGAGTCTAAGATATGCTTGAAATATCATAGATCAAACTGTTGGAAACAAAGTGCACAGTAGAATTATAAAAAATTTTCAATCAGAGTAATTTCTAAAACACAAGTTTGACATGTTATATGTATAAATTAAACAGATCTTACTAACCTCAGTGTGCCAAAGAACCTCCGTAATCCGTGTAGAGAAGTAAGGTTCCAGAAGCGCCTTTACAAACTGGTCTTCTTTGCTATTCTCTATCCACAACCGGAGTGAGTGTGGGCTCACACGTATAGCTCTTCCACCGGTGACTCTCCTTCCAACCAACAGAGAGAACCCAAAGCTAGTGTTCGTGATTTGTGAACAAAAGCTCTCGGGGAGTTTTTAGATGCTCACTAGAAGTGTATCACTCTTAATCTTTCAAATTGATCTTAATTGATCTGAGTAAATCATGAGACTCACTCCCTTTTTATACCTATTGGTCTTGGGGTCAGTCCATATCAGATTAGGTCTCAAAAACTCAAAACAGAATCAAATTCGGATCAGTATCTGATAAGATCCATGTGAAAACACGTAATCTTATCTCCTGCTGATCGGCAGGCCAAACATTCTGATCGGCAGGCCGATCAAGCCAGTTCGGCAGGCCGAACACGTCATCCGGCAAGCCGAACTCCTGAGAAAAAATCTCCGCGAATCTTTTATTTTCCACCCGAGATTCTAAAGGATAAAGTCTCAGTTTTGATTCAAATAACCCAATAGAGAAGTTATCTGATCAAAACAAACTTTATCAAGATAATCTCTAAGAAAATAAATCAATTCACAATAATTCTACAAGTTTATCTTGTTCTAATTTGTCCAAAATTAAAACAACCGATAAACAGAAAAGAATTATCTAATCGCAATAATTCAACAAGTTTATCTTGAACTAATTTCTTACAAAATTAATTCAACTGATAAACAGACATAAATTATTTGATTCTTACAAATTTTAAACCAATCTAATAAATCTGACATAAGTCACCAATTATTGGAAAAGCATGCCGTGTCGTCACAGGATTTTGTGAGCTAGCAAAGGGGACCAAAATGGACCTATAAAGTTCAAGCTCATGATAATTATGAAACACAATATCCCATATATACATTTCACAATTATCAACTCCAACGCTACTCCACTAAAAGCTTGGAGCTGCACTCTCGAACTTTATAGAATTACGAAGCTCGTGTAGCTAAGTCTCCATGACATATCATAGTGTATCGTATCCCCATATGATCATCCATAATCCGCTTAAGGACAAGTTCTGTCTTACCTTCCCGATTATTTTTATCTTACGTTCCATTGTCTCACCATTAGAAAACTTACCATCCAAAGATAGTATACCATTCGGTTACACCTATGTATCCAAATGGTTGAGCGCTCCAGTTTTCCAATTATAGGACAACGCATATAAGAGGATATCATTACTCCTAAAGAGGAGCTATGGATTCCATATCTATGAATAACAAGTCTACGCTATCAAGAGTCATGCCTCCAACGTACTGGCATGCATACCACTATAGAGATGTCGGAGTCACCCATTGGTACATCAAAAGACACAAGTCGAGACAACGGGCCCACTATTCATCTCAGGATTAAGATACAATACAAATGACTGTCTAAAGTGAATCGATTTGCCAAGACAGAATTATTAATCCAAACCAATTCACTTTATGTCCCAATCTAACACGTCGTCACATATGACAACGCGCCAATGTTTCTATTCACGGAGTCCAACTCCAATGGTCAAGACAAATCATCTCCCAAAAGGGATATCGACAACATAACAATCTTTACATGAATAAAGCGCCCAACTTTATTCCCTCGATTGCGGATCATATGTTTTAGACCATCACCTTAAGAATCGTGTCTTCCGCATAATCAGTCCATCATATGCCCAACTCTTAAGGTTTAGACTGACAGTCTCAGACTACTGTTTGCTTATCATACATTCAACAAATATGAACGTAAAGAGGACAAGATTTGGTATATATAAATGAATAAATTCTTTATTGATAAAAATGTTTCCAAAAACATATTACATTTTTACTCCTTAGGGCATACATGTCTAACAATCTCCCACTTGCACTAAGTATGTAAATACAGCAAATTTCGCATCCCCATAGCTTCCACATGCCTCTTGAAGACTCTCCCAGTAAGTGTCTTCGTAAATGGATCAGCTAAATTGTCCTCTTATGCGATCTTGCACACCGTGACATACCCGCCCTCCACGAAGTCTTTTATCACATGATACTTCCGATCAATATGCTTACTCTTCTTATGAAATCTTGGTTCCTTAGCATTAGCTACCGCCGCACTGTTATCACAGTACAGTGATACCGCCTTATCCATACCAGGAACTACCTCAAGATCCCCAAGAAACTTGCAGAGCCACACTGCTTCTTTCGAAGCATCACTAGCCGCCACATATTCGGCCTCCATCGTTGAATCCGAAGTGCAATCTTGCTTCGCACTTCTCCAACTGATGGCACCGCCACCCAGAGTAAACACAAATCCTGAAGTCGATTTCCTATAATCCAGGCAGGATTGAAAATCTGAATCAGTGTATCCTAAAGGAGTCAAGTCCTCACCCGAATACACAAGCATATACCCTCGAGTCCTTCTCAAGTACTTGAAAATATGCTTTACCGCAACCCAATGGTTCGGTCCTGGATCTGCCTGAAATCGACTTACAATCCCGACCGCATAGCTAATATCTGGTCGAGTGCAAAGCATGGCATACATGAGACTACCCACTGCCGAAGCATAAGGCACCTTCTTCATGTATTCTCTTTCTTCATGAGACTTTGGAGAGTCTTTCTTAGAAAGAGTAATTCCATACCTCGATGGTTGCCAACCTTTCTTGGAATCCTGCAATGCAAACCTCCTGAGAATTTTATCTATGTAGCCGGCCTGTGACAAAGCTATCATTTTGTTCTTCCTATCCCGAAAGATCTGGATACCAAGAACAAAATTAGCCTCACCCAAGTCCTTCATGTCAAACTGCTTGGTCAACCATAATTTGACCGATGACAACGCCCCAACATCATTGCCAATTAGCAGAATGTCATCTACATAGAGCAGTAGAAAAACCACCTTCCCATCCTTTATGTGTTTGTAAACACATGGTTCATCCATGTTTTGTGAGAACCCATAAGTCTTGATCACTTGATCAAATCTTATGCTCCAAGAACGAGAAGCCTGCTTAAGTCCATAAATTGACTTTAGCAGCTTACAAACCTTACCCTCTTGACCCGCGACCTTGAACCCGTCTGGTTGTTCCATATAAATGGACTCATCAAGATAGCCATTCAGAAAAGCCGTCTTGACATCCATCTTCCAAATCTCGTAGTTGAGAGCGGCAGCTATGGACAAGAGAATCCGGATGGACTTAAGCATGGCTATAAGCGAAAAGGTTTCCTCATAATCGATTCCTTCCTTTTACGTATAACCCTTAGCTACCAGTCTAGCCTTAAAGGTTTCGACCTTTCCATCCACTCCTCTTTTCCTCTTGTAAATCCACTTGCACCCTATGGGTTTTACCCCTTCGGGAAGATCCACATGCTCCCAGACCCGATTAGTCTCCATAGACTTCATCTCTATGTTCATGGCCTCTGTCCAAAGTTTTGAATCAACATCCTCCATAGCTTCTGCATAAGTATAAGGATCCCTGTCATGTTCATCTGGTTTAGCCAAAAAGACCTCCCCATTGAACATATACCTTTCAGGTTGACGCCCAATCCTCCCACTACGCCGAAGCCCCTAAGATTGTTGTTCAGGTTTGTTTGGTTTTTCTACACCGGTCGGGGTGAACGACTCACCCCTTAACTCCTCAAGCACTACTTTGCTTTGAGGTTTAAAGTCGTCCATGTAACTCTCCTCAAGGAAAGTTGCATTAGTTGAAACCACGACTTTATTTTCCTTAGGGTTATAAAAATAACCTCCTTTAGTCCCTTTTGGATATCCTACAAATACGCAAACTTCCGAACGTGCTTCCAACATATTCGGATCCTTAAACAGGACATGAGCTGGACATCCCCATATGCGAATATGGTTTAAGGATGTCTTTCGTCTTGCCACAACTCGTGAGGAGTTTTAGGGACCGATTTTGAAGGCACATTGTTCAAAAGATAACATGCAGTTTGTAGTGTATATTCCCAAAAGGATAAAGGCAATGATGAATAACTCATCATGGACCGAATCATGTCCAACAAAGTCCTATTCCTTCTCTCCACTACACCATTCTGCTGCGGAGTGCCCGGCGCAATCAAATGGGATAAAATCCCATTCAATAACAAGTGTCCCAAGAACTCATCAGAAAGGTATTCCCCACCTCAATCAGATCGAAGTGCCTTTATGGGTCTACCCAATTGCTTTTCCACTTCAACCCGAAACTCCCTGAACTTGTCATAAGTTTCGCTTTTGTGGTGCATTAGGTACACATACCCATATCTTGAGTAATCGTCAATAAAAGTGACAAAGTACTCATACCCTCCTCGTGCCCGGATGTTCATCAGTCCGCAAACATCACTATGCACAAGTTCTAGAACCCCTTCGGCCCTATTGCCCTTAGACTCGTATGGTCTTTTGGTCATTTTACCCTCCAAACAAGATTCACATTGAGGTATAGATTCTACCTTTAAGTGACTTAAAGGTCCATCCCTTACCAACCTTTGAATCCTATTCAGGTTAATATGGCCAAGGCTCAAATGCCAAAGATAAGTCTTATTAGTGTGAGAAGTTTTAAGCCTTTTTGAGTCATTATCATTTATCTCAGCATTAAGCAATAAGTCCATCTTAGGTTTGATAAAAAATAGATTATTTTTCATCCATCTAGAACAGATAAAAGATTTGTTTTTACGAATCACCACTTTTTCATTAAAAGATACCACGTAAGAGTCTTTAAATAAAGAAGATACAGAAATTAAATTCCTTTTAAATTTAGGAACATAAAAACAATCTCGCAAAATTAAATTCCTATAATTATCAAAATAAAGATGGACATCTCCCACTGCTTCCGCTGAGACCAAGGATCCATCGCCCATCCGAAGCGTTAAGTCTTCACGAAGTAGACTTCTCGTTTCTTTGAATCCCTGCAGAGACACACAAACATGATTAGTTGCACCAGAATCTATGACCCAGATGTCACTGGATTCCTCAACCAAACAAGTTTCTAAATATAGAAGATCACACCTATCTCCCTTGGAAAGGAAGTCCTTGCAATGCTTCTTTATATGCCCGACCTTACCACAGAAGAGGCACTTAAGCTTCTTTGGGTTCTTTTTCTTCTTCTTGCTCTTGGTAGCAGCAGGAATAGAAGACTTCCCACTCTTGGCCCGTTGCTTCTTTCCATTCCCAGAGTTAGGATTGGAACCAGAAGCAGCTACCATATTGGCCTCACCACGAGCAGGAGACTCCCTGATCTGCAGTTCAAACTCCTATAACTGTTTCATCAGTTTTGTCAAGGTCATATCCCGTCTATTGCTTAAATTAAAAGTAGCTCTAAACGGAATAAATTCCTTAGACAGAGTCTCAAAGACCATAGTCATCTGAGTTTCAGCATCGATGTCGGCTCCATTGGTTTGAGCCTCAACGAGGTAACCCATGACCAACATCATGTGCTCCTTTACAGATGTCCCCGGTCTCTGTCTACAGTTTAAGAGTTTCTGAAACACCCCTTGCCGCTTTGTTATGGCCTGGCCTCCAAACATATCCTCAAGATTATCCAAGATCTGCTTCGCAGTCTCATAATCCTGATGTTGAGCCTACAGCACGTTGTTCATGCTAGCCATAACATAGCAGTGGGCCTGATCATTAGCATCTTTCCTGCGATCGTACGCTTGGAATTGCTCATTACTTGAGTCTCCCGTAGGCTCGGGAGGAGAAGGTGTTGTCAGAACATATTTCAGTTTCTCAAAGGAAAGGACGATGTCCAGGTTTCGTTTCCAATCGTTATAATTCTTACCGGTTAATTGTTTTTTGTCAAGTATCGATGATAAAGCGTTTTTAGACATTTTCAAACTACAATAAAGAATCATATACCAAACATAAGCAAACATATATAATAATTTAGTAAGATAACACGATCATGTAAAATCATACAAATGTGTTTATGTGTCAAAACCTTGAAAATATCACAACCTTACAACGATAATTCCCAACTCAGAATTCAACAAGCTCCTAGGGGAGTCATGCCAAATTCAATCAGGAACACGGATCCCCTCCTCATTAATATATGCCATCCAGGACCCATATGATCCAGCATATACTAATAATCGTTTCTTTGGCCATTAATTTTATTAACAGAGCTCCTAGGGGAGGTTAATAATAAAATCAACGTGAGTGTATAACCACCGTTTCAATATTTTATCCATGATTTATAATCACCACCTAGGGGTGTGCAACCATCAATCATACTAAAATACCTTATCCTTTCAGAGATCCAATCTGGTACATGATAGAAATCCCTTCCTAGGGGTTGGGATCACCATGTTCTTCCTATGGACCAACGATGGAGGCCTTAGGTCCTCTCTTCGAAAACCTTCTCCCACTCAATCTTTTGAAGTCAAGGTTTTATTTTAAAATTATGCATGAACAATTTTAATATGAGCGGCACTCCCTATTCTATATGACATGTTATCAATATACATGGTAAATCATATTATAATGCAGACAAGCAAAGCAATCAAGCAAAGCTACAAGCAAAATAATAACAACAGTAATATTATGGTTCCACCCTAGAGAATAGAAAACTAAGATTACAAGAGAATAATCGAGACATTTATCGATTCTTCATCCTTGAATCCTCAAGCTGTATCCTTCTTCATGTAATATCCATCTTCAAGTCTTCAATCCCGTAAGAATCGAATACTTTATATTTCTGGTCATATCCAAATTTAATGTTTCTCATAATCGTCCCAAAAATAAAATTAAAATTGCACCGAAAAAATTGCACCTTTCTGGACACTCGGCAGCTCTCGGTCGATAGGCCGATCTGGGTGATCGGCCTACCGGTCTTGCTTCATCGGCCTACCGATCTATACAGGTTCGGTCTGCCGAACTGAAACTTCGGCCTGCTGGCAGAGCACCAAATTTTCTGCCCCACTGTCGGCCTGCCGGACCATACGTTCGGCCTGCCGATCCGTGACCTTCGGCCTGCAGAACTGTGAGGTCCGGCATGCCGACCGAGCAAAAAACCCTTAATCTAGAAAATACAATTTTAATGCAATTCATCAATTTTATTTTCAACAATTCAAAAACATAAAATTAGAGACTCAAGAAATACCTGGAGGCGCCATCATCAATCTTCTAGATCCGTCTTCTAGATTCATCTTCTCTGAATAATTATTTAATTACAAAATTCTTACAAATTAAAAATTAAATAACAATTCCTAGACGGAGATGATAGTCTGCCAACTAATTACATGAAAAACCTAGATACACATTCTAACCTCTAAGGAACCATAACCGGTATTAATTAATTAATAAATAAATAAACAACGATTTAATCAACTATGATTAATTAATAAACATTCACCACATAATCCATGACAACATATATATTATATAGAAACCAAGAGTGCCATCTCTCTATAAAATTCAATTCAAGCATAGGAGAGATTAAGATCACAAAATTTATGCATATAACATGATCACAAACTTGCAAATTTATGTAAAAACCTCAGCTCTGATACCAATTGTTGGAAACAAAGTGCACAGCGAAATTTTAAAAAATTTTCAATCAGAGTAATTTCTAAAACACAAGTTTGACATGTTATATGTATAAATTAAACAGATCTTACAAACCTCAGTGTGCCGAAGAACCTCCGTGATCCGTGTAGAGAAGTAACGTTCCAGAAGAGCCTCAACCAACTGGTCTTCTTTGCTATTCTCTATCCACAACCGGAGTGAGTGTGGGCTCACACGTACAGCTCTTCCACCGGTGACTCTCCTTCCAACCAACAGAGAGAACCCAAAGCTAGTGTTCGTGATTTGTGAACAAAAGCTCTCAGGGAGTTTTTAGATGCTCACTAGAAGAGTATCACTCTTAGTCTCTCAAATTGATCTTAATTGATCTGAGTAAATCATGAGACTCGCTCCCTTTTATACCTATTGGTCCTGGGGTCAGTCCATATCAGATTAGGTCTCAAAAACTCGAAACAGAATCAAATTCAGATCAGTATCTGATAAGATCCGCATGAAAACGCGTAATCTTATCTCCCATTGATCGGCAGGCTGAACATTCTGATCGGCAGGCCGATCAGGCCAGTTCGGTAGGCCGAACACGTCATCCGGTAGGCCAAACTCCTGAGAAAAAATCTCCACGAATCTTTTATTTTCCACCCGAGATTCTAAAGGATGAAGTCTCAGTTTTGATTCAAATAACCCAAAAGAGAAGTTATTTGATCAAAACAAACTTTATCAAGATAATCTCCAAGAAAATAAATCAAGTCACAATAATTCTACAAGTTTATCTTGTTCTAATTTGTCCAAAATTAAAACAACCGATAAACAGACAAGAATTATCTGATCGCAATAATTCAACAAGTTTATCTTGAACTAATTTCTTACAAAATTAATTCAACCGATAAACAGACATAAATTATTTGATTCTTACAAATTTTAAACCAATCTGATAAATTCGACAAAAGTCACCAATTATTGGAAAAGCACGCCGTGTCGTCACAGGATTTTGTGAGCTAGCAAAGGGGACCAAAATGGACCTATAAAGTTCAAGCTCATGATAATTATGAAACCCAACATCCCAGATATACATTTCACAATTATCAACTCCAACGCTACTCCACTAAAAGCTTGGAGCTGCACTCTCAAACTTTATAGAATTACGAAGCTCGTGTAGCTAAGTCTCCATGACATATCATAGTGTATCGTATCCCCATATGATCATCCATAATCGGCTTAAGGACAAGTTCTGTCTTACCTTCCCGATTATTTTTATCTTACGTTTCATTGTCTCACCATTAGAAAACTTACCATCCAAAGATAGTATACCATTCGGTTACACCTATGTATCCAAATGGTTGAGCGCTCCAGTTTTCCAATTACAGGACAACGCATATAAGAGGATATCATTACTCCTAAAGAGGAGCTATGGATTCCATATCTATGAATAACAAGTCTACGCTATCAAGAGTCATGCCTCCAACGTACCGGCATGCATACCACTATAGAGATGTGGGAGTCACCCATTGGTACATCAAAAGACACAAGTCGAGACAACGGGCCCACTATTCATCTCAGGATTAAGATACAATACAAATGACTGTCTAAAGTGAATCGATTTGCCAAGATAGAATTATTAATCCAAACCAATTCACTTTATGTCCCGATCCAACACGTCGTCACCTATGACAACGCGCCAATGTTTCTATTCACGGAGTCCAACTCCAATGGTCAAGACAAACCATCTCCCAAAAGGGATATCGACAACATAACAATCTTTACATGAATAAAGCGCCCAACTTTATTCCCTTGATTGCGGATCATATGTTTTAGACCATCACCTTAAGAATCGTGTCTTCCGCATAATCAGTCCATCATATGCCCAACTCTTAAGGTTTAGACTGACAGTCTCAGACTACTGTTTGCTTATCATACATTTAACAAATATGAATGTAAAGAGGACAAGATTTGGTATATATAAATGAATAAATTCTTTATTGATAAAAATGTTTCCAAAAACGTATTACATTTTTACTCCTTAGGGCATACATGTCTAACACGAACAGTTTCAAATATAAATTCCCTTACAAAAGGGAGGGAAAAACTAAGCAAGTTAGCACTTTTGAAGAAATTAACACTCTTGAAGAGCCCATATCACTAAAACAAGTAAGTAAAATCATAAATATAGAGAAAACCCTAAAAATGGTCCTGGTATTTGAACATACATAAAATGTTAAACTAACAAATTATGTCAGCACAAGAAAACGATATTTACATATTTGGTAGAGGTTGATATAATGAAAGAAATGATGATCTTGGATTCAAATCTATAAAAAGGATGTTGATGCATAAATAACTAGTCAAAGTGAAAAGACACAAGCTTAAAAAAATTAAACTCTCTCACAAAATGAGAAGTGTTTTGACTTATAGTTCACACATTTGAAGATGTGAAACTGGTTGATTAAAAATTGTCCGTGTGTGTCGACTTAAGAGAAAAATGCCATAGTAAGATACAAATCACAATTTGTTGCCTAAGATTTCTCATAAAGAGTAGGAATTGATTATGACCAACCATATTCTCCTATGGCAATTAGTTTTTGATATTTGACGAGCTTGACAGTCTTTAAAGGACTTGATACATTTAATGGATGTGGTAGCTACATACTTATACGAATCACTAGATAATGATATCTATTTGAAAATCCCTAATGAAATCAAAATGCTTGAAGCATATAATCTTCTATCTCAAGATTTGTGTTTGATTAAATTACAAAGATCATTCAATGGGTAGATATGCGAATATAGTATAATGACCTTAATGAATATCTCTTGAAGGATAGATATGTGAACATCTAATTTATCCATGTGTTTTTATTAAGATGCCGAAATTTGGATTTACTATCACTATAGTACATGTTGACGATTTAAATAATATTGAATCCCCTAAAGAGCTAGAAAAGGCAATAATGTCTTTAAAGAAAGAATTTAAGATAGAATATCTTGAGAAAACAAAGTTTTGTCTCGACTTGTAGATTGAGCATATGTCAGACGAATATTCATCCATCAGTCAACCTATAATAAAAAGTTCATAAATTGTTTTTAAATGGACAAATCTCATCCACTAAGTCCCTAACAGCTGTGTGATCCCTTATGTGAAAAAGGATTTTTTTTTTTTTACCCTAAAGAAGATAAAGAAAAAATTATTGATCATGAAGTACCATATTTAAGTGTAGTTGGTTCTCGTATGTATTTTCCTAATTATATATGACATGATATCACATTTTTTGTCCCAACTTAAAGACACTAAAAAACAATTAAGCACATAATCAATTATCTTCATGGAACGACTAATATGGGCTTATTTTATTCAAAATGTTTATAAATCACAATTGATTGGTTTGCAAATGCAAGATATATATCTTATCCGTATAAAGCTTGATCTTAAGCAGGTTATGCATTTACATGCAATGATATAATAATATCATGGTGCTTTCCAAAGCAAACTATTTCTGCTATTCCTCAAATTACACAAAAATACTTGCACTTCATAAAGCAAGTTAAGAATGTGTATGGTTTAGATCATTTGAGAAATATACAAATTATCATCAAATCAAGAGCCTAATACTTTACATGAAGATAATGTGCAAGTATTACTCAAGTCATAAGAGGCTATATAAAGGGCAATTGGACCAAACATATCTCCCTAAAGTTCTTTATCATGCATGAATTACAATAGAAAAGGCATACAGATGTTCAAAAGGTTCACTCAAGTGACAACCTAGCGTGTCTATTTACTAAAGCACATTGTACTGCAACATTTGAGAAGTTAGTGCACAATATTGGAATACGTCAACTTGAAGATCTTCAATTAATATCCTCTAGAGGAACCACTGTTCTTTTTATCAAACCAATCAACACACAAAAAATAGCACAAATATGCAAATAACCAAAATAACAAAGATGACCAATGAATTGAGAGAGGGGAAAAGAAAGTGCAAATGTGATTTATAGTGGTTCGACAATATGCCTAAGTCCATCGACGTTGATTTATAAATGACAAAGCCTCTTCCACTATCTTGATGGACTTTGGGTACGATCACACATTGTATAATCCAGTAAGTTCTTCTACCTAAGGCCTACCAAACATCTACAAACCACCAATTTTATATGGAGTTTATCGAACCAACAACCCCAATTTTACAAAGTTTGGAAACCTATCATTCAATTAAAATTTTGAAATAATAGCTCACTCAACGAAAAATCTCTCTAGATAAGATAAATACAATATAAGTAAGCAATTAAGAGTAGGTCAGTAGATCTCAAAAAGAAAGAACAATATAAGCTCTTTGAATGAGAAGAAAAGAATACTCAAAGATGAGGAACAATATAGGAAAAGACTCAAGAAAGCTTAGAATCACAATTTGATTGCTTGGAATGGTCTATTCTATGTTATTATGCCTCAAAGATTAAAAAGAACCATTTCTAAGCCAAAAGAGCTATTGTAGCATGAAACCCCATGGTCAAAAGAACTAGCCGTTAAGGCTATTCGATAGGCCAATTTTTGAAACCAGGACAAAATAGGGCCAATAGTCATTAGACAGGCAAGACAATCTAGGGCAGTCGACAGACCAACGAGAAGAGCAGGCAAACCAGTTTGAAGAACTAGTAGGCTAACAGAGAGCATGTAAAAACATGCTCTATGTCTTGTGTAATTGGCAAGCCGGTCATTACAAATTGGCTATTGGAAAAAAAGTACGCAGTAAAATTTTAAAAATTTTAAATTAGAGTAATTTTCAAATAACAAGTTTACAAAGCTAGATATATAAATTAATAATAGATCTTACTAATCTCTTTTGTATACCAAAGTGGACTCGAACCATGTATAGAAGAACGCCCTAAAAAAGCCTCAACCAACTGGTCTGCTTTGCTATTATTCTCTATCTACGATTGGAGTATGAGTGGGTACACATCATACAGTCTTTCCCCCAGTGACTTTCCTTCCAACCACTAGAGAAGACCTAGAGCTAAGGTTCTTGATGTTGAACAATAGCTCTCAGGTAGTTTCAAAGTTTCTTAAATTAGAATACTTGCTCAATGCTTCTCAAATAATCTAAATAACTAAGAAACTGACCCCTATTTGCAGTGGTTGAGCTTAGGGTTAAACCTTATCAAATTAGTCCTCAAAATTCGAGTCTAGATCAACTTCAGAGTAAAAATGCAAGACAAAAGCATATGGTGATTTTACTTACCGCAGTCAACCATGATATAAAGGCACGATCGACCGTGCTATCGTAGATTTCGATTCTAATTCGAAGTCCAACCTCACAAGCTTATCTAATTGATCCAATCTCAACAAATTAGTTAAATCCTATCTTATTTGACCCGGGTATCCTTTATAGAGCCTCAATTTTAATTCAAATAACCCAATAAAAAAGTTATTTTATTAAAATAGTCATATAAAAATGAACCCATACAAATAAAATATTATCCAAAATAATTCAACATGTTTATCCTGAATTAATTCACAAAATTAATTCAACCAATAAACTGACATAAATTATTAAATCTAATCAACTCCAATTTAAGCCAATTTGATAGTTTAACGTAAGTCACCAATATGTAGAAATAACACGCTGTATTGTTATAGGATTAACATGAGCTAGCAAAGGAGACCTGATGGACATTTATAGATCAAGCTCCTCAAATTATAAAATAATCATATCTCATATATTTATTTTATAATTATCAATTTTAACGTTACTCTACTAAAAGCTAAGAGCTGTACTCTTGAACTATATAAAATTATGAAGCTTCAATAAGCTAACCGTCCATGACATATCACCATGTGTCACATCCCCGTAGGATATCTATAATTGGCTTAAGGATAAATTCTGTTTTATCTTTCCCAATTATTTTTATCTTACATTCCATTATCACACTGTTGGAATACTTACTATCCATAAATAGTATACAAGTTAGTTACATCTATATATCCAAATGGTTTAGCGCTTAGTGTTCCAATTATAGGATAATGCATATAAGAAGATATCATTGACTTTTATCTGTGATGGATAGATGCAAAACAATCTATATTTTACCAAACCTAAGATAGACCCACTGTTGAACACTGAGGTTAATAACTCTAAAAGAGTTAAAACTTTTCACTCTAATAAGACTTATCTTTGGCATTTACAATTAGGTCATATTAGCTTGAATAGGATTCAAAGGCTGATAAGGGATGGACCTTTAAGTCACTTAGAGGTAGAATCTATGCCACAATGTGAATTTTGTTTCGAGGGCAAAATGACCAAAAGACCATTCAGGTTTAAGGGCAATAAGGTCGAAGGGGTTCTAGAACTTGTACATAGTGATGTTTATGGTCCCATAAACATCAAGGCACATGGAGGGTATAAGTACTTCGTTACTTTTATTGATGATTACTCACAGCATGGGTATATCTACCTAATGCATCATAAAAGCAAAAGTTTTGACAAGTTCAGGGAGTTTTGGGCTGAAGCAGAAAAGTAGTTAGGTAAACCCATAAAGGCACTTTGATCCGATCGAGATGGAAAATACCTATCTAATAAGTTCTTGGGACACTTATTAGAGAATGGGATCTTATCCCATTTGACTGTGTCGGACACTCAGTAGCAGAATGGCATATTTGAGAGAAGAAATAGAACTTTGTTGGACATGGTTAAATCCATGATGAGTTATTCGATGTTACCTTTATCCTTTTAGGGATATACTCTACAAACTATATGTTATCTTTTAAATAATATGCCTTCAAAATTAGTTCCTAAAACCCTTCACAATTATGGAAGGGTAGGAAGACATCCTTAAACCATATTCATATATGGGGATGTCCAACTCATGTCCTGTACAAGGAAGCGAATAAGTTGGAAGTACATTCAGAAGTTTGCGTGTTTGTAGGATACCCAAAAGGGACTAAAGGGAGGTTATTTCTATAACCCGAAAGAAAATAAAGTCGTGGTTTCAATGAATGCTACATTCCTTGAGGAAAGTTACATGAACGACTTTAAGCCTCGTATTAAAGTAGTACTTGAGGAGTTGACAAGTGATTCGATCACTCTGAGGATTCTAGTTGAAACTGATCCAATCAATGTAGAAAAAGCAACCGAACAACAACCTAGGAAGCTTTAGTGCAGTTAGAGGATTTGGCATCAACCCGAGAGGTATATGTTCAATGGTGAAGTCTACTTGGCTGAACTAGTTGAACATGACAGGGATCCTTACACTTCCACAGAGGCTATGGAGGATGTTGATTTAAAGCTCTAGATAGAAGCTATGAACACTGAGATGAGTCTATAGAGATTAATCAAGTTTAGGAACTTGTGGATGTTTTTGAATGGGTAAATTCACAGGATGTAAGTGGATCTACAAGAAAAAGAGAGGAGCAAATGTGAAAGTCAAAACCTATAAGGCTAGACTGGTAGCTAAGGGATACACACAAAAGAAGGGAATCAATTACGAGAAAAACTTTTAGCTTGTAGCCATGCTTAACTCTATCCACATTCTCTTGTCCATAGTTGCCGCTCTCGACTATGAGATTTGGCAAATAGATGTCAAGATGGCCTTTTTGAATGGTTATCTTGATGAGTTCATATATATGGTGCAGCCAGATAGGTTCAAGGCTAAAGTTCAAAAGAGTAAGGTCTATAAGTTGCTAAAGTCAATTTATGGACTTAAGCAGGCTTCTTGTTCTTGGAACATAAGATTTAATCAAGTTATCAAGACTTTTGGGTTTGAACAAAATGTGGACACATGATGTGAAACAAACACATTAAAGATGGGAAGGTAGTTTTTCTACTGCTCTATGTAGATGACATTCTACTTTCTGCCAATGACGTTGGGGCACTGTCATCGATCAAATTATGGTTGACCAAGTAGTTTGGCATAAGGGACATGGGTGAAGCTAATTATGTTCTGGATATCTAAATCTTTCGAGATAGGAAGAACAAAATAATAGTTTCATCCTAAGATGCATACATACAAAAAATTCTCAAAAAGTATGCAATGCAGAATTCCAAGATTCTCAAAAAGTATGCAATGCAGAATTCCAAGAAATGTGAGTAATTATCTAGGTCTAGAACTACTCTTTTGAATAAAGACTCTCAAAAGTCTGATAAAGAAAGAGAATACATAAAGAATGTGCCTTATGCTTCAGAAGTAGGTAGTCTTATGCATGTGATACTTTACACATGACTGGACATCTGTTATACAGTCAGAATAGTAAGTTGACTTTAGTCAGATCTAGGACCAACCCACTAGGTTACGGTCAAGCATATTTTCAAGTACCTGAGAAGGACTAGAGTTTATATATTAGTCTATTCAGGTGAGGATCTAACACCTCTTGGATATATTGATTTGGATTTCCAATCCTGCCTAGATTCAAAAAGATTAACTTATGGTTCTATGTTTACTTTGGGTAGAGGCACCATTGTTTGGAGAAGTTTCAAGCAAGATTGCTATTCAGATTCAACGATAGAGGCCAAGTATGTGGCAACTAGTGATACTTCAAAAGAAGCAGTATGGCTTGCAAGTTCTTTGGAGATCTTGAGGTAGTTCCTAATATGGATAAGGTGGAATCACTATATTGTGATAACACTGTAGTGATAGCTAATACTAAAGAACAAAGAGTTCACAAAAAAACATTAGCATATTCATTGAAAGTATCATCTGATAAAGGACATTGTTGAGGTTGGGCATGTTACAGAATGCAAAATCGTGTCTAAGGACAATATTGTTGATCTTTTCATGAAGACACTAACTACGAGAGTTTCAAGAAGCATATAGAGGCCATGAGGAAGCGAGATATGTCATATTTACTCACTTGGTGCAATTGGGAGATTGTTAGACATAGTGCCCCAAGGAGTAAATGTTATAATATGTTTTTGGAGACATTTTATAAAAAAAAGAATTTATTTATTATTCATATACCAAATGTTGTCCCCTTTATGTTCATTTCTGTTGAATGTATGAAAGCAAACAAAAATCTGAGACTATTAGTGTAAACCTTTAAGAATCATGTATATGATGGATAAATTATGTGGAAGACATGAATCTTAAAATTGATGGCTTAAATTATAAGATCTGCAATCAAGTGAATAAAATTAGGCACTTTATTCCTACTAAGATTGTTATGTTGTCTACATCCCTAACAAAAGTTGACTTGTCTTGGTCATTGGAATGGGCTCCATGAGTAGAAACATTGGTACATTTTCATAGGTGACATATTAGATTAGGACAAAAAGTAGAATTGATTTGGTTAATATTTCTGTTTGTTCAAATCAAATCACTTCAAACAATTATATGTGTTGTGTCTTAATCCTAAACTGACTGATGGGCCCGTATTCTTGACTTATGTATTTTGATGCACTAAAAGGTGGATCCTAATTTAATGATGGAATGTATACCAATACATTGGAGACATAACTCTTGATTAATGTAAACTTGTTATTCATAGATACAAAATCCATATCTCTTTTGTAGAGTTAATGATATCTCTTTTATGCATTATTCTGTAAATTAAAGACTAGAGCGCTCTACTATTTGGATATATAAGATTAATCAAATGGTATACTATTTATGAATAGTAAGTATTCCAATGGTGTGATAATGGAACATAAGATAAAAATAATCGAGAAGGTAAAATGAAATTTTTCCTTGAACCGATTATGAATATCCTATCGAAATTGACACATTATGATATGTCATAGATGGCTAGCTTGTTGAAGCTTTGTAATTTTATATAGTTTGAAAGTGTAGCTCTAAGCTTTTAGTGGAGTAGTGTCAGAGTCGATAATTATAAAATATGTATCTAGGATATTGTATTTTATAATTATAGGAGCATGATCTATATATGTCCATCAGGTCCCCTTTACTAGCTCATAATAATCCTATAACGATACAGCATGTTTTTTCTACATATTGGTGACTTATGTAAAATTATTAGATTGGCTAAAATTCGATAATACTGGATTTAATAATTCATGTTAGTTTATCGGTTGAATAAATTTTACGAATTAGTTTAAGATAAACATGTTGAATTATTTGAATAATATTTTATTTACTCTGGGATTATCTGTATATGACTATTTTAATCAGATGACTTTTCTATTGGGTTATTTGAATAAAACTGAGGCTCTATCTAAGATTACTAAGTAAAAATAAGATGTTCTAAGGATTCCAAGTTATCGCACGATCGGTAGGCCGATGGAGTAAGTTTGGCAGGCTGATCTCCTAGATTGGCATGCTGAAAATGCGATCTAGACTCAAATTTTAAGGCCTAATCTAATAAAGTTTTACCCCAAATTCGACCATTATAAATAGGAGTGAGTTTTCTTTGTTATTTAGATCATTTAAGAAGTATAGAGTGAGTACTCTAGTAAGAGAAACTCCAAAACTTCTTGAGAGCTTTGGCTCAACATCAAGAGCCTTAGTTCTAGGTTTTCTCAAGTGGTTGGAAAGAGAGTCATCGAAGAAAGAGCTGTACGATGTGCGACCACCCACACTCCGATTGTGGATAGAGAATAGTAAAGAAGACCAGTTGGTTGAGGCTCATCTAGAATGGTCTTTTCATCACAGATTCCTGCTGCTTTTGGTATATAAAAGATGTATGTAAGATCTATCGTTAATTTATACGTTTAGCATGGCAAACTTGTATTTTGAAAAATACTCTGATTTAAATTTTTTTAAAATTTCACTGCGTATTGTTTTCCAACATCTCCTCCTCGACCATCATCTCTCCTCCTCGGTAGATTCTCTAATTGGCACCATCTAAATCCTCATCGACAACTTCCTTGACACCAACACCAAAACCTCGTCCTTCACCCACTCTTCATCTGACTATCTTATGATAGATTCCAAGGCATCCTCAACATCAGTGTGACGATGATCTCCGGGTCCGAGACCAACAAAACTACGATCGCCTCCTATAATCTCATAGGAGGAAGCTTCTGCCACCATGATCGCTAAAGTGATTGGTGTTGCGAATCGTAGAATTACTCTGAGCGATCTCGTAAGAACTCTTATGCCGATTTGGTGGATCTGTCTTATAGAGACGAATCGTCAATGTCGTCATCATCAACCTCATCGACAGTGCTCAAAGATTTGAACAAAGTTGTTCAGATCTATTAAATTAATGTGGCAGAAATCAAATCTATATGTGTTTGTCGAAATTGAAATTTTTGGTTTGTTCACATATGTGTGAATTATTGGGTTAGAAATCAAATCTATATGTGTTTGTCGAAATTGAAATTTTTGGTTTGTTCACATATGTGTGAATTATTGGGTTTGGAATTTTTGGTTTGTTTATGATCATTTTTTTGTGTTGTTTTATTCAAATCAGATCTTTGATTTTTTTTCTTATTATTGTTGCATTACTTCTACCTTAATGGTTTGTTATTGAGTTTAGTTTTTGTTTTTGGTTGAAATATATAGGATCTGTTGTTTCTACTTATAGATCTAGCGGTCCCAATTTAAAATCTGGCTATTCCACTTGTAAATCTGGTAGGCTCCACTTTGAAACATATCAGGTTATAATCCAACACCTACGTTGACGACTAGAGGTGGTTGGCTCTTTTTTGCTACAAAAAAATATGTTGAATTATCTGTTGTTTCTACTTATAGATCTAGCGGTCCCAGTTTAAAATCTGGCTATTCCACTTGTAAATCTGGTAGGCTCCACTTTGAAACCTATCAGGTTATAATCCAACACCTATGCTGACGACTAGAGGTGGTTGGCGCTTTTTTGCTACAAAAAATATGTTGAATTATGGTAGGTTCCACTTTGAAACCTATCAGATTACAATTCAACACCCACGCCAGCGACCGGAGGCAGTAGGCATTTGTTTGTTTCTAAAAAAATATGTTGGAATCTGTTGGAGCTTGATAGGTTACAATCTAACACTTCGTGCTGACGACCGGAGGCTGGTTCCAAGACGGAACTTAGCAGGTTCCTTGACGGAACTTAGCAGGTTCCTTTTCCGCATCCCGCATAAGTGTGTGGGAGGAAAGGGAACTTAGTCTTTTAATAAATCTCTAATTTCTAATAAAGAAGTAGTTTTGATGAGTGATTTTTTGGAGGGCATTTTTAATAACATGGTGCATTCTTTAAAATGCCCTATAATTTTTGGTACATAAAGCTAATTTTAATTAATTATCTTTAATAAATAGTCACGTAATTTTTCAGATTTAGGGCATGACATAGTACCCTATAGTTTTTAAAAATTCATTTTAGTACCCTATTTGTATTTTTTGACGTGAAATTTCCTTTTTTACCTTTTTATTAATGAATCTCAAATTAATTTTGTAAAATTATAATAGAAAATCAAAATAAAAGATTAAACAAAAGTATATATGATTTATTTTTTGGCATTATTTATATAGTTTTCATAAAATAATTTACGGTTAATTAATAAAAAGATAAATTGAAAATTTCACATCACAAAACATGAGCTTAGAGTACCAAAACAATATTTTCAAATACTATAAGATATCATTTTGATACTTTTCAAACAATAAGATATCAATGTGATATTTTTTTAAAATACAGGATGCTAAAATAATAAAATCCTAATTTTTATTTCAATGTATATGATTGGTTTTTAAAGACCGTCCTTCCTTTTCTCAAATAAGACAACATTGCTAGCTTATTCTTCTCTTTGGATAGTGCCTCTTCTAGCCCACATTAAACTTAAAGAGCTCTCATGTTGAGTGGCCGAAGATCGAAGATCTTCGTGCATAAAAGTGGCAACTTATCAATATCGTACTTCGAAGAAGTCATTATTCTACTTCTAAAGCTCTTATACTTGTTTTTGTGATTTTGCCCCGGCAATGTTGAACGGGGATACCAAGTGCAACGACATTGGACAAACACAAACTCAACAAGAAAATGGAAGAAGAGAATTATGGAAACGGCCTTCAAGTAGTAACATTTTTTATTCTGCAGTGTCGAATCCCCCTCAAGATCAAAACCTCTTAGGAGCGTTTATATAAAATAACACAAGGTGGTTCATCCCCATGTAACCGAACTAATCGTGAAATAGACCCTTTTATAGCCATTTACATGAACTTGTCTCTTCCTGCCACGTCACTTTCTACTTGCACAGTTAATTGAGATGATAAAGTCCGATACTACTAATTTTGGGCATGGATTGGAATGCCACAAGTAAAAAAACACTTACAAGTTCTATCACGGTGGTGAAAAAAGAAAGTGATTATATGGACTAAAATAATCCGAATTGATCTAGGGAGTTTTTAATTTCTCTCTCTTCCCACTTGTTGTGTCAAGTCCAATTCATGCTTTATTTCGTTTGTATATGTTTATCATTTACCAAATATATGTTTTTTGTGTGGTAAATTTGGCAATTATATGTAAATTTGTAATCTACCACACTAATCTTAACTAAGACAAGTCCATTATGTGTAACTTACAAATTCAGAATTTACATAGTAAACTCCTAAGTTACCACACTCATCTTAACTAAAGTAGGTCCATTACGTGCTACTTGTAAATTCAGATTTTGCATTCATAATTTACCATACTTATCTTAAATAGGACATGTACGTTATGTGTAAATGTACGTTATGTGTAACTTGTAAATTCATAATTTACATGGTACATTCATAATTTAACAGTTAACTATTGATGTTGAAATTTACATTAAAACATGATTATATCAATTTACCATAGTATTTTAACTATATGCAACTTGTAAATTCAAAATTTATATAGTAAATTCATAATTTACCACACTTATTTTAACTAAGATAGGTACATTATGTATAACTTATACATTTAGAATTTACTTAGTAAATTCATAATTTACCAGTTAATTATTGATGATTTATAGATTTTGTTTTAGGGTAAGAAGGCAATTTAAGAAGTATACTAAATAAACTGATACGATAAAATGACTTTTTTCAAATAGTTTTTTTTACGATAAATTTCAGTTCTAGCTCTTTATTTATGGCATATAGGTAAAGAGCCTTGAGTTCAAAGCCAAATATTCCAACATGCCATTTCATAGAGGTCACAACTACTCAATTGGAAATGGGAGAAAAATAAAAGAAAATAAAATAAAAAGAGAAGGAAAGCAAAGAATAGAAAATAAATTATCCTAGAGGCCTAACAAAATCCACTAGAAAGACTTTAACTGTTATGGACTACCGACTACCGACTACCGACCACCTATATAGTGAACAAAGGACCATATAAAAGAATAACCCATATAGAATTACATTACATGGTCTTGCAACTTTTTGCCAAGGGCTTACTGTTCGTTGAAGAATGACCTGGCATATGCAGCAAAGAAATGGGGGGAATTTTCTAACTAATATACTTGTTCACATCATCTTAAAATAATTGAAATGGGAGAAATTTGTGCTTCTTAAACACATGATTGAGATAATTTCTTTGAACCCATAATCAATAACAAGTAGAATTTTTTAAAAAAAGAATTGAAACCAATTTTCACATGGTGAATTACACTAAGCAAGGGGCCTTTATTATCATTATTTATTAAGAAAATTATACCAAATAATACAGTTTCAATTCTTAATATAAGCAAATAGTACACCTTTAAAAATATTGACGTAAACAGCATCTTTAGAATCTAGTACTCTTTTTAAAGACTTGAATCTTCAATTTTATCTCATCTTTTTTCTTCTTCACTTTCTTTTCATTTCTGTTTTTTATTATTTCACTATTGTTTCGTGCTTCTCTACATCATTCTATATAAAAATAAATTTTGTTTTAATCTAAATGGGTTATTTACTAAACACTTATATTTTGGTCTATTTATTTTTATTCTCAATTAATGATGTGTTAATTCCCTCATTTTCCCTTTATTATTATCATTATTGTTGTTGCTGCTGCTGCTGCTATCGTTATTGTTTTTATTGTTACTTGCTAGTGTAAAAGACAGGCCTAAGGCCTTTGAAATACTCTGTACGGCTTTGGTCCACCTATCTTTGGTGGACTCGAAAGAGCACCAAAAGTTCGTCAATGAAATATTGTGCCTTATCTCACATATACGAGTCTTCATGGAGTCAACTTGTGACTATAATTAACAGATCTATTTAAAGGGATTGGAAAAGTTGCACATTATTCCCACCTCTCCTCTTTCCTTCAGAGCCAATTGAAACTTAAAAGCCTATGGCAGGCACTTCCGCAAGGCCAAGTTCCTCTCTCTCCCACCTTTCGTATTCTCTCCCACATGAACAGCCTTCCATCAACATTTTGTACAACATGCCTACCATCAACCATTTCCAACCAAAACAAGGTGTCATTCCTAACTTTCCCCATCCAATTATCACTTTTATCATTCCTCTGATCCTCAACTTAATTGAACTTAAATGTCAGTGTAAAACCGATTCTCCATTTGAAACAAACCCCATAACCATGTGGTTTAGCATTTCTTGCCTGCTGATCTATTGTTTGGCTTATGGGATCGAGCTGAGATTTTCTTCTCGTCTTCAGTATCCAAATTGTTCTGATCTGACAGTGATCCGATATGGATCTTTGCTTTTTGGTTCCCTTTGCTTAGCGTCTTTAACATCCATCCTTTTGCCATCGATGAAGCCGCTTTTATATGGTCTCTGTGGGCTGCTGTCAATAGGTGACATAGTGCGGAGCTACAAAATTCTGTGGAGGATTGTGAGTAACTTCTGTCCGTCTAGAGGGCAACAAGTGGACAGAGACACACTCCCCGTGTAGAGCAGGGGCCTGTCATTCATTTGTTCCTCTCCTTTGCAACTTGTTACTCACACTAATGCAATTCATTTACACATGGAATCATATTTATCCTTTATGTCGTTTTGGTTATTCATATATTTTTGGTTTTTTTTTTTTCCAATGTATAAAATGCAATGCCTTCCTTTGCTAAATCAAATCAGCTCCACTTTGATATTTTGATCCCTGCCAACCACTTTGCTATTTTGAGCCGTGCCATGACTAGGGCCTTTAATAGCGTAAGCAGACTAGTTTTTTTTTTTTTTTGGTGGAAAAATGGAAGTTTTATTACTCAATTGCAATGTCTCCATGTACAAAAGAGCCCATAAACCAAGGCGAAACACCTATGCAAACACAACCATTAGAAAGAGAAGCATAGTTGTAATCAAACTGGTTATAAGGTAATGCCTTCATACAAATTAGTGTTATTACTCATCGGTAAGAAAAGATGTGGAGGATACTGCAAAATTTTCATTTCTCTTATGTAGTTTTGTTCAAACACAGGATATTTGTGCACATAATGACAAAAACAGGTTTGTTTGGATACTTTTTTTCCCAACAAAAGGAAATATTCGTTTTTTTCTCAAGAGACAAACTTCCTCAAGTATTTTGCCAATGTATAATTTAGATTTCACTATAATAGTGGATCAAATATCCGACTTTAACAAATAAGTTAAAGTCCATGTGTTCCGTTCAAGTGGCAAACTGGGACAGATTCTACACAAGTACAACCACTGAATCACACAATGTAACGCAGGTAAGCATGGTATAAGCGGTTCTTAAAGCACACAAGGAAGTTAAAAATCTTATAGAGAGAGCTATTATCCTATTTACAAAACTGGGAGTTGGTTGATTGGAAATCAACGTAGCTTTCACTCTCAACTTCAACACAAGCTTCTGCTTTTCATTCTCATGCGGTTACTAGATGAGGACTAGATCGTGGAAGGACACATGAGTAAGTCACGTATCTCACACTGTCTATGAGCACAACTACGAAAATCCGTGAAAGCGACTTAGGCTTCATCACACCCTCAACATCACTGTCTCCAGCCTCTCGAGGATCAACAAGCACGGAAACAACCACAGAAGAGACAGATCTATTACCTTGAAATTCATCTTTCCGTGAATTCCTACCTGTGCGTTCTTCAGTTATGTTAAAATTAGAACCAGAGAGGGGAACTGGGTGTCTTCGAAGGATCCTTCTGTTCACACGCTTCAGGCGAGTTGCATTCTGAGTAGTATTTTGGCGCTGTTTTGCTGAAACATTGGAAACTGAGGATGCGGGAACAATAGCTCCTGAAGTAGGTGAGACATCAAACTGAAAGACTTCAGTACACATGCCAGAACTCAACATTGGCCCTGCACAATCCAAGAGTAAGAATTTGAATATTATAACATAAACCTTTTACTTTCAAAAAAAAAAAAAAAATGTGCGCACGCATGCACACACACAAATTAACCTTTTCCATTATTTGGAAGACGTTCAAATAAAAGAACAGATAATAGTTAAAAAGGAAAGAAAAAGAAAACCTTCAAGTCTGAAGAGCAAGACTATTAACCAAGTTCACTTGTTAACATACTCCAACACTCCATTTAGTAGGGAAAAATAAGGAACGAATAATTATTCCATGTCCCAAGCGAGTTTTTAAAACATTTAAAGAAAATGTTTGTGCCCTTGAAACATGGGAAAGATGGCTAAGCAAATAAACATTTAAATTACAAGAACATTATGATCACAAAGGAATCAAAAGCAGTTGCTCAAAAAAAAAATATCATGGGCGCAAACAACAAAAAAGATAGAAGTAAATAAATAACCATATAAATTAATAGTAATAAGGTGGACGCTAAGTACCACAGGCAGGTTAAACTCCATAAGAAAGGGTAAAGCAGCCTTTCAACCAACCAAACGCTATAGATTGTGCTTGAGACACCATAGATACAAATACTACGATTTTACAAACCAGATTCCAACTTGTGTCACATGGTTAATCAGCTAGGCAAGATAAACAAGAATAAAAAAAAATACACACAATAAATAGAAGTAAAATATTTATGAATTAAACTACAGATGACTAAACTAAACTAACATTCATATCAGAACATCAGGAAATTCAGCTTCATAATCTCAATTCAGTAATACGCATCAAATGACATTTTCTAAGTTATGGAAACAATGGAACTTATGACCGCGGATAAAATTTGCAACTATTAATTGGTGTATGTTGCATATGCTTTGTGCAGACAGATTAAGACCAGAACTGAGCTTGCTAAAATGAGACGGGAGCAATTAAAGCATACTTGCAATAATTCAATGTACGTCATGCTCATGTATTCGAATAGAATTTTTTTAAAAAAAATTAATATTGCTACCAAAAATTAAAATTTGTAAGACAGCTTATTTTACTTAACAAACCAGAACTTGTAAATTGGCCATTGTCAATCACTAAAAACTGAACAAAATTAATTTTACTCCAAGAGGATATCATATTGATTTCTAAGGCACAAAAGATAGCAGATAGGCATCAAATTTAAAGTGTGTATATACGAAATCATAAAGGGGGAAAAAGGAAATCATAAAATTAGTACCTGCAAGACCCTCACGGAACCACTGCTGCAGTTTACCATCTGCTACACTGGACTTCAAATGGTCCTTCATAGCATTCGCAGCACCAGAAGAAAGAGCCTTGTGTCTTTGTGCAGGATTTCTGTATAAAGGAGCATGTCTCCCTCTGTTCCCTCCAGCTTCAGGAACAGTGTAAGCTGGAGCGATATCTCTAGCGATTGCCAAACTGGTCTCCTTGTTACTCTTCATCTTTGAATGCGCAAGAGAGGCCTTAGCTTTTTCACTTGCCAGAACAGAATGTATTATCAAGTTTCCATCAATTTTGACTAGCTTATCATTTCTTGGAACATACAAAGAAGCCACAAGAGGCTCGCTATCATTCCCAATACCAACAAATCCACCAGAACCTGGTAAAGCCTGAGAACCTCTTTCTTTCTGCCCACATTCCAACTTCTCTCCTTGTTCACGGCCTCTTTCATGATGTACCCTGTTCAAACTTTTTACTCCTATATCTCCAGATCTATTTAGAAGACGATCAACTGTTAAAACCCTTCCTCGGTGCTGATCATATAACCTCCCACTATTGTAAACCGACCCACCCGGAACTTTATTCGTCAAACCACCAAAGTTAACATTCACGATCCGAATCAGACAACCAAAAAGCAAGACAAAAAACAACAAACCCAGAAAACTAATGCTAGCAACCTTCTTAGTTTTACCACCCTCAGTCTTCTTACTCTCTGTTTTCTTGGCCTTAGAAGCTGTTACAGCCTGTTGGGGTTTCAACCTAGGAATGGGAACTAAAGGGACCTGAGACCCTTGTGGTTTCACTACATATGGCGCACAGGGGACCCACGGATAAGGCATGGGACCCATTGGGGGATGTGGGTACATCCCCGGCGGCGGTGGTGCCGGACATATTCCACCGCCACTCAGTTGCTGCCTTAAACTCGTATTCTCAGCCATCATATAGTGTATTCTACTATTCAAATTAGTAATTGTAGAATTCATGTTTCTAACCTTATCTTCCAGTTCTCCCACGTAATGCTTCTTCCTCTGTCTAGAAAGCTGAGCGCTTTGTCGGTTCCTCATCAGTCTCGCCTTCCGTTTCTCATCCTCTTCGCTCAACGGATTGAAACTGGACTGCACATGCGCATTCTCTGCAGGCGCCGAAGATCTCCTGTACTTCGGAGTCCTTGATTCCTCGCTCCCTACTTCAGGCTCCATCTTCCTCTTCGACGTGTTATTTTTCCCAATTTCCTCCACCTTGACCTTCTGATCAACATAAACACTGGATGACACATCTTTATCAGAATTACCAGAATGCGCAGGCGAATTCGCACCTTCAGAAACGCCCGAGCCGCAATTTCCCGATCCCTCAGATAACACCGGCTCGCCGGATAACTCCAGATCGCAGTTGCCGCACTCCGAGGACGGAGAATCTATAGCTCCAGCGATATTAGACTTACGATCAGCAGAATCATGAGAATACTCACTGTTACAGCCTCCAGACTCCAAAGATTGAGAATTAAGGAAACCAGCCACATCGTAATCCCTAATGCCGGAGACAGTTGAGCTTTCTGATTCCGGGGAAGCCCATTTCACAGCGACAGCAGCTTCGGAGCTCCGTTGAACATCTTGATCGGCATACAAGCCATTCGGAACGAGAGAATTGGGGCCGCTATCGAACCCGTCGGGAATTAGGAATTCCTCGGTCTCGGAAGGCAGGTAGAGATCTTCGATATCGTCGAAAGTGAGCTCGTAATCGCAATTTTCTTCGAGCCCTAACCCTAACCCTAGATCTGAAAAGAAGTTCTCCGATGGCACGGCTTCGTCGGACGAGAAGAATTGGTGATCGAGAGGCAGAATCGGGAGCGACTTGAACTCGGCCGAAAAATCGATGGTGCTAGGGCTAGAATCAGGCTGTTTCGGTAGGTCTGCGACCACCGGATCAGCCATTGTTGTAGGGTTTGTGTTTTCAGAGAGACAAGAATTGATGAGAGGAAAAGAATTAGGAGAATTGGCACAAAGTCTAAACGGGAACGATTGATGAAGACGAAGACGAAGACGAGAGCGAGGATCCTTTCGGGGATTTTACGGGTCCAGTGCGTGACACGCGCCACTGGGTTTGGGTGATGACTGGTTCAATGAAGTCGTCGTCAATGGTTTAGCGGGTGTGATACACGTACACATGTAATTACATCTGTCGTGGGGGTGAACAAAAACCACCCGCACCTACACCTACACCTGCCACCGCCACCCACCCCACCTAAAACAAAACGGTATTATGTTAACAATTTATCCACCATCATTTATAAGCACAGGGGTTTAATTTGGTTTTGAGATTTAAGCAACGAGTTCAATCCAAACACCTTTAATTATGTAGTTTTTTAAATAATTTTACAAGCAAGAGATAATGTTTTCATTTCAAATTAAAGATTCAGGTTAATTATTTTTTACACACTTTCTTTATGCATGATAGCAAGAAATGTATATTTGATTATAAAAAAAAAAATACCCCGTAACCTAACCTGTCAATATTTGGTTAAGCTCATAAACAAATATATAGGATAATTAAGTTTGACTTAATGCTTTTTTTTGAAAACATATTCAAAATACATGAAATTTTAATTTTTCTACAAATTTCCTTTATTTTTTTTCAAAAAGCCAAAAATATTTTATTGAGCTATAGTATAGACTCAAACCGTCTAAACCTGCCTATACGTGTCCACACCTAAACCGAAACCGTTGGTTATTCTACAAGCAGTCTATAGATTGCTTAATCGCAACTCATCATCTAAAAAACCGACCTACACCTATCTAAAAGTTGTCAAATCGTTCATTGTTCACCCTTAACTTTCGCGTTGATAAATTGAGAAGTGCGACCCACAAGCTGACTTATGGCTGAAGCGGGGTCGCGTGTGTTGGAAAGAGGGGATGAGGCGCGTAGAAGTTTTTACGCCTCGTGTATCTGGAAACTTCATTCGTAATAATTTTTTTTCTTTTTTCAGTTGAAATTTGAACTGATTTTTATAATTTATTTGTGATTGTACTGACTTTTTAATTGCTTAACTATGTTGTGGTGTACCTTGGAGTCCTCGCGTGGTCGCAACGACGTGATTTGAGTGAAAGTCTCGTTCCCGTCACGCTTTTTTCTTTTTTTTTTTTAATATTCTATTTCTCTAACGTAGGCGGGACGTGCTATTTCAAAAGAATGTGATGTACAAATGGTGGAAAATAAAAAAATTGGTTTAAAAATTTATCTTGTAAAAATTTTGTATTTTATAAATTTTTTTTTGTAATAGTTGAAAAGTTTACATTATTTATTTGTTGAAACCAAACAAAATATCAAACAAAGATTTAAAATAATGTTTTAAACTTTTATGATTTAAATTATAATTTAAAATGATATTTTATAAAGTTGAAAGGAAGAAATAAAACATATCAAGAAATTCATTTTAAGACCGAATGGGAATTGAAAAGAAACTAACAAGAGTAATGATTTTGTTGTAAATTTAAAAGGAACATCTACAATAGTTATCATTTGCGGCGCACTATAGACAGTGCCTACCCTTATACCGTAATAATCAAATCCAACGGTCGGTGACAGTGGAAGTACATAAGAGCTTGCATGAACGTACTCGTATCAAATCAAATGTTTCGAAATCCCAAAATGAGAGAGAGAGAGTTAGGGGTTGTTTTTTTTAAGGGCATATTTGTTTTATATATTTTTTAATTTAATAGATTTAAATATTAACAATTTTTTATATACGTGTTTATTTTTTATAAAATCTAAATCATTTGAATATCGAGAATCTAAGTTTTCAGAATTCTCATCTTCTTAAACTTATAATACTCAGATATCTTTACTACAGTAAAAACTAAAATTCTCTTTTCTATATTTAAAGAAAAAAATCATAACTTCATTTAATATCCAATTAGTATAATTCTTTTTTCAATATGTTTTTAATAAATAAAGGAATAAATCAAGATCCATATTGCATTTTTTAAATATTATTAACATTAAGATTTTATTAAATTTATTAATAAATCAAAAACTATCTTTACTATCTGTCATACCCCGCAGTACGGGAGGTGATGTGTCGGATTGATTAAGACAATTAATGTAAAATTTAATTAAATATGAGTTTAAATCTTTAAATTAAATTACGAAAATATGAAAATTTTTAAAGCACTTATATTCATTAAACAGATAAGAACTTGAGGTAAACATTAAGTAGGTAATAATAAATAAGAGAAATGAAAATGGGTTCCACTGACCCACATCTTGTGCACATACATAGTACTGACAATATTACATTACATCCACAGTCCAAATAAAGAGAAAGTTAAAATGTTACATGCCTTGATTTAATAATATAAATGACCTACTAAGTTCTTCTACTGCTCTTGAGTTTTGTCCGTAGAATCCTCCCTGAACCTAAACGAAAATCCACCTAGAGGGGAAAAAGTTTAAAAACAAATAAAATGTGAGCAAAAAGCGCAGTAAGATTATATTTTAAGAAATATTAAATTCAAATGGAAATATCATTATTCAAGAAATTATTTAAGAGGAGACTTGAATAAATAAGTTTAAACAAAACCATTCTTACGCAAACAGTTTATTGTTTGACTAGAAAGATCATCATTTTCTTTTCTTGGGCAAACCACATGAATAGCACCACCGTAGTGGCCCAGTTGGGTTTTAGGACCTGCCCCCGAGGTCGCATGCTACACGATCCGATCTCTGATATGGCATCATGCCCTTATATTCATTTCTATTATCATGCAACCCAATTACCAGGTATTTTCATTTATATTTATTATAGGGTCTATTATGAAGTTCACTTCAATTCATGGTTTATAAAATAACTGATAAAAAATTCCTTTTTCAATCAATCGTTGAAAAACATTTTGATAAAACCCTTTTTGAGACCAAAATCATTTGAAAACTTGGTTACCAAGGAAAGGGGTAGAAGTCCTACCTCGATACTCGTGTCGGTGCCCCTCACCTTGATCCCGGTCGGCTATACGTTAGCTCCACGGAACCACGAACAACCCTAAATAAAACTAGGTCTATCAGTATCTAGTTTAAGATATTCTACGTCGCTAAACTAGTTCATGGTGTCCTAGTGTGCCATTTGTATTAATAAAATCATTTTATAAAGTTAGAATTTCAATCGAGGTTCAAAACAGTGAAAATAGATGAAAAATTACAAATTCTCTCCTTGTTCAGTCTGCCTGCCAGTCATCCTGGTTCGGCTGGCTAAACTGTGCAGTTCGGCCTATCGGAAGACCAAGTCTGGTCGGCCGAACTTCTCTAGGTTTTGCCTACCGGACAGATGAATTTGGCCTGTCGATCCCTTGAATTTGGCCTGTCGAACACGAAGTTCAACACAGGTTTTGGGCCTCCCAAATCTTCATTTTAACATGTTTTTCTCAATTCTCAGGCATGGAAAACAATCATAGATGATAAAAAAACAAGATAGAACACTTTTTAGCTCATTTAAACAAGATTTACTCAAAAAATTTGAGTAAATACAAAATTTAGAAAAAAGGAAAAAAAATAAAAAATCTTGATTTAAATTCGTTTTTCTTCAAACAAGGCTTAGATTCTAGTTACTCCAAGTTCCCTAACTTAGATCAAAGGTTTTCTAAGTTCAAATAAGCTTAAATTTTCAAAATGCAAGAAAAATTGAAAAATTGAAAAAGCTTTGAAATTTGAAAACTAATCTCGAATCGAAGTTTCAAATCACTTTTTTGGTTACTCAATCACATTCCCGAGCCTTCAATCCACTAAACCAAAGCTTGGGGCTCGATTTAATTCAAAGTTTTAGAGAGGATTTGAGAGAAAAAGAGAGAGGCAAAGGAAGAGAGAAACACACATGGGAGAGAGAGAGAGCTAAGAGTGAGGGAGAGTGGAAGAGAGGAAGGAGAAATAAATAAAGGAAAGAAGATGGTTTTGCTGCAAGAAAACTATGTGCAGCACACCGTTTTCAAATGGGACATACTTGGTATTAGACAAATTGTTTTGTTTTAAAAATTCAAAATAACATTTAAAATAATCAAAACCAACTAAAAATCATTAAGGAAATCAAAACAACTTTAAACTCAAAATTTTTGCCAAATAATCAAATTGAGTTTAACATATTCATTATGGCACACGAGTACACCATTTTACATTCTAATATTACTTAATTAATTTCGGGGCATTACAACTCTCCACCCTTAAAAGAAATTTTGCCCTCGAATTTACATATTAGTTCAAAAACAAAACAGATACCGATACAACTCCCACAGGCTCGACTCTAACTCCCAAGTGGCTTCATCAACCCCATGATGTTGCCACACGACCTTTACTAACAGTATATCTTAACGACGTAAACTGATCACTTTTCGATCGATAATCTGAACCGACACTTCCTCATATGTCTTGTCTTCTCGAACCTGTACATCATGAAGCAAAACTATCTTACTCTGCTCAGGCAGACACTTCCTAAGCATCGACACGTGGAACAAATTATGAACATGAGAAAGCTCAGAAGGAAGGTTGAGCCGATAAGCGACCACACCAACATGCTGAGTAATCTTGAATGGTCCAACGTACCTCAGTGCAAGCTTACCACTCACCTCGAACTGTATAATTCCTTTACAAGGTGATACCTTAAAGAGAACAAAATCCCCCACTACAAATTCCAAGGGTTGACGTCTTCTATCTGCATAACTCTTCTATCGAGTCTGAACTACCTTCAGTCTATCTCGAATCACGGCGACTTTCTTGTTGCTATCACGAATCTCATCCAGCCCAAAAATAATCCTATCTTTTGGTTCTGCCCAATACACCGATGATTGACATAGTTGCCCATACAACCCCTCAAACGGTGCCATGCTAATGCTCGATTGATAGCTGTTGTTGTATGCAAACTTTGCTAGATGCAAATATCTCTTCTAGTTCCCGTCGAAGTCTAATGCACAAGCACGTAACATGTCCTCAAGAATCTGAATAACTCGCTTAGATTGCTCCTTGGTCTGAGGATGAAATGCCATACTAAAATTCAAATCCGTACCTAAAGCCTCCTGAAAACTCCTCCAATACTTAGCATTAAACCTAGTGTCTTTATTATATGTGATGGACAAGTGAACTCCGTGCAACCGCACTATATTCTGCAGATACAACTCCCCGAGAACTTTCCTTGAACATGTCGACCTGAACGGGATGAAATGCACCGATTTCGTTAACCTATCAACCACAACCCAAATCGCATCGTGCCTTTGCTCCGTCCTCGGCAAACCTGTAAGGAATCCATCGTCGAGTGCTCCCATTTCCACCCTGAAATAAGAAGTGGCTGAAGCTCACCTACAGGACACATCGTGCACTTGGCTACATATTCCCATATGTCCTTCTTCATACCTCTCCACCAATATTGCCCCTTCAAATCATGATACATCTTCGTGCTCCCCGGATAAATAGCGAACTGAGACTTGTAAGCTTTGTCCATAACGGCTTTCGTCACCACTATGATTGCTGGCACTACTAAGCACTCCTAGAAGTACAACGAGCCATCTGCATGAATCCTCCATTCTTCAAATTGCTCTCCGTTCTGAATCCGTATCCAAATCCCCTACAAATACTGGTCTTGCCACTGATTCTATTTCACCATCTGAACAATAGTTGGGGTCATCTCCATATGATACACCAAAACTTGATTGTAGTCTTTATAATACTGTACCCATACTCCATCACTGTCGTATCTCTTTTCCAATCTTCAAGAGCCAAACAAGTGAGAATCCCTACAGATTTCTTGCTAAGCGCATCCACAACCACATTAGCTTTCCCGGGATGGTACTGCAACGTAAAATCATAATTCTCCATGTACTCCATCCATCTCCACTGCCTCAAGTTAAGATCCCTCTAAGTGAACAAATAACTCAAGCTCTTATGATTGAAGAAAACCTGAAATGTTGCCCCATACAAATAACATCTCCAAATCTTTAGGGTGTGAATCACCATTGCAAGCTCTGAGTCGTTTGTAGGGTAATTCCGCTCGTGAGGTCGTAGCTGCCTCGATCCATACGCCACCACACGTCCATGCTGCATCAACACGTATCCAAGTCCGTGTCCTGAAGCATATGTGTAAACCTCGTATGGCTCATCATTGTTAGGAATAACCAATATTGGGGCTGAAGTCAACCGATTCTTTAATTCTTGAAAAGCAAGCTCGTATTTTTCATCCCACTCAAACCTGACGTTTTTCCTAATCAATCTCGTCAACGACGCTGCGATCTTCAAAAAATCCTTTACAAATTTCCTATGGTACCCTATAAGACCCAAGAAGCTACGAATTTCTGCTATATTCCTTGGTCATTCCCATTCCACTATGGCTTTAATCTTGGACGGATCTACAGAAATACCATGCTCAGAGATGACATGACCCAAAACTTAACCTCTGTTAACCAAAACTCGCATTTTTCTTTCTTGACATACAACTGGTGCTCCCGTAAAGTTTGAAGTACGATCCAGAGATGTCGCTTATGCTCCTCCCAAGTCTTAGAATACACTATAATATCATCAATGAACACGAACACGAACTGATCCAGATAAGGCCTGAATATCCTATTCATCAAATCCATGAAAGCTGCTTGAGCTTTTGTCAATCCAAACAGCATCACCAGAAACTCAAAGTGTCCATATCGGGTCTTGAAAGCTGCCTTGGGAATATCTTCCTCCTTAATCCTAAGCTGATTGTATCCCGACTGCAAATCAATCTTTGAGAAGTACTGCGAACCTCCCAACTGATCAAACAACTCATTGATCTTGGGTAAAGGATACTTATTCTTCCCTATAACACGATTCAGCTACCGATAATCTATATACAACCTAAGAGTCCCATTATGTTTCTTAGCAAACAAATCGGTGCTCCCCACCACGAAGTACTATTCCAAATATATCCCTTATCAGCTAGCTTTTGAAGTTGCTTTCTCAATTCTTTTATTTCTGCCTGTGCCATCTGATAAGGTGCTACTGAAATCGGTGTTGTACCTGAAAATAACTAAATACCAAATTTGATCTCCCAATGAGGTGGTAATCTTGGCAACTCGTCGAGGAAGATATCTTCATACTCATCAACCATCGGTATCGTTACATTTCTTTCTGAAGCATACAGCTCACCTTCTAGACTTGCAAGAAAAGCATAACAAACCAGATTCTTTCGCCCTCCAAGACATGTCTTCATGAGACTTTCACTCATTAACTGATCACCACTACCCTGGTAAGTGATCATCATCCCCTATTAGACACTAGGGTCACTTTTCTAAGCCGGTAGTCTACCACTGCATTATACCTGGACAATCAGTCCATCCCCAGCATTACATCATATGAACTCATGGGGAGTACAATCAAATCAGTTTTCAAAATCTCATCCCCAATCTTGATTTTACAAGCTTTACATACACAATTTACACACATCCGCCTTAAGGGTGAAGCTATAACTAAGGGTTCATCAAACTCTTCTATCTCTAATCCTAAGGCATGTACAAAAGAACTCAAAATGAGAGAATAAGTGGCACTTGTATCTAATATAAAACATGAGCTAAGGATTGAGAAATTAGGATTATACCATCGACAACTGCATGGTTGGTCTGGACATCTTAACTCTCCGTCGCCATTGCATGAACCTACACTAGAGCTTTTCCTTTTCGCCTACCAACATTGCTAGGTCCTAGATTATTCGGCTGATACTACTACGATAGAGGCTACTGCACATTAGCTGTACTTGGTGCTCAATACTGAGGGACGTTGCACTGGAAATTCTACGGTTGCTATCCTTACACTGAATATGGCAATTGCTGGGGAGAGAACTGAGAAAACTGCAACTGCAAATATTGTTAAGGTGGAGGTAGAGGCTGAGGCTGACAACTGGCTTCTTCTCTTGTCTGAGATCCTAGACGAGCACTCCTAATCAAGCAATTCTTCTTGATGTGTCCTGGCTGCTGGCAATAATGACAATGAAAGATGTAGGGATTACTGCGCCCACTGCTAGATGAACAGCTGCTACCACTATTCACGCCATCCTGTTTATTCTTTCCCAGAGTTGGACGATTACTGGTGCTCTTCCTATCGCTCCTCTATGGCCCTCCTGATGTCTTTGCTCGATCCTCACAATACAGCACATAATTATTTTCCATTGATATCGCTGATGACACAAGCTCTCTAAAACTCCTAAGTCGCAGAGCAACCACCTGTCGCCGAATAGGAGCCTTGAGCCCTTCCTAAAACTTAATAAATTTTTTACGTTCCAATGCCACTAGTGATGGAGCAAACCTGGCCAGCTCATTAAACCTTGCCTCATACTCCCAAACTGACAAGTCACCCTACTGCAACCTATAGAATTCAATCGCCTTCTGGTCTCTATACCCCTGTGGAAAATATCGATCGTAGAACAATTCCTCGAACCTGTCCCAACTGATGTTACCATTGCGTTCCAAGCGTTTAGCCTGCTTCCACCAGGTGTTGGTGCCACCTTTAAACTTATATGCAACAAACTCCACACGATACTCAGCTGGCACACCAAGAGTATCCAAATGCTTCACGATCGAATCTAACCAATACTCGACCACTCGCGGGTCCCTATTCCCATCGAAAGTCGGTATAGACGCACGCCAGAATTCCTTAAAATAAGTATGCCGACGACCAACATTAGAATCCTCTAGGCTAGCCCTAGCCACCATCTACCAGAATGTAGCAAACATAGCTCTCATCATACCCTCATCATTTTCAAATTCAGTGTCAGTTGTCGAACGAAGTATAGGTGCCATTCTCTCACTTCTGAAAACAAAATTTAGACTGTCAGTAGTACTTTATTGTCATACATATGTGTGTACAATTCCCAAGGTTCATAAACTTGAGCTCTGATACCATTCTGTCATGTCTCGTAGTACAGGAGGTGATATGACGGATTGATTAAGATAATTAATATAAAAATTAATTAAAATATGAGTTTAAATCTTTAAATTAAATTATGAAAATATGAAAATTTTTGAAGCACTTATATTCATTAAATAGATAAGAACTTGAGGTAAACATTAACTAGGTAATAATAAATAAGAGAAACGAGAATAGGTCCCACTGACCCACATCTTATGCACACACATAGTACTGACAATATTATATTACATCTACAATCCAATTAAAGAGAAAGTTAAAATGTTACATGCCTTGATTTAATAATATAAATGACCTACTAAGTTCTTCTACTGCTCTTGAGTTCTGTACGTGGAATCCTCCCTAAATCTAAACGAAAATCCACCTAGAAGGGGAAAATTTTAAAAACAAATAAATTGTGAGCGAAAGGCTCAATAGGACTATATTTTAAGAAATATTAAATTAAAAAGCAAATATCATTATTCAAGAAATTATTTAAGAGGAGACTTGAATAAATAAGTTTAAACAAAACCATTCTTACCAAAACAGTTTATTGTTTGACCATAAAGATCATCATTTTCTTTTCCTAGGCAAACCATATGAATAATACCACCGCAGTGGCCCAGTTGGGTTTCAAGACCTGATCTCTGATATGACATAATGCCCTTATATTCATTTCTATTATCATTTAAACCCAATTACTAGGTATTTTCATTTACATTTATTATAGGGTCCATTATGAAGTTTACTTCAATTCACAGTTTATAAAATAACCGATAAAAAATTTCTTTTTCAATCAATCGTTGAAAAACATTTTGATAAAACCCTTTTTGAGACCAAAATTATTTGAAAACTTGGTTACTAAAGAAAAAGGTAGAAGTCCTACATCGATACTCGTGCCGGTGCCACTCATCGTAATCTCGGTCCGCTATACGTTAGCTCCGCGGAACCATAAACGACCCTCGATAAAATTAGGTCTATCAATATCTAGTTTAAGATATTTTACGTTGCTAAACTAGTTCATGGTGTCCTAGTGTGCCATTTGTATTAATAAAATCATTTTATAAAGTTAGAATTTCAATCGAGGTTCAAAACAGTGAAAACAAATGAAAAGTCACAAATTCTCTCCTTGTTCGATCGGCCTATCGATCATCCTAGTTTGGCCGGCCTAACTGTGCAGTTTGGCCTGCCGAAAGACCAAGTCCGGCCGGCCGAACTTCTCTAGGTTCGGCCTACCGATCCCTTGAATTCGGCCTACTGAATTAAAAAATTCTATAATTTTTTAGCCACGGGTTTCGGGCCTCCCAAACCCCAAATCTTCATTTCAACCTATTTTTCTCAATTCTCAGGCATAAGAAACAATCATAGATGATAGAAAAACAAGATAGAACACTTTTTAGCTCATTTAAACAAGATTTACTCAAACATTTTGAGTAAATTCAAAAATTAGAAAAAAGGAAAAAAATAAAAAATCTTGATTTAAATACGTTTTTCTTCAAATAAAGCTTAGATTCTAGTTATTCCAAGTTTCCCAAACTTAGATCAAAGGTTTTCTAAGTTCGAATTGTTAGAAACAAAGTGTGTAGCGAAATTTTAAAAAAAAATTTCATTAGAGTAATTTCCAAAACACAAGTTTGACATGTTATATGTATAAATTAGACAGATCTTACTAACCTTTGTGTGCCAAAGAACCTCTGCAACCTGTGTAGAGAAGTAACATTCCAGAAGAGCCTCAACCAACTGGTCTTCTTTGCTATTCTCTATCCACAACCGGAGTGAGTGTGGGCTCACACGTACAGCTCTTCCGCCGGTGACTCTCCTTCCAACCAATAGAGAGAACCCAAAGCTGGTGTTCGTGATTTGTGAACAAAAGCTCTCAGGGAGTTTTCAGAAGCTCACCAGAAGAGTCTGACTCTTAATCTCTCAAATTGATCTGAGTAAATCATGAGGCTCACTCCCTTTTTATAGCTATTGGTCCTGGGGTCAGTCCGTATCAGATTAGGTCTCAAAAACTTGAAACAGAATCAAGTTTGGATCAATATCTGATAAGATCCGCGTGAAAATGCATAATCTTATCTCTCGCTGATCGGTAGGCCAAACATGCCCCATCGGCAGGCCGAACACGTCATTCGGCAAGCCGAACTCCCGAGAAAAAATCTCCGCGAATCTTTTATTTTCCACCCTAGATTCTAAAAGATAAAGTCTCAGTTTTGATTCAAATAACCCAATAGAGAAGTTATATGATCAAAACAAACTTTATCAAGATAATCTCTAAGAAAATAAATCAATTCACAATAATTCTACAAGTTTATCTTGATCTAATTTGTCCAAAATTAAAACAACCGATAAACAAACAAGAATTATCTGATCGCAATAATTCAACAAGTTTATCTTGAACTAATTTCTTACAAAATTAATTCAACCAATAAACAGACATGAATTATTTGATTCTTACAAATTTTAAACCAATTTGATAAATCTGACATAAGTCACCAATTATTGGAAAAGCACGCCGTGTCGTTACAGGACTTTGTGAGCTAGCAAAGGGGACCAAAATGGACCTATAAAGTTCAAGCTCATGATAATTATGAAACCCAATATCCCAGATATACATTTCACAATTATCAACACCAACACTACTCCACTAAAAGCTTGGAGCTGCACTTTCGAACTTTATAGAATTGCGAAGCTTGTGTAGCTAAGTCTCCAAGACATATCATAGTGTATCGTATCCCCAAATGATCATCCATAATCGGCTTAAGGACGAGTTCTGTCTTACCTTCCCGATTATTTTTATCTTACATTCCATTGTCTCACCATTAGAAAACTTACCATCCAAAGATGGTATACCTTTCGGTTACACCTATGTATCCAAATGGTTGAGCGCTCCAGTTTTTCAATTACTAGACAACCCATATAAGAGGATATCATTACTCCTAAAGAGGAGCTATGGATTCCATACCTATGAATAACAAGTCTACGCTATCAAGAGTCATACCTCCAACATACCGGCATGCATACCACTATTGAGATGTGGGTGTCACCCTTTGGCACATCAAAAGACACAAGTCGAGACAACGAGCCCACTATTCATCTCAGGATTGAGATACAATACAAATGACTGTCTAAAGTGAATCGATTTGCCGAGACAGAATTATTAATCCAAATCAATTCACTTTATGTCCTGATCCAACACATCATCACCTATGACAATGTGCCAATGTTTCTATTCACAGAGTCCAACTCCAATGGTCAAGACAAACCATATCCCATAAGGGATATAGACAACATAACAATCTTTACATGAATAAAGTGCCCAACTTTATTCCCTCTATTATGGATCATATGTTTTAGACCATCACTTTAAGAATCGTGCCTTCCGCATAATCAGTGCATCATATGCCCAATTCTTAAGGTTTAGATTGACAATCTCAGACTACTGTTTGCTTATCATACATTCAACAAATATGAACGTAAAGAGGACAAGAGTTGGTATATATAAATGAATAAATTCTTTATTGATAAAAATGTCTCCAAAAACGTATTACATTTTTACTCCTTAGGGCATAAATGTCTAACAATCTCCCACTTGCACTAAGTGAGTAAATACAACAAATTTCGCATCCCTATAGCTTCCACATGCCTCTCGAAGACTCTCCCAGTGAGTGTCTTCATAAATGGATCAGTTAAATTGTCCTCTGACGCGATCTTGCACACCGTGACATGCCTGCCCTCAACGAAGTCCTTTATCACATGATACTTCCGATCAATATGCTTACTCTTCTTGTGAAATCTTGGTTCCTTAGCATTAGCTACCGCCGCACTGTTATCACAGTACAGTGGTACCACTTTATCTATACCAGGAACTACCTCAAGATCCCCAAGGAACTTGCGGAGCCATATTTCTTCTTTCGAAGCATCACTAGCTACCACATACTCGGCCTCCATCGTTGAATCTGAAGTGCAATCTTGCTTCGCACTTCTCCAACTGATGGCACCGTCACCTAGAGTAAACACAAACCCCGAAGTCGATTTCCTAGAATTCAGACAGGATTGAAAATTCGAATCAGTGCATCCTAGAAGAGTTAAATCCTCACCCGAATACACAAGCATATACCCTCGAGTCCTTCTCAAGTACTTGAAAATATGCTTTACCGTAACCCAACGGTTCGGTCTTGGATCCGCCTGAAATCGACTTACAATCCCGACCGCATAGCTAATATCCGGTCGTGTGCAAAGCATGGCATACATGAGACTACCCACTGCCGATACATAAGGCACCTTCTTCATGTATTCTCTTTCTTCATAAGACTTTGGAGAGTCTTTCTTAGAAAGAGTAATTCCAGACCTAGATGGTTGCCCACCTTTTTTGGAATCCTGCATTGCAAATCTCCTGAGAATTTTATCTATGTAGCTGGCCTGAGACAAAGCTATCATTTTGTTCTTCCTATCCCAAAAGATCTGGATATCGAGAACAAAATTAGCCTCACCTAAGTCCTTCATGTCAAACTGCTTGGTCAACCATAATTTGACTGATGACAACGCCCCAACGTCATTGCCAATTAGCAGAATGTCATCTACATAGAGCAGTAGAAAAACAACCGTCCCATCCTTAATGTGTTTGTAAACACATGGTTCATCCTCGTTTTGTGAGAACCCAAAAGTCTTGATCACTTGATCAAATCTTATGTTCCAAGAGCGAGAAGCCTACTTAAGTCCATAAATAGACTTTAGCAGCTTACAAACCTTACCTTCTTGACCCGCGACCTTAAACCCGTCTAGTTGATCCATATAAATGGACTTATCAAGATAGCCATTTAGAAAAGCTGTCTTGACATCCATATGCCAAATCTCATAGTCGAGAGCAGCAGCTATGGACAAGAGAATCTGGATGGACTTAAGCATGGCTATAGGCAAAAAAGTTTCCTCATAATTGATTCCTTCCTTTTGCATATAACCCTTAGCTACTAGCCTAGCCTTAAAGGTTTCGACCTTTCCATCCACTCCTCTTTTCCTCTTGTAGATCCACTTGCACCCTATGGGTTTTACCCCTTTGGGAAGATCCACAAGCTCCCAGACCCGATTAGTCTCTATAGACTTCATCTCTATGTTCATGGCCTCTGTCCAGAGTCTTGAATCAACATCCTCTATAGCTTCTGCATAAGTATAAGGATCCCTGTCATGTTCATCCGGTTCAGCCAAGAAGACCTCCACATTGAACATATACCTCTCAGCCAAGAGAAAGAGAGAGCTGAGAGTGAGGGAGAGTGGAAGAAAGGAGGGAGAAATAAATAGAGGAAAGAAGAAGGTTTTGCTGTAAGAAAACCGTATGCAGCACACCGTTTTCAAATGGGACATACTTGGTATTGGACAAATTGTTTTGTTTTAAAAATTCAAAATAACATTTAAAATAATCAAAGCCAACTAAAAATCATTAAGGAAATCAAAACAACTTTAAACTCAAAATTTTTAGCAAATAATCAAATTGAGTTTAACATATTCATTATAGCACACTAATACACTATTTTACATTCTAATATTACTTAATTAATTTCGGGGCGTTACACCACCTCTCCAAATACAAATTTTAATTTTATTCAATACTCAAAACAAATCTTAAATGCACATTCAAACGTCAATTCGAATAACAATTCAAATCACTAACTCAAATCTTAATTTAAATCACACTAACTCAAATTAAATCACTAATTCAAAAACATGTTATCTTATGTCTGTAATCTAGTTTCCCAAAATGATCGAAACCCCACAAAGACGATTCTTTAGTGCATTGAGGAGGCAAGGAAAAAATGAGGAATAAGAAGAGAATTCAACCTTTTTTTTCCTTTTAAAATGAAATTGAAATCTAAGTCCTCTAAAACAAATTAAAATCGAAATTCATTCCATAAAAAACCATCAAATCTATCAGGCAAGCATTAGGTGTTTTTGTTTGTTTATTTTTTGTATGATTGAAAATCAAACCAGATCTATAGAGCTTGAGATTCTTTCTCATCTCTCTTTGGTCCTCCTGTGAATCTTAATTATGTTTCATCCAATGCCGGTAAATTGTTGAGGTTTGCAGTTTAATTGGTTTACCCTGTGTTTGCTGCTGTTGGTGTCCTTCTTGGGAATCTACAGGTTGTTTCTTCACAAACCAGACGGATGCAATAATTTGTATAGACTACTATGTTTTTTAGGTGATTTGGGAGTTTTATTAAATTTGATTTTTTTCATTGCAAATTGAATAACAGTGTATTTATACATAATAGTACGGTTATGGGTTTCATTATTTTTGCAAGGCATGCAATTTTAAATATGAGGCTTTTGAGCAACAAGTTTATCAATAAGTTATGTTTGATTTTGTTTTATTTTTTTCCAACAAAAAAAGTAAAAGGGGCAAGTAGGCGAGTAGGGTGGTACTAAAGCATCTTTTACATAGTCCTCCTCTGCTAAAGAGATGATCTGCTATGCCGATATGCATACTTACCTTCGTTTTGATGTTTCAATATCTTTGGCCGTAATCAGTCACTATCGATGGTGTCTCACAAGTGGTAAGTATTGTAGACGTTCCCAAATAAATAAGTTCAAAACCATATAAATTTAAGGGAATAAGTTCTCAAAACCAGTTTTTGATAGGTTTTGATGTTTCAATGTCCTGTTCAAACCAAAAAAATTCAAACTAAATTTGATTCAGATTGAATTGAGTGGTTTGAATTAAGATTTTCAATTTGAATTGGTGTTTAAGTTAGATTTTAAAAAAGTAGGTTTGAATTAGGAATAGATTGGAATGAGTGTTTGGATATACATTAAAAATATTGATTTAAACCAACAGAGCTTTCTAACAAATCTAGGAAAATCTCGGTGTATATAACAATTTTTCATAAGCAATATGGGTAACTTTGTTCGTCTCTTTATTTTGATAGTCTTGGAAGAACAATCATCTAAGTGGTAGTTAAATGAAAAAAGTGGCATTTTTAAACTTGAGTTAGATTAGAGAAAAAGCCAAAATAAATAGTCCTTATTATAGAGACAGTAATTCAGGTCACGACACAATAATATGGCACAAACTTCACACAAAAAGTGCAGGTTAGGCTTAAAAAAAAGGGTATGAGTTAAATTTAGATCGAACCTGTTTGACCTGTCAAAAATTAAGGTTGGGTTCAGTTCAACATGCATGACTTGAAATGAACCGTTTGATTTAATCTTCTAAGGAGTGATTTACATAAATGTCTAATTATAAGAAGTTGAATCTAAACTATCCACAGTCTAAATTTATTGCAAAACAATCCATTAGACTGCATGTAAAGACCATTATAGCCTATAATTGTGATAGGAAAGAATCAACCCTATAATTTTCTATTTATAATGAAATTAATGAAATAAAATGATACTTCATAATGAACCAGAAATTATACTGATTAGATTTAAAAATGCAAACAAGGATTTTTACACTTTGATGTTGGTCATTCGTGTTTCGTTATTGTCAAAAGGACAAGTGATTAGAGTACCAAACAAGGAAATAAATGCTCACACGGCTAAAAAAATTGAAATGTAATTAATGACATCAATAAAAGTCAATGAGCGGGAAAAAAAAAGAGACAAAAAAGTCTCCCACCTGCTTTGAAAGTTGAAACGTAATTGATAGAAACGAAGACAAAAAAAAAAAAAAAAAGGCAACGAGTAATTAATTCTAAAAAGCATCATTATTTTTTTTAAAAAAAAAACTTCATTATTGACACTAAAAACGGAAACCAGAATATTCAAACACAAAACTAAGGAAAAAAAACGGGAAACTACTGTTTTAAACAAAATTGAGATTGAACTGAAAGAATCAATAGGAAATTATTAATTCAACGATCATGTTTCGGCAATCAAATTAAAATAAAACAACTTCATTTTTAAAGCACAAAAATGGGTGATTTTTCTTTGAGTTTTTGTGTTCAATACGATAAATATGAGTTGATTATGTTAATGACAAAAGATGATATTTCATACAATTAATATTGAAAAAATTAGAATATAAGATACTAGGTTACTATCGTATGAAATTAATATTTTATTATTTATGTCATTTACTGTTCTTTGTCATAATGATATTTTATATTATCATTTACACTTATCTGTATACATAAATTAATGTAGAAACCGCCAACATTTCGTTGTTATACATGCCTTTGAAAAAAAAAAAATCTTTATGGTAAATATCATACGTTGTGCTAATGAGCGCAGAAGTTGTTTAAATTTCTAGGATTGTACGTTATGTGCTCATTATGATAAATATGAGTTAATTATGTTAATGACAAAAGATGATACTACATATAATTAATATGAGAAAATTAGAGTATTAGATAGTGGACTATTATTTTATGAAATTAATATTTTAACATTTATATAAATTACTGTTCTTTATCATAATGATATTTTATTTTATCATTTACACTTGTCTCTATATATGTGTGTGTGTGTGTGTGTAGAAACGTGCTACAATCCATTGTTATACATGCCTTTGCCAGAAAAAAAAAAAAAAATCTTTATAGGGAATATGAAATACATGTTTCATTATTTTAAAACAGACATCGTTGTCCCAATTGTAGGAGATATTGTTCAAATACAACTACATATGTGTGTAGAAACGTGGGATTAAAAATTGAGCAATAAAAATTAATTCAAATCTGGCATTAAAATTACATCAAGTCAACTTGGAACGATAACACCAAAAAAAAGGCAATAAAGCAAGCAGCCAAAAAATAGGGAGGTGCCCAAAATTAAACACTGAGGCAAAATCGGCAAACTAAATAACTAATAATTAAAAAAGACAGTATTATAATATTGTATAGAATAGCCAATTTTAGACTCAATAAGCTTAAAATAAACACTTTGTGTAAAAACTTCTTGAAATGCCAAAAATGATGCTTCAAATAAAAAAACGCCCAACCGAAATCTCGAAGCCCTACTCATTTAGTCAACCTAAGAAAGAGTAAATTGTGTGGTATGCTTCTTTTTTGCTATCATTATTGTGTTTTATCATTGTTTTCTTATCTCTTTGATCCATACCATTTCTTCTATTTAAAAAGGCCAAAATACATTTAGATAATATATTTGTCTAACCCTAATCAAATGTACTTAAAAGCAATAGTGTAATATATTCATTGGAAGCAATATATTTCAAATTTTCTCATAAAAACGGTAAAATTGAAAAACAAAACCACAGAAATGGTGTGTTTTTTCAAATTGACCCCCTTAAGAGCCTCAAAGTTCACTCTTTTTGTTTTTCCTTCTCAATTTGTCCTCTTTGTAGTTGGCCCTCTCACTCTGTCTTTTGCCATCATTTCAGTTTTGCTACTCTACAATTGAACTTGTCGCCATAATTATAGTTTGTTTAGTTCATGGGTTCGGAATGATATAGTTTAGAACTTTATAATTTAAACTATGAGTTTTAAACTGTATAGTTTAAACAGTGGTTTTGAACTAATGTTTAGAATGTAAAGGTTTAAAATGAAAATAAAACATCACATCAAGTTTAAAATGAAAACTGATGGTTAAAAAATTATGGTTTTTGAAAGAAAAACAAGAATGAGAATAGTTTTTCTGTTGAAATTGGTTCAAACTGTAGGGACAAAGTTTAGATTTTGGGGGTTTTGGTCGGTTTAAAACCACCTTCATGGTTTAAACTGGCCTAAGTTATTATTCCACTAAATACTAGTTTAAACCGCCTCTATAGTCGAACTGTCTTAAATAGTTTTGAACCTATATACCAAATGGCCTATTAGTTTTTTTGACTCTAGCTAAGTGATTCATTTCTCTAGTGAAATGATCATTAAATAACTTGGAGCTTCAAGGTTTTTTTTTTTTTTTTTTAATAAGGAATAGTGCTTCACAATATGACCAAACAAATTTATATATCCCTTTCTTCTCTCTTTAAAAAGGATAGCTACAATGCCTCGAATTTAATTGAGTGCTATTAGTGTTTAAAATAGTTGATTAGTGTGCCATGGTGTATTTTTAAACTTAATTTAATTATTTTGTAATATTTCTAAATTTATCTTATTTCTAATTATTTTAATCATTTTAATTACTTTTGATTATTTTTATTTTGTTATTTTGAATTTTGGAACAAAATAATTTATTAAATACCAAACATATCTCGTTTGAAACTTATGTGCTGCACATGGTTTTCTTGTTGGGAACCACCCTCCCTTTGTTTTATTTTGTCTCTCTCTTCCTCTCTCTTTCCCTTACTCACTCTCAGCACACACTCTCTCTCACTCTCTTGTCTCTCTCTCTTTCTCTCTCACTGCCTCTCTTTCTCCCTCTCCTTCTCTCAAATTTTTGATTCAAAATCAAGCCCAAGGTTAGGTTTTTAGTAGATTGGAAGCTCGGGAACGCGTTTGGACGATCATAAACTCAATTTAAAGCTTAAATCCAAGGTTAGTTTTCAAAATTTCAAAACTTTTTTCAATTTTTCTATTTACTCTATATTTTGAAATCCAAGCTTCTTTGAGTTTAGGAAACCTTGAATCTAAGTTAGTGGAACCCAAAACATCTAGAATCCAGGCTTGGTTTGATGAAAAACGGATTTGAATCAAGTTTTTTCACTTTTTCTCTATTTTTCTATTTTTGGATTTTCTTGAATTTTTCTATGTAAATCTTGTTTAAATTAATTTAGAAATGTTCTAGTATGTTTTTCTATCATTTATGAATGCTTTTTATGCCTGAGAACTGAGAAAAATAGGTTGAAAATGAGAATTTGGCTCGGGGAGGCTAAGACCTGATTCTAAAAAATTCCAAAATTTTCCAATTTGGCAGGCCGGATTCATGAGTCCAACAGGCTAGACTCATACATCTGGCATGCCAAACCTGGAGAATTTAGGCAGGCTGGTCCTGTATGGCCAGAAGGTCGAACTGTGCATTTTGACAGGCCGATACGGATAGTTCGATAGGCCGACCGGGACTTGTGTAAAATGACCATTTTACCCTTGTTTTCATTGTTCTAGGCCTAAATAAAGATTTTAACTTTATGGAATGATTTTATGGACTTCAATGACACACTATGACACCATGAGATAGTTTAGCAACATAGAGTATCTTAAGCTAGATACTGATAAACGTAGTTTATATTTAATGTTGTTCATGGTTCTGTGGAGCTAATGTATAATAGATCGGGACTACGGTGTTGGACATTGGCACAGATATTGAGGTAGGACTTCTATCCCCCTTCCTTGGTAGCCAAGTTTTTAAAATGATTTTTGGCCTCAAAATGATTTCTTTCAAAATATTTTTCAATGGTTGATTGAAAAAGGTTTTATTAGTCATTTCCATAAACCGTAGAATGAGGTGATTTTCATAATGAATCGCATAATGAATGTAAATGAATATACTTGGCAAAATGAGATTTTAATAACTATAGAAATGCATAGACGAGCATGATGTTATATTCAAAGATCTCGTGTAGCGTGCGACCTTGGGGGTAGGTCCTGAAACTCAAATGGGCCACTATGGTGGTGATAATTATGGTTTGCCCAAGCAAGATAAAAGGTACTTTCTGGACGAACTGATTTTGATAAGGATAATTTTAATGAATTTATTTATTTAATACTATTTTCTAATTGTTTTTCTTGAATGATGAATTGTTATATTTATTATTATTTATCTGTTTTTAAAGCATAGTCCAACTAAGCCTTTCGCTCACTTTTCATTTGTTTTCAACACTTTTCCCTTCTAGGTGGAATTCAGCTTAGGATCGACGGAGAGTTCTCCGACTGGACTCGTGAGCGGTAAAAGAACCCGAATAGGTTATTTGTTTAATTAATCAAGGCATGTATCTTTCTAACTTTTTTTTCTATACTAGACTGTGGTTGTAATTTAATCAGTGTTGATACTATATGTGTGCACAAGTTGTGGGCTCAGTGGAACCCAGCACATATTTCCTTTTATTTTCTTATTTTATTTTATTTTATTTTCCACCTGTCTATTTATCATTATAATAATCATTTTTAAAAAAGGTTTTAACTTGTCACATTCTTCATAATTAATCAACTTCGTAAATCTGTATTTTTAATTAAAATTTAACTTAATTAACCCAATTAATCTGCAACGTCACCTACTATACTCTAGGGTGTGACAAGAACAAGTATTTTTTTTTGTTCTTTTGGATATTTTTTTTTCTTTTTGTGATTTTATATGCATAGGTCGAATCCCACATGTTGAATTAATTTTTTAGGTTATATCCATATATTAAGTTTAGATTACTATGTGATTATTTGTTAAAAACATATTCGATGGTAAAAATTTTAGTTGTTATTTAATGTGTGACTAACACAAACATTATGACTATCACTTTTATAATAATAAGAATCACTTTTAAAGTAATAAGGACTACATAAAAATGATTAAAAAGTGACATGTAAGAAAACATATATTACAGTAGGAACTTTAGGTTTTGAAAAATGTTTTTAACAAAATATAGCAGAAATGTTGTTGTGGTGTAGATCGTGTATAGCAAAAATTTTCTCAAAACTTTTTATAAAGCGCTATAGATAATATTAATTTGACAGATAAATAAATATGTATTGAAACTTTGCAAACTGGGATCGCGTATAACAAAAATTTTCTCAAAAGTTTAATTTGAATCACATGTACGCAAAGGACATTCCCAATGAGATGAACCACCGTCTTTCTCACCTAATCCTCATCATGGGAAAGATGAATGTGTGGGCATTGGAGGATTTGTATGTTTCTATAGATCACTCTACTAATGTTTAGTCACCTGTTATTCTCAACACTTGAACAAAATGGGCCTTAAGATGAAAAACTTTTCTTCTCTCTTTTTCTCTCTACACGCCTATAAGGAGAGGTGTTAGCAAAGCATTCTCAGTCTTTCCAGGTTTCACAAGTGTATCTCCAATGAACAAAGGATGTCTTTTGTAACGCCCCAACATTAATTAAGTGATATTAGTGTGAAAGATGGTCGATTAGTATGCCAAAAAATAATTTGACTTTAATCTAAACATTTTGCAATGATTTTCTAATTAAATTGATTTTTAAATCATTTTAATTATTTTAGTTGTTTTATTTGTTATTTTGAATTTTGGAACCAAACAATTTGTCAAATGTCAAATATGTCTCTTTTGCAAAACTGTAGACGCACACGGTTTCTCCTTACAGGTTGTGCTCTCCCCTCTCTTTATTTAATCCCTCTCTCTCCCTTTTCCTCACTCTGTTATGTTCTCCCGTTCTTACTCTCTCAGACTGTTTCTTTCTCTCTCCTTCATTCTTTCTCTTGCTCTCTCGCCTTCTCTCAAATTTTGATTCAAAAATCAAGCCCAAGCTTCGGTTTTCAGCAGATTGGAAGCTCAGGAATGCGTTTGGAAAATCATAAACTCGATTTAAAACTTAAATCTAAGGTTAGTTTGTTTATTTTTCAAATTTTTAAACTTTTTCAAGATTTTCTAATTTTCCTTAGAAAATTGTAACCTAAGTTTTATGAGCTTAAAACACCTTGAATCTAAGTTCGTGGAACTCAAAACACCCAGAATCTAGGCTTGGTTTTGGTGAAAAACAAAATTTAAATCAAGTTTTTTAATTTTTCCTCTATTTTTCCATTTTCAGGTTTAATTGAAATTTTTTATGCAAACCTTGTTTAAATTCGTTTAAAAGTGTTCTACTATATTTTTCTATCTCCTATGAATGTTTTGCATGCTTGGGAATTAAAAAAACAGGTTGAAAATAAGGATTTGAGCTCGGGGAGACCGAGACTTGAATTCTAGAAAATTCTAGTTCGGCAAACCAGATTCATGAGTCCAGCAGGCTAAACTCATACCTTTGGTAGGCCGAACCTGGAAATAGCTCGGCAAGCAGGTCTTGATTGCCGGTAGACCAAACTACACAGTTTTGCTGGCCGACTGGACTTTGTAAAAATTTATCTTTTGTCACCCGTTTTTCCTATTTTAAACCCAGATTGAGATTTTAACCTTATAAGATGATAAATTTAGTTTTGGATTGCAATGTAGGATATCATGAGATAAACAGAAATGGCATACTAGGACACCATGAGATAACTTAGTAGTGTAGGATATCCTAAGTTAGATATTGATAAATTTAGTTTATATTTAAGGTTGTTTGTAGATTCATGGAGCTAACGTATAGCAGATCGAGATTACAATATTGGATATCAGCACGGATATTGAGGTAAGACTTCTACCCCTTGTTTAGTAGCCAAGTTTTTAAATGATTTTGGCCTCAAAATGATTTCTTTCAAAATATTTTCAATGGATGATTGAAATGTGATTTTTATGAGTTGTTTTATAAACAAGTAGAAGAGGTGATTTTTATAATGAACTACATAATAAATATAAATGAATATACTTGGTAAAATGAGCCTTTAATAACTATGGAAATGCATAGATGGACATGATGCCATACTTAAAGATCAGGTCGTGTAGAGTGCAACCTTGGGGGTAGGTCTCAAAACCCAGCTGGGCCACTACGGTGGTGATACTTATGGTTTGCCCACAAAAAGATAATAATATCCTTTCTGGTTGAACAATAAACGGTTTTTGGTAAGATTGACTTGAATTTATTTATCCATTTATTTATTTAATTCTATTTTCTAAATATTTTCTTGAATAATGAATTATATATTCAAATTAAATGTTTTTATAACCTAGTCCTACTGAGCCTTTGTTCAGTAAAATTCACTAACGCAAGTGCACGTTATCGATCAAGTAATACAATAGTGAGTAAGAGTATCGTCTCACAGAGACTGTTGTATAATAATCTAACTAAGTACTAAAATTGGATTAACTCTAAGGTTTATCTAGTTGATCATATGAAGTTGTGATTGAATAAATTACTGAACTAAAGTACTAAATTAAGAATAAAAATTGCAATCAATTTCAAAAGATACTTCAATAAGACAAGGCGTTAAGGCATTTGATTTCACCATAATCACTAGATATGAATTTCATAAAATTATGCAACCCAATCAATAATACACATGTGATGACGAAAATTCCTAAATTATTTACTATCCTATCTCTAGGTATAGCAAACCTACTCAGTTTATTAACTCACTATATCTCTATGTGAATTTAAATAAATCAAAATGCATTAGGATTCATGAACTTTCTAGATAAAGCCACACAAATAATATGGTATATCTCTATCCATATTTAATTCATGGTTATATGTTAGATGAAGCATTTGCATAATTCTGCCTTCTCAGTTTTGAACATGCACATCAGATCATTTAACTGGTAGTTAATCATTTAAAAGCACTAAACATAATAACACATAACTCACATGAATAAAATCAATTATGGTGCATAAATATGAAATTCACATCGTCATGATTAGGCTACATCATAGCCCTAACTAAGAAAATTAGAACATAATTGAAAAAGAAATAAAAACTGAAACTATAATTGAATCAAACATTAAGAGTTAAGAGAGCAAGAAATTCTATCACCAATCTCTCACTTCTTACTCTGGATTGCTTGACGGCTCCTAAGAAAAATAAACAACGCTCTCTAAAATTAACTAATAACCTAGCTCTCCAGACTATTCTATTTATACTACTCTTAAATTAACAAATCCCTTGTTTTGCGTCCAAAAATCGTGGTTCGGAATCACTCTGGCGCCGCAGCCCTTCTTTCCCAGCGCTGCGGCGCTTCTTCTCTGTCTTTTTTTCTTCTTTTCTGCCGTAGCGCCGCGGCGCTCCTTTCCCAGCGCCGCGGCGCTGAGTTCCTGCCTTCTCGCTTTGCTCATACTTTCCTTTGGGCGCCGCGGCGCTTTAGCTCTGCCAACAAGGTCCGGTCTCGGATTTCTTGTGCTCTTGCTCCCTTTTGTTTTGTTTTCTTTCTTTCTTCAACCTACATCAATAAAAGCATGCTTTTATGAAAAAGTTGGATGTTTCATGTAATTTTTCTTAAGAACATAGTAATATTCGTTAATTAAAAGTGGCCAAATAACTCTCTAAACTAGAGTTATCAAAACCCCCCAAACTAACTTTTGCTAGTCCTCGAGCAAAATCAAGAAGTAACACAAACATGGAACAACAAATCCTTCAAGATGTCCTCCAAAATTTTTTCATCTTACAATTCACAAAAAAGAACAAATTCCATCCAAACAGTGAGATCGATTTGCTATTTAAGACTAATTCTAATTTCATGACCCGTGTGTGTGTTATCCATTCTTTTCAAATTATATGCAGTTCAGTAACATCCACATTACTTTGAGAAGCTTTGATGAGTTGTGCAAAGAAACATGTTTCATAGGTTCATCTTTCATTCCTTTCTCTACTAATGTAGGCTAGTCATCCAACTAAAAATCATTAGGGCTTTATTAAGCTTGTAACGTCAGGCTGGGCTAAAGGTAAGATAAAAGTAAATTTTAGGCTCAATTCACCCCTCCCATGTTGATTTCTAGACTCCAATTAGAATCACTCTTGGTTGTATACCCTTAAACCACTTCAACTGTACAATCAACATTTACCCAACATTTACCCTTCTCTTCAAACCATCCAACTTCTGACCAATTTAGACCCTATCCCCAAGCTCACTCTATCGCCCTCAACTGCACTCAATTATGCACTTTCGTTTTCTTAGTCACTCACTGTTGTTGTTTCATCTTCTTTTTTTTTTTTTTTTCTGGTTTTGTGTTGTTGTTGTTTTTTTTTCTTTTCTCTTTCCCTTTTTTTTTCTTTCTTTTTTTTTTCTTTTTTTTAATAAAATCATATGAAAACTAATAAGATCCTTAAATAGCAAAATTAATACTACGTGAGGCTCAAAAACTTCTATGCTTCAAGAAACAACTCAACAACTCCCTTGCTCCATTCTACCTCCCAAAATACGCTTACCTTCTTCAGAAATCAACATGTTTACGGGATGTGGGACAAGGTATAAATGATTGGCTGGTTTAATAATTGTGGGTGACAAAGAAAGAACGGTTAATGCATCAAGGCTCAACAAGGTGACTAGGGATATTTAACCAAGGTTGGCTTGAACGGGTCAAACGATCCAAAAAATGGCCTAAATCATGTTTTCAGTCAGATGTAGCCTAGGATTTCACCTCGAGAGAAAATCAGATGAATTCTAAAACATGGGTGAACATCAATGGACATACACACAATTCAAAAATTCAGGATTTTTTGTGCTCAAGAAATAGATCATAAATTCAGAATTAGAATTAAACAACAAATCCATCACACGTTTAGACAAAAATTCATACCTCCTACGAATTTTAAGACATCCAAATAAAGGATTCAATCATATCCAGATTCATCAATGCAGGAATGTATCACTTTAAGTTTCAAAAAGGGTTAACACAAGTTTTAACAAACAAAACAAAAAATTTTGTTTCCCCCCCAAACTAAATAGAGCATTGCCCTCAATGTATAAATAAAGAAGAAAAGGTAAGGAAACCCCCTGAGTAACAAATGAGGCCAATTGGACTTGTGCAGCCATGGGAACTTCGAGAAGTGATCTGGACAACAAGGAAAACAAACAAAACAAAAACCTTAAGAAATTGAGAATGAAAAGAAAACCAAAATAATGAAATAAAAATGGGAAGTGAAATTAAGGCTCAGGGTGATCAGGAAAATACGGTGGAGGTGGAAGTTGAGATTCATCCATGCCCAAGTGTCGAGCAATTGCCCGCGTCATAGCAATATTATATTCTAGGCCCAATTCCAAACGACACAAGCGATCACTGATTGGTAACTCAGGGGTAGGTACAGCAGGCGGTTGAGCTATGGGAGTGACTTGTTCGGGCTGAGGGGGTTGGCTCGAGGCGGAGGCACCAGTGTCTTGCCGAAACGGAGGGCGTACTTCTTGGTCTCTGAAGCTTCCCACGACCTTTCTGTTAATGATTTTCATGGGTTGTAATAATTCTTCCTCTTGGTCGAATGGGACTCCGGCGTTGATGCATAGGCGTGTGATGAGGGAAGAGTGACCCAAACCACCAGTTGTGAAACCCATAGCAGTTCTCAGAATACTATCTTGGATTACTTTTCCCACATCAATAGTTTTACCTGTAACAATAGCAAATAACAAGGCAGCTCTGTCCTTGGTAACATCAGAAAAATGCATTACAGGCATTAATTTCGACGCAATAAAATACAACCACGCTTTATACTCCCTGTTTAATGCAGAGGAGGGAAACGACACCGCTTCGCCTCCCCGTGTTAATTTCCACGTGGTGCCTGCAGTAGCTATGGTGCCAAGAACTTCCTCAAAATCCAAATGTTCACTGAGGTATTCATAATAATAATCATTATCAATATTTCGAAGCCCATAATACCTGTTAATGGTTGTTTTATCAAAACGAACCATCTTACCTCGTACACTTACCTGGAGGTTAGTGTGCTCTGGAACATTGGCATAAAATTCCCAGACAAGTGGGACTACAGCCGCCTCGGGTTGCTCGAGAAATTTGCTCCATCCTCTTTGCATAACCATATTAAAAAAGACTGTAGAAAAACCATCACTAAAGTCTAAACCCCGCTCTGGTACTACAGTTTTCTTAACAATGGCATTATTATGTCTTTTTTCTCGTGGCCTCACTCACAAACCGGGTATATGGGGTGGATGATGAAGCTACAGTTCGTGTGCGCTTAGAAGCCATTTTTTTTTAATGGCACACACGCTTAAAGAATAAAACCTAACACCGTCAAAATTTCACTTACCAAAAACCACCTATATTAAAATCTAACTATAATCATGAAAGAAAACCTAATAAGTGCAAATTAAAGAAAAAAAATCACACAAATATGAAATGATAAACAAAATAAAAATAAAAAAAATTAAAAAAATACTCACAGATATGGAAAGGAGGCAACTTACTTGAAGAGAAAGACGAACCGAAAGGAGATGGCAGCCACAACGTTGAAGGATGAGGATGGCAAAGTTTTCTAGAGAGAAGGAGGAGAAGAAGAAGTGGGAGAGGGGAGTTTAGTTGTAGAGAGAGAAAGTAAATGGGTGAGAATGAGGGAAAGAAAGGAGGATTGGTAGGTTTAAAGCCGCCCCCCCTTTTTTTTTTCAGAATCACACACACAGCGCCGCGGCGCTTGAATTCCAGCGCTGCGGCGCTAGCGTTCTGGCCCATTTTTTTTTCATGGCACCGCGGCGCTGGTGTTATAGCGCCGCGGCGTTTTCCTTCTGTCAACGAGATTTTCACTCATCCACAACAGCGCCACGACGCTCTAAATTGAGGGCTGCGGCGCTTGGATTCTGCCCAAGTTCACCCAACGATTTTTTTCTGATGCTCCCTTATTGATTTCGACTCCTGCAAAACAAAATGATATTGTTAAACAAAAATAACCTAAATTATTTTTTTTTATTTTTTTATTTTATTTATTTATTTTTTTTTGACATGATAAATAAGGAAATGCTTGGGTTGCCTCCCAAGAAGTGCTTGCTTTATTGTCTTCAGCCAGACGGTCTCAATGTCACTTGGTAGGAGCTTGTAATTCGATGGTGGTTTTATTCCTGTTAACTCCACCTCCAAAGTAGGGCTTCAAGCGCTGACCATTGACCTTAAATTTGCCTTTGGTATCATGTGCCACCTCTATTGCTCCAGATGGAAAGACTTGTGTTATTGTAAATGGTCCTGACCACCTAGATTTCAGCTTACCTGAAAACAATTTAAGACGAGAGTTATAGAGCAAGACCTGTTGACCAACTGCAAATTCTTTTCTGAGAATGTGCTTATCATGCCATCTTTTCATTTTCTCCTTGTAAAGCTTTGCATTCTCATAACCTAGCTTCACCTGTCAACTGCGCATTAAAATTCAAACATTTAGTTGCCCAATAAGCCCTATGTTCTAGTTCCATTGGCAGGTGACATGCTTTTCCAAAAACTAGCCTGAAAGGGGACATCCCGATGGGAGTTTTGAATGCAGTCCTATATGCCCAAAGTGCATCATCTAACTTAATAGACCAATCCTTCCTAGAGGCATTTACTGTCTTCTCCAAAATCCTCTTGATTTCCCTATTTGAAATTTCCACTTGACCACTAGTCTGAGGATGATATGCTAGTGCCACCTTATGTGTAACCCCATATTTTCCCAAAAGTGCCTCAAATTGCTTACTACTGAAATGCGACCCTTGATCACTTATGATTGCCCTAGGGGTGTCAAATCGGGAAAAAATGTTCTTTTTCAAAAATTTGACCACGACCTTAGTGTCATTTGTTGGTACAACAGCTGCCCACTTAGATACGTACTCAACGGCTACTAAGATGTATTCATTCCCAAATGAAGGTGGAAATGGTCCCATGAAATCAATACCCCAAACATCAAATAGTTCACACACAATAATGTTGTTTAAAGGCATCTCATTTTTCCTAGAAATATTTCCCATTCTTTAACATCGATCACATGAGGCTACATAAAAGTGTGCATCTTTAAAAAGTGTTGGCCAATAGAAACCTGATTGTAATACTTTAGCAGCAGTTTTAGAACCACTAAAATGACCACCAGCCTCCCCATCATGACAAAGTTGTAAAATGCTTACCATTTCGTCCTCAGAAACACATCTTCTTATCACCTAATCTGCGCAAATTTTAAACAAGAAAGGGTCTTCCCAAAAATAGTGTTTAGCATCAGAAAAGAATTTTTTCTTTTGTTGATATGACAAATCAGGGGGTAGAACATTACTTGCTAAAAAATTTACCAAATCGGCATACCAGGGGACTCGCGGGAATTTGATAGAGAATACCTGCTCATCAAGGAATTCCTCCAGAATTGGGCTGCCCACTTCATCATGATTGGGAATTCTGGATAAGTGATCTGCAACTAGGTTCTCAGTTCCCTTTTTATCCTTGATCTCCAAATCAAACTCTTGAAACAACAATATCCACCTGATTAACCTGGGCTTGGATTCCGCCAGAAGTTCCTTTTCTGTTGTTGTGTAATTCAGTTGTGCTCCCGACAAGGTTCGACTAGCGTAATATATAGTTTGAAAAATTTTATTCTTTCGTTGGCCCAACACTGCTCCAACTGCTGAATCACTTGCATCACACATGAGCTCAAAAGGTAAATCCCAATCAGGCGCTACCATGATAGGTGCCGACACATGCTTTTCTTTCAAAGTGTTAAAGGCCTGTAAGCATTCATCAGAAAACACAAACGGGGCATCTTTAACCAACAAGTTAGACAAAGGTCTAGCAATTTTAGAAAAATCTTTTATAAATCGCCTATAAAATCCAGCATGCCCCAAGAATCCATGAACAAGTTTGACAGATGTGGGTGGAGGCAATTTTGCAATAACCTCCACTTTGGCTCTATCAACTTCTATACCGTCTTTCGAGATTTTGTGTCCAAGCACAATCCCTTCCTGCACCATAAAATGACATTTTTCCCAATTCAAAATAAGGTTAGTTTCCTCACATCTTTGTAACACCAATGCCAAATTATGTAAGCATAAATCGAATGATGTGCCAAAAACAGAAAAGTCATCCATGAAAATTTCAATGAATTTCTCAACCATATCAGAAAAAATGGCCATCATACAACGCTGAAAAGTTGCCGGTGCATTACAAAGACCAAATGGCATCCTTCTATATGCAAAAGTGCCATAGGGACAAGTGAACGTGGTCTTTTCTTGATCCTCGGGTGCAATAGGGATTTGATTATACCCTGAATATCCATCTAGAAAACAATAAAATTGATGTCCTGCAAGTCTTTTCAACATTTGGTCAATAAATGGTAAAGGAAAATGATCTTTTCTAGTGGCATCATTTAATTTCCTATAGTCCATACAAACACGCCACCCAGTAACTGTTCTAGTTGGAATTAACTCATTATTGTCATTTCTTTTGAACAGTCATACCTCCTTTCTTCGGCACAACTTGCACAGGACTTACCCATGAACTATCAGATATAGGATAGATGATCCCGGCATCCATTAGTTTGATAACCTCAGCTTTCACCACTTCTTGCATTTTTGGATTCAGACGCCTTTGGGGTTGAATGGTGGGCTTGTATTTCTCCTCCATAAGAATTTTGTGCATGCAAATGGAAGGGCTTATTCCCTTGATGTCTGCAATCTTCCATCCAATTGCGCCTTTGTGCTCTCTTAACACCCTAAGCAGTTTTTCCTCCATAAGATCTGTCAAAGAAGAAGAAATAATTACAGGTAGTGAGGAATTGCCATCTAAATATGCATATTTTAAATGAGAAGGTAAGGGTTTAAGTTCAAGAATAGGAGGCTCTTCAAATGACGGCTTAGGCCTTGTGATGGACTATCCCACTTCTTCAAGTTGCAATGCCTTATGCCTCGAAATTGGTGGATTTGCCTCCATAAAGTCTACATATTCCCTTATTTCCTTATTCTCAACATCCGCACCAGTAGATTGGGTTAGACAAGCTTCAAGCGGATCCTTGAAAACATCTTCCTGAAAAATCTTAGATACCAGTTTATCAATAGTGTCAATTCTAAAGCAAGAATCATCAGTTGAGGGATATTTCATTGCTTCAAACACATTAAAGGTGACATGATCATCTTGAACCCTGAAAATTAATTTTCCTTGTTGCACATCTATCAAGGTTCTTCCAATCGCTAGAAAAGGACGGCCTAAAATGAGCGGAACCTCATGATCCTCCTCCATTTCTAGAACAATGAAATCTGCAGGAAAAATAAACTTGTCAACCTTTACCAGTACATCTTCCACAATACCTCTTGGGTGCTTAATTGTTCGGTCTGCAAGTTGAAGTGACACTGTGGTTGCTTTAACCTCTCCCAAACCTAATTTCTTAAAGACAAAAAAAGGCATTAAATTGATACTAGCCCCTAAATCACATAATGCTTTTTCGAAATAAGAGTCACCAATAGTACAAGGAATAGTAAAACTCCCTGGATCTTTTAGTTTAGGTGGCAACTTATTCTGTAGAATGGCTGAACATTCCTCATTCAATTTTACTGTTTCATAATCCTCCAGCTTCCTTTTGTTGGCCAAAATCTCCTTCAAGAATTTTGCATAGCTAGGCATCTGGGCTAAGGCATCTGCAAAAGGAATGTTAATATGCAATTTTTTAAACACCTCAAGAAATTTAGAAAATTGCTTATCTAATTTGTGCTGTTGGAGTCTTTGAGGGAATGGAATGGGAGGCACATAGGGCTTGGGATCATCAGGAAAAAGCTTGCTCTTGCATGTCTCCTTGGCTTGCTCATTACTCTCTTCTTCTTGTTCAATATTGACCTCCTGTTTAGCATCCTCTTGTCCCAATTGTTTGCCACTTCTCAAAGTAATTGCCTTTATGTTCTCAATAGGATTCTTTTCTGTGTTGCTTGGCAAAGAACCCTGTGGTCTACCTGAGATCATATTAGCCATCTGTCCTATTTGCATTTCCAGATTTCTGATAGATGACTCTTGATTCTGGAGTCTTGCATCTATACTCTTCATGAAATCTTGAGTGGGGGTCGCGAGCTTAGCAACAATATCTTCCAGATTCGGCTTTTTCTCCTCCTGTTGCTTGAATCCTGGTGGTGGTCTCATTGCATTTTGATTGCCCCATGAAAAATTCGGATGATTCTGCCACCCCGGGTTGTAAGTGTTGGAATAAGGATTATTTTGTGACCTGTTAAAATTTCCAACAAAATTAGCATTTTCAAAAGGTTGAGCAAAATTGTTACCTACCTGGCATTCATTGCTGGCATGTCCTCCACCACAAAATTCACATACGGCATTCTGAATTTTCATAGCTGAAGCACTCATATGGTCTATCTTTTTGTTAAGTGCTTCAAACTGAGCTGTGAGTGCAGATAATGCATCCACTTCATGAACTCCTGTCGTTCTCTTAGTTTGTAGCCTTTCAGTAGGCCACTGATAGTTGTTTGATGCCATCTCTTCTATTAAATCAAAAGCCTCCTCAGGTGTTTTATTATTTAATGTCCCACCTGCAGCTGCATCAATAGTAGCCCGGATACTTGCACTAGACCCATTGTAAAAAGTTTGTACCTGCATCCAGACTGGTAATCCATGATGTGGGCACCTCCTTAGCAGCTCCTTGAATCTTTCCCATGCCTCGTATAACGACTCATTGTCCATCTGCAAGAAATTAGTAATATCGTTACGCATTTTTGCAGATTTTGCTGGAGGGAAAAACTTACCGAGGAATTTTTGGGCCATAGTATCCCAGGTGGTGATTGATCCTGCAGGAAGAGATGTGAGCCAATTCTTGGCTTTATCCCTTAGCGAGAATGGGAACAATCTTAGACTAATTGCATCATCTGACACTCCATTAAATTTAATAGTGTCATAGATTTCGAGAAATGCATCAATGTGGGCGTTTGGATCATCACAAGGTAGCCCGCTAAATTGCACCGATTGTTGAATCATTTGGATGAGAGATGGCTTGATCTCAAAGTTGTTCGCTTGAATAGCTGGCCTCCTAATGCTTGAAGTGGCACCTTGAACAGTTGGTGCTGCATAATCCCTCAAAAGTCGGCGAGGGTTTTCAGCTTCACCTGCATCTGCCATTTTCTTAGTGCGATTTCTCTGTTCTCTTAATAGTCTTTTGAAAGTACGCTCGATTTCTGGATCAAACTTAACAAGTTCCCCTTGTTTAGTTCTTCTCATACACCAACACACTCCTAAAAATGAACAAAATAAAAGAAACTAAATTAAATCAAGGGTTATCCGGTATTAATATTAATTAGTATTAAACAAATAGTCCCCGGCAACGGCGCCAAAAACTTGTTCGGTAAAATTCACTAACGCAAGTGCACGTTATCGATCAAGTAATACAATAGTGAGTAAGAGTATCGTCTCACAGGGACTGTTGTATAATAATCTAACTAAGTACTAAAATTAGATTAACTCTAAGGTTTATCTAGTTGATCATATGAAGTTGTGATTGAATAAATTACTGAACTAAAGTACTAAATTAAGAATAAAAATTGCAATCAATTTCAAAAGATACTTCAATAAGACAAGGCGTTAAGGCATTTGATTTCACCATAATCACTAGATATGAATTTCATAAAATTATGCAACCCAATCAATAATACACATGTGATGACAGAAATTCCTAAATTATTTACTATCCTATCTCTAGGTATAGCAAACCTACTCAGTTTATTAACTCACTATATCTCTATGTGAATTTAAATAAATCAAAATGCATTAGGATTCATGAACTTTCCAGATAAAGCCACACAAATAATATGGTATATCTCTATCCATATTTAATTCATGGTTATATGTTAGATGAAGCATTTGCATAATTCTCCCTTCTCAGTTTTGAACATGCACATCAGATCATTTAACTGGTAGCTAATCATTTAAAAGCATTAAACATAATAACACATAACTCACATGAATAAAATCAATTATGGTGTATAAATATGAAATTCACATCGTCATGATTAGGCTACATCATAGCCCTAACAAAGAAAATAAGAACATAATTGAAAAAGAAATAAAAACTGAAACTATAATTGAATCAAACATTAAGAGTTAAGAGAGCAGGAAATTCTATCACCAATCTCTCACTTCTTACTCCGGATTGCTTGACGGCTCCTAAGAAAAATAAACAACGCTCTCCAAAATTAACTGATAACCTAGCTCTCCAGACTATTCTATTTATACTACTCTTAAATTAACAAATCCCTTGTTTTGCGTCCAAAAATCGTGGTTCAGAATCACTCTGGCGCTGCAGCCCTTATTTCCTAGTGCTGCGGCGCTTCTTCTCTGTCTTTTTTTCTTCTTTTCTGCCGTAGCGCCGCGGCGCTCCTTTCCCAGCGCCGCGGCACTGAGTTCCTGCCTTCTCGCTTTGCTCATACTTTCCTTTGGGCGCCGCGGCGCTTTAGCTCTGCCAACAAGGTCCGGTCTCGAATTTCTTGTGCTCTTGCTCCCTTTTGTTTTGTTTTCTTTCTTTCTTCAACCTACGTCAATAAAAGCATGCTTTTATGAAAAAGTTGGATGTTTCATGTAATTTTTCTTAAGAACATAGTAATATTTGTTAATTAAAAGTGGCCAAATAACTCTCTAAACTAGAGTTATCAGCCTTTTGCTCACTTTTTACGTGTTTTCAAACCCTTCCCCCTTTAGGTAGAATCCAGCTTAGGATCGATGGAGAGTCCATCGACCGGACTCACGAGTAGTAGAAGACCCGAGTAGGTTATTTTTATTAATTAATCAAGGCATGTATCATTTTAACTTTTTTCTATAATGGACTGTGGTTGTAATTTAATTATTGTCGATATTATGTGTATACATAAGTTGTGGGCCTAGTGGGACCCAACACGTATTTCCTTTTCTTTGCCTTATTTTATTTTATTTTATTTTTTGCTTGTCTGTTTATCATTATAATAATCGTTTTAAAAAGGGTTTTAATTTGTCATATTTTTCATAATTAATTAACTTCTTTAATCTTTTTTAATTAAAAATTTAACTTAATTAACCTAACTAATTTGCCACGTCACCTCATGGTCTACGGGGCATGACAAAATGGTGTCAAAGCCCTAGGTTATGAACCTTGGGAATTGTGCACATATAGGGACGAGAATGAAATACTATTGATAGTCCAATTTTGTTTTCAAAAGTGAGAGAATGGCACCCAGACGTTGTTCATTTGCTACTGACGTGAACCTAGGAAATGAGGAAAGTATGTTGGGGGCAACGCTTGCTGATTTCTAGCAGATGGCAGTAAGGGCAAGACTAGAAGATTTCGAGGCAAGCCATCGGCACACATACTTTAAGGAGTTCCTACGTGCATCTGTTTCAACCTTTGACATAAATAGGGACCCATAGGTGAACGAGTATTGGTTAGATTTAATCGTGAAACACCTGGATACCCTTGGCGTGCCAACAGAGTATCGTGTAGAGTTTTTGGCCTATAAATTTGAAGGTGGTGCTAATACTTGGTGGAAGCAAGCTAAACGCCTGGAGAACAACGAGAATATTAGTTGGGATAGGTTCGAGGAGCTATTCAATGACCACTATTTCTCGCAAGGATATAGAGATCAGAAGGCTACTGAATTTTACATATTGGAGTAGGGTGATATGTTAGTTCAGGGAGTACGAGGCAAAGTTTAATGAGTTGGTTAGGTTTGCTCCATCTACTATGGCATTGGAGCATGAGAAGTGTATTAAATTCCAAGAAGGGCTTTAGGCTTCTATTTGATGACAGGTGGTTGCCCTACGACCTAGGAATTTTGGTGAGCTTGTGTCATTAGCTATATCTGTAGAAATGATTATACACACTACTACGAGGATCAAGCAAGGACGTCAAGAGGACTACAAAGGAGTGGTAGGAGGAGTACCAATAGCCATCTAACTCAAGGAAAGAATCAATAGGGTAATGTGAATAGCAAGAGTAGCAGTTCATCCAACAGCGGGTGCAGCAATCCCTAAAGTTTCCATTGCACTATTGCCAGCAGCCGGGGCACATCAAGAGGAATTGCCCAATTAGGAGTACTCGTCTAGGACTTCAGGCTGAAGAAGGAGCCAGTTGTCAGCCTCAGCCTTAAACTCAACCTCCTCCTGAATAATTCCTTCAGCTACAATTCCATCAATTTACTCCCTAGCAACTACCACACGCAGTGCAAGGATACCAGCCGTAGAACTTCCAATGTAATACCCCTCAATATCGAGCACCAAGTATAGTTAGCGTGTAGTCACCTCCACCATAGCAATATTGGCTGACTAATCCATGACCTAGCAATATTGGTAGAGGAAAAGAGAAAGCTCTAGCTCAGCTTCACAATATGACATCAAGGAGTTCAGATGCCTAGACCAGCAACGCGGTTGTCGATGGTATGGTTTTAGTTTCTCAGCCTTAGCGCATGTTTTATTTGATACTGGTGCCACTCGTTCTCTCATTTTAAGTGTTTTTGTACATGCCTTGAGGTTAGAGAGAGAAGAATTTGATGAGCCTTTAGTTATTGCTTCACACTTGGGGCGGTTGTGTGTGAACTATATATGTAAATCTTGTAAAATAAAGATTGGGGGTGAGACTTTGAAGAGTGATTTGATTGTAAACCCCATGAGCCCATATGATGTAATCCTAGGGATAGACTGGTTGTCCAAGTACAATACAGTTGGAGGCTGCCAACTTAGGAGAGTGACTTTAGTGTTTGACAAGTAATGACAATCACTTACTAGGGTGGTAATGATTGAACGATGAGTGAGCATCTCATAAAGACATGTCTCGGAGGATGGAAGAATCTAGCCTGCTATGCCTTCCTCATGAACTTAGAAGGAGAATCCAGTGCACTGGGAAGAAATACAACAATTCCAGTAGTTGATGAATTTAAAGATGTCTTCTCTAATGAGTTACCAGGATTACCACTACATCAGGAGATTGAGTTTAGTATTGAGTTGATTTCAGGAACGGCTTCGATTTTTGTAGCACCTTATCGGATGGCGCCTGTAGAGATGAAAGAATTAAGAAAGTAACTTCAGGAGCTTGCTAACAAGGGATATATTTAGAACAGCACGTCACCATGAGGAGCACCAATTTTGTTCACTAAGAAGGATGATGGAACCCTCGGGTTGTGCAAAGACTATCGGTAGCTAAATTGGGTCACCGTGAAGAACAAGTATTCTCTGTCTAGGATCAATGAGTTATTAGATCAATTAGGGGGTTCGCGGTACTTCTCAAAGATAGATTTTTAGTCGGAGTACCACAGCTTAGGATTAAAGAAGAGGACATCCCCAAGATAGCTTTTAGGACCCGATATAGACACTTTGAGTTTCTGATGATGCCATTTGGGTTCACAAATGCTCCAGTAGCTTTCATAGACCTAATGAATAGGATTTTCAGGCCTTATTTAGATTAGTTCATGATCGTGTTCATCGACGATATCTTGGTCCACTCTAAGACTTTGGAGGAGCATGAGTAACACCTTAGGATCATGCTTCAGACTCTAGGGAGCACCAACTGTATGCCAAGAAAGAAAACTATGAGTTTTGATTGACACAAGTCAAGTTTCTAGGGCATGTCATCTCTGAGCAAGGCATCTCAGTGGATCCTTGTAAGGTCGAAGCCATAGCGGAGGAGGAATGACTGAGGAATGTAGTAGAGATCCGTAGTTTCTTGGGACTCACAGGATACTTCAGTAAGTTTGTGAATGATTTTGTTATAATTTTCTATTTTTAGATTTGAAATCTAGCAAAAAAATGGAGCCACGTGGCAAAATCAGACAGGCAAAATCAAACACTAAATGCCTTAGAAACACATGAAGATTCAAGTTTAATCTAAAAGGAGATACCTGGCATGTTCCTAACCATTGGATACACCATCGAAGCTTTTTGAGCTGTCCAATCTATGGCACATGTCGCGCACTACTTCAGTCGCCAAATAGCATCGTCATAGTGGGACCCTTCTATCAGTAGTCTCGCTAGATCTGGTGCATCAATCTCCATGTATGCGTGCTTTCCTAACTACTTGATGCGAATATTTTGACTCAATCAATGACTCTTATTTGGTCTCCACTTAGCCCCACTTGGTCTAATTTTCTCTATGTTTTGCAGTTGTAAGATCGAGAGACGAAGATAGCAGCTTTGTTAGCAAGATTGATTAGGAAGAATGTTAGATTCGAGTGGGATGAAGAATGCCAGTTTGCCTTCCAAGAGTTAAAGAACCAGTTGACTGCAGCTTTGGTATTGATTATCCTGAATAGTGAAGAGCCGTATGAAGTTTATACAAATGCTTCAGGATGTGGACTTAGATGTGTGTTGATGCAACACAAACGCATGGCTGCGTATGGATTGAGACAGTTACGACCTCACGAGCAGAACTACCCCACTCATGATTCTCGCAGTGGTGATTCACGCGCTGAAGATCTAGAGATGTTATTTGTATGGGGTAATGTTTTAGGTTTTCTTCGACCATAAGAGTTTGAAGTATCTGTTTACTTAGAGAGATCTAAACTTGAGGCAGTGAAGGTGGATGGAATACATGGAAGAATATGATTTCATGCTACAGTACTATCTTGGGAAAGCTAACTTAATCACAGATGCACTTAGAGAAAGTCCTCAGGGATTCTCACTTGCTTGGCACTCGAAAACTAGAAAAAGATGCAACAGTGAGTGAGTACGGGCTACAGTATTATGAAAACTATGACTGAGTTTCGGTGTATCATATGAAGATGACCCCAACTCTTGTTCAGATAGTGAAAAGGAATCAATGGAGATACTAGCACCTATAGGGAATTTGGATGCGAATTCAAAATGGAGAACAATTTGAGGAATGGAGGATACATGCGGATGGATCACTATACTTCAGGGAACGTTTGGCAGTTTCAGTAATTGTAGAAGTGATGAAGGCCATGATGGATGAAGCCCATAAGTCTTAGTTAGCCATTCATCCGGGGAGCACGAAGATGTATCGTGATCTGAAGAGGCATTACTGGTGGAGAGTTATGAAGAAGGATATCTGAGAATACGTGGCCAAGTGTTCAACTTGTAAAGTCAAGCATCAGAAGCCAATAGGTCAGCTTTAACTGCTTCCTATTATAGGGTAGAAATGGGAGCACATCATGATGGATTTTCTTACTGGTTTGCTGAGGACGGAGTAAAGACATGATGCAATCTAGGTCATGGTCGACAAGTTAACAAAATTGGTGCATTTCATCCCCTTCAGGTCAACAAGCTCAAGGAGAGTTCTTGGGGAGCTATATCTATAGAACATAGTGCGGTTACACAGAGTTCCTTTATCCATCACTACAAATAGAGACACTTGGTTCAATGCCAAACACTGGAGGACCTTTTAGGAGGCCTTGGGAACAGATTTGAACTTTAGCACGACATTTCATCCTCAGATCAATGGGCAATCTGAGCAAGTTATTCAAATCCTCGAGGACATATTACGTGTGTATGTGTTAGACTTTAGCGGGAATTGGAAGAAGTATTTGCATCTAGCAAAGTTTGCATACAACAACAGTTATCAGGCAAGCATTGGCATGGCATCGGTCAAAGTGCTATATGGGCGATCGTGTCAGTCACCGGTGTGTTGCGTAGAACCAGAAGACAAGATTGTTCTCAGACTAGATGAAATTCATGACAACAACAAGAAGGTCACCGTAATCCGAGATCAAATGAAAGCTGCTCAGAGTACACAGAAAAGCTATGCAGATAGAAGATGCCAACCCTTGGAGTTTAACGTAGGAGATCTCGTTCTCCTGAAAGTTTCACCACGCAAGGGTATATCATGATTAGGTGTAAGTTGTAACTTCGCACTGAGGTATGTTGAGCCGTTCGAGATTACTCAACGCGTTCGTATAGTCGGTTATCAGCTCTATCTTTCCCTCGAGCTCTCTCATGCTCAGGATGTATTTCATGTCTCGATACTTCATAAGTGTCCGCCTGACCAAAACAAGATAGTCTCATTCCATGATGTGTAGATCCAAGAAGACACGACATACAAGGAGTTGCCGGCTTAGATTATCGATCAGAAAGTAATCAACTTATGATGTCGTGACATACCATTAGTGAAGGTCGTGTGGCAGCATCACGGGGTTGATGAAGCCACCTAAAGTTAGAATCCACAATGCGAGAGTTGTATTTGCATTTGTTTTGTTTCTGAGTTGATTTGCAATTTCAAGGGTGAAATTTCTTTTAGGGATAGAGAGTTGTAACGTTTGAAATTAATTAAGTGATATTAATGTGCCAAATTGTAATTTGACTTTAATCTAAACATTTTGTAATGATTTTCTAATTAACTTGATTTTAAATCATTTTAACTATTTTAGTTATTTTATTTGTTATTTTGAATTTTGGAACATAACAATTTGTCAAATGTTAAATACATCCTTTTTGCAAAAATGTGGACGCACATGGTTTCTCCTCACTGGTTTTGCCCCTCTCTTTATTTAAACCTTCTCTCTTTCCCTTTTCCTCATTCTCTCACGTTCTCTCTTCCTTACTCTCTCAAACTCCTTCTTCCTTTCTCCTTTGTTCTCTCTCTTTCTCTCAAATTTTTGATTCAAAAATTAAGCCTAAGCTTCGGTTTTCAGTAGATTGGAAGCCCGATAATGCATTTGGACAATCATAAACTTGATTTAAAGCTCAAATCCAAAGTTAGTTTGTTTATTTTTCAAATTTTTAAACTTTTTCAAAATTTTCTAATTTTCCTTAGAAAGTTGTAACCTAAGTTTTATGAGCTTAGAAAACCTTGAATCTAATTTAATGGAACTCAAAACACCTACAATATAGGCTTGGTTTGGTGAAAAAAGGATTTGAATCAAGTTTTTCTATTTTTCCTCTATTTTTTCATTTTCAGGTTTAATTGAAATTTCCTATGCAAATCTTGTTTAAATTAGTTTAAAGCAGTTCTACTATGTTTTTCTATCTCCTATGAATGTTTTGTATGCCTGGGAATTAAGAAAATAGGTTGAAAATGAGGATTTGAGTTCGGGGAGGCCGAGACTTGAATTTTGGAAATTTTCAAAATTTTCTAGTTCGACAGGCTGGATTTATGAGTCCGACAGGCTGAATTCATACCTTCGATAGGCCGAACCTAAAAACAGTTCGACAGGCCAATCCTGATTGCCGGTAGGCCAAACTGCACAGTTTAGTGGGCCTGACCAGGGAAACCGGCAGGCCGATTGGACTTTGTAAAATTTATCATTTTTCACCTGTTTTTCCTGTTTTAAACCCAGATTGAGATTTTAATCTTATAATATGACTTTATAAACACAAATGGCACACTAGGACACCATGAGATAGCTTAGTAATGTAGGATATCCTAAGCTAGATATTGATAAATTTAGTTTATATTTAAGTTTGTTCGTGGTTTCATGGAGCTAACGTATAGCGGATCGGGACTATGGTGTTGGATATTGGTACAGATATTGAGGTAGGACTTCTACCCTTTTTTTGGTAGCTAAGTTTTTAAATGATTTTGGCCTCAAAATGATTTCTTTCAAAATATTTTCAATGAATGATTGCAAAGTGATTTTTATGAGTTGTTTTTATAAACAAGTAGAATGAGGTGATTTTTATAGTGAACTGCATAATAAATATAAGTGAATATACTTGGTAAAATGAGTCTTTAATAACTATAAAAATGTATAGATGCGCATGATGCCATACTAAAAAATCGGGTCATATAAAGTGCGACCTTGGGGGCAGGTCCTTAAATCCAGCTGAGCCATTACGGTAATGATACTTATGGTTTGCCCACGAAAAGATAATAATATCCTTTATGGTTGAACAATAGATGATTTTTGGTAAGATTGATTTTATTGAATTTATTTATCCATTTATTTATCTAATTCTATTTTCTAAATATTTTCTTGAATAATGAATTATATATTCAAATTAAATGTTTTTATAACCTAGTCCTACTGAGCCTTTCGCTCACTTTTACGTGTTTTCAAACCCTTCCCTTTTTAGGTGGAATCCAGCTTAGGATCGACGGAGAGTCCACCGACCAGACTCGCGAGCAGTAGAAGACCTCGAGTAGGTTATTTGTATTAATTAATTAAGGCATGTATTATTTTAACTTTTTTTCTATAATGGATTTTATTTTATTTTATTTTTCGTCTGTTTGTTTATTTTTATAATAATCATTTTAAAAAGGGTTTTAAATTGTCTCATTTTTCATAATTAATCAACTTCTTTAATCTGTGATTTTAATTAAACAATTTAACTTAATTAACCTAATTAATCCGTCACGTTACGTCCCAAACTATGGGGCGTGAAACCTTAATTTATAAAGAATAAGAGAGCTAATTAATTTTGAAATTAAATCTTCTAATTTTAATTCAATATCAAAAATATTAATTAAAATAAAAGTCATAAGTTTCTCATTCTCATACTACCATAGGCGCCGCACATAGCGAAAGTTTCTATGCATGTGGAAAATACCTCCATACAGTGCAGGTGAGATTACTGCTTGTTACCTATTCTCATTTGTTTCCAAATTTGAAGTAAATCACATTTATTCAAATTTCGAAATACTAAATATGGAAACATTATAAAGAAGCTTACAAGGGACTTTCTCTCACAAAAATGAACCCTCCCACTATGTGTCTTCCAAAATTAATTATTTTATTTTGTTGATTAATTAATCTAATTATTTAATAAATATAGATTAATTTATAATTAATTTATTTTGAGTGGTATTTAATTTAGAATTCCATAATTCTAATACAATTATTTAAACAAATAATTCTACTTATCCAAACAGTATTTATATGGATAGCGGGGGATCAATGGACCCATAATTTCAAGCATCAATAAAAATATTATATTAAAAAACTTTTTAATTAATATAACAGTCTTTTATTAATTCTATTGTTGCTCTACTAAATACTTGAAATTACACTCTTGAAATTTCAAATATTTAATTACTTATTTGTTAGAGTTGTCCATTTTATATAACCATTATATATAACTCGATCCTCTATAAATAATTCATAGTTATTGTTAGGTGAAATTTCTTAACCTCTCTAATTACTTCTTCATTGTTGTGTGCCATTGATTAATAAATCAAAATATTTATATTTGCCTCTTGCTTGGATGTTTAAAGGTCCATATACATCAGTATGTATTAACTCAAGACGCTCTTTAGCACTTGTTCCTTTAGCTGAGAAAGGTGTCTTGGTCATTTTTCCTTCAAGATAGGATTCACAGACTAGGAGTTCACTAACTTTTAGTTCCCTTAAAGTACCATCCTTTACTATTCTCTCAATCTTGTTTAGGTTAATATGTTCTAGTCTAAAATGCTATAGATATGTGTTATTATCATGAGAAATTTTTTGCTTTTTATTCTTAGGTTTAGATAATTTGAACTTTTTATTATTAAACAGTGGTTTAAGGCTGAGCTTTTAAAAAAATATAAACCATCATTCAGTTTTCTAAAACATATATTTGAACCATTTTTATAAATAGAAACAATTTCATTATTAAAAGAAATTATAAATAATTGTTCATTTAATTTTAGAAACAATAATCAAATTTCTTCTAAAACATAAACTAGAATAAACATTGTTCAAAACTATATAATTATTCCTAAACTAAAGTCTTCTTTTGCCACTACTTTAGTTGAAACTCTAGCTCCATTGCCACGACCATCATGCACTTCCCATCAGCAAGCTCCTGGGAAGAATTAAGACTCTGCAAAGAAAAAAAATATGGTTAGTGGCTCTCGAGTCAACTACCTAAGTTGAGAACTCATTCTATGCAATACATATTTCTAAAACAAGTAAATCACATTTATCTTATTTTTTCTTCTTCTTCTTCATCTTTTTCTTCAACTCCTCATGATACTTCTTGTTGTTTTTCTTCCAATGACTTGCTGATAGCAATGGAAACACTTTCCTTTGGCCTTAGTGTCGGAGCTTGTCTCTTTGCCCTTGTCAGCCTTCTTGGGCTCTTCTTGTTCTTAGATTTGGGCTTCCTAACATTCTTGTTTTTCCTTTTGTTGCTTTTAAAAGAATTGGCTTCAGTAACATTTGCCTCACCACTCTTTACACCTGGAACAAATTCATATTTCTAAAGCTCGTTCAATATTTGAGTGAGCTTCATGTACATTCTATTCATGACATAATTGGTATTGAACTACTAGAAGGCAGGACTTACACTTTCTAAAATCATTCCCACTTGGGTTACCTCATTTATTATTGCTCCATTAAGTTCAGTCTCATGAAATGGTTGATCATATTGAGCACATGAACGAGAACAGGAGTGTCTGGCTTCATCTTGTTGATCATGAGTAACTTTAAATCATCAAGATGAGCCTTCTCATTTGGTTGGCCATACATGCCATCCAGTGACTACATTATCTCATACGCAGTCTCTGAATTTTCAAGCTTCTTAAAAAGCACTTTAAATATACTAGCCAAGAGATAACACTTAGGTTTTTAATTGGCTTTCTGCCAATGAGCATATGTATTCTAGTTTGCTACTCTAGCATTTGTCAAAAGAACAAGAGGACACTCCTTTATAAGGATGAACTTATAGTCATCATTAACATGCATAAGGTTCATATTACTTTTACATTTGGCATAAGTCTCACTAGTAAGTTGTTCAACTATGAGTAGGTTGACAATAGGATTAGACATATTGCTTGAAAATAAATAAATAAACATTCAATTCATGAGTATGAATATCATAACAAATAAATGAGTTTTAGGCATAGTAAATATGATACATGGATGCACATGAAAAATACGTAGAACATGTTTACTAAATTTGGCCAATGATAATTTGATTTATCATAAATAAACCACCACGTAGGGGTGGTCAAATTATTTGCAAATCAAGTCGAGACACTTAAATAATCAATGCTATTTAAAATATCTCATATTTTCACATTTCTTAACTACTGCTATTTTGGTCAAAATGCAATTAATAGTTAATTACATTTTTATAAGTGTAACCCATCATTTTGAATTTTAAAGATAATTTTAAAGTGTCGCCGTAAGGTAGGTCAAATTAAATGTACATCCATAATTCCTATCATTAGGAAGAACAACCTTGTACCAATTCAAATGAACACCCTCCATAGAGAGGACAAAATCAATACCATCTCGAGACACCATTTGAACCTTATGGCATTATTCTAATTGTGGAGACCAGTGGGTCATATTGTCATACAACCCTCCCCCACTCAATATTTTGTAAATATGTATTTTATTTGTCAACCATCTCATGGTTTACAATTTCTAAAAATATAAACGTGTTATATTTCTAGATATATGGAATTGTCAAATTTATCTCTTAAGTTCAATTTCATATAATAATATAATTTTGCAAATCAAATTTGCAATTATTAATTAATTTAGTCTCACTACATTAATTTACAGTGCACATTCTATATTTATAATTTTTTTAAAAATAATATAATAAATAAATATACTATATGCATGGCATGCTGTAAAACATATGAGTAGACATACTAGAACTAATATGACATACTATAATGCATGTACATATAATAAATTATCAATGTAAAATAAAAAAATTCAATTAGCAATTGAGATGAATTTGAATGGGTTTCTTAGATGTTTAAATTACAACGCAATTGAAATAATGAAAATAAAATAAATTCCCAATCTATTAAATCTTCATAATCTTCACGTGTCTTCTTATAATCCTCTTTGAATTGTCGTCATTTGCCTTCAGAGAGTAAAATCGGAATAAAGAAAGAAAATGACCAAAACCAAGCCTAGAAACCCTAACTAGGGGTCCTACTTCCCGAAACAGGACTGGCCTTATGGTGCTAGGCATTTTATCAGTGCACATGGCCGTGCACCTTAAGTGGCGCCCCTGGCTTAACCAGCCAGCGCTGTAGCGCCAACAATTGGCACCACGATGCCACAGCTTGTAGATGTATGCTTCGTTTTTTTTACACTTTTGAATTGTTTCTCAAACTATCAATCTTCGACCATCTCATGATCGATAGTTTCGATTCTTTGAATCTTTGTAGGACTTCAAGTCTTCTAGAAAACTTTCGTCTTTGATATTACAATAATATAAAATTGCAGAAAAGTAAATTACAAAAAATTCCTAACCCTTAGTTACAAGTGAATATCAATTCTAATAAAAATAAAAAGACAATAATCAAAGAGATCCTCGCAACCATATAGTTAATGACCAAATCCACCGTCCATCTATTCATCATTCATCACATGAATAATAAATAATAAACATACATATTAACGCAAACTGCCTACCCATCACATACATACATAATCGAGAACATATATATTTTATTTAAGACCGATTATCTCATAATCAATGCAAAAATTAATATATTCTATAGTCAGCTCTGGTACCAATTATACATTTTGGAAAATGTTTTTTCATAAAATATAGTGAAAATATAGTAGTGGTTTAAATCACTTTTATTTAAAATTGGAAATACTAAATATAGAAACTCTATAAACAAGATTTGATGTGCACAATGGACTTCCCTTCTTAGCATTGGCATCATACATAGTGGGACCCTTCCACTAAGTGCACCACCTACATAGTAGGATGCATGTACTGTTTGTCTTCCAAAATTACTAATTTGGTTTTATTTATTAAATAATTTAATTATTTAATAAATTTTTTAAATTCATAATTAATTTATTTTGAGTGATATTTAACTTAGAATTCAATAATTCTAAATTAACTATTTAAACTAATAGTTTCACTTGTCCAAACAGTGTGCAAGGATGGCGGGGGACTAATGGACCTATAATTTTAAGCTCTTATAAAACTAATATATTAATTAAACTTTTTAATTAATATAATACTCTTTATTATTTAAGTCCTGAATCAATACTCAAGAGAATTATTTATCTACTGCTTATTAGAGAAAGAATGGATTCTATATTGTAATATTAACATTGCCAACTACTTACTTTATCATTCATCCAAGGTACAAAGAATATGATTAGATTATCAAATCTGCATTGAGAAAATCAAAAGACAAAAAATTCATATATAGGAGTCTACTAATAACTCAGGATAAAGATCATCTTATCTATAACCATCGGTTGATATGATTAGAATTTGCTATATTTATCAAAAATAATTGTGTTCATATTACATCATGTCCTAGTCTTATATAATCTCATTATATACAGTGTACTCATTTTAGGAGTCACTACATTAATGGTATAGATAAGACCCTTCCATTCTTAATAGAAGTGACCTGCACTAGTAACGCTTGATTAAAGATTCTATACTTTAATTAAATAATTAGTTTTACTTAATTATATGTCACTGACCATTTTAATTATTATCCTTAAATATTATCCTTTTGTCCATAACACTTACGTACAATATTTAAGGTCCCTAGATAATTATGAAATTTTAATAATATTCATAAAGTTTTAAAACTAAATACATGCAAATATAATGAATAAATTCACTTTATGTATTTATTTATAAATATGTCTTTTTATAAAACATCATATGCTTTAAGGGGCATCTATCTTAACGGGAACATCTGGGGAAAAACTATTTAAAAGAAACACATTAAAAAAGGAGTACACTGTAGGAGATCTATTGACAAAACCAAAATAAAATATAAAAAAATAAGCACATACATAGATGAATAAAATTATATTAATAGGTGTAAAGTAAGGAAAAAGCGCCTTCCAAAGTTACCCCAAGAGGAACAAGTTAGATGATACATTTATCAGAAAGTAATGGGCTGATGCCAAAAGGATGCCTGGTATGCATTGAGTGTCTGAAGCATTGCGACCGACTCCAGACGTGCCTTCGCTGAACGTGAGTTACACGTGCAAATCAAAAACTATTCCATAGATGATTTGGCAGTTCCAATACATACTTTTTGGTGCTGATATGTCTCATGCGTAGTGAAACATTTGGAGCCATTTTTAGATTCAATTTTCTTCATATTTTTTTACCACAAATTAATTCTAAATTGCCAATTGCCCTTTTTCACTACACGAAAGAGGACAAAAGAGGAAAATAAAATGAATGAATGGGATAATAATAATAATAATAATAATAATAATAATAACAACGATTATAATAATAAAATTTAATTCAATTAAAATGAAATAAAAGCAAATAAATCAAATTAACAAAATTAAAATAATATAAAAATAAGAAAAATTAGGCAAAAGTAAATAGAAATATCAAGAATATAGCAAAAATATGTGCATTAAAGTATATGAATAACTTTATTTTTATAAAGTTATTAGATACAACTGACATTCTATAATAGCAAAACCCATATACACATAATCTATAATTCTCTAATAAAGAGTTAATGTTATCTTTCCAAAGGCATTATATGAGAATGTGAAAAGAACAAGGTCATGGTCATTTGGATACATATGGTAACCAGATGAACTTAAATTTGTATTTGTTATAAATAGAATTTTCCAAAAAAAGTAAAATAATGGAGGTTTTAGATGAAATAATCGAAAGGCAGAATGGAACTAAGTCCTACATCTAATTATAGATAACCTATGAGGATATTGTTGGAAAACAATTAAGCAACAAATATCAAATTTTTTTTATTAAAACCTTTTTCTAAAAAACAAATTAGATATGCTATGAATATAAATTACTCAAAAATCTTCGTACCTCTTGTAGACAAAAATCGTGCGTCTGATTGAAACAAAATCAATATAAGTGCTACTTGAGAATTTCTATCGAAAAAACCTTAACTAATTGGTCTTCTTTTCTATTCTCTTTTCCATAATCTGAATGTGACTAGGCACATGTCGTTTAGTCTTCCTTTAGGTAACTGTCTCTTTCTAACCACAAAAGAAAACCAAGAATTAAGGTTGTTGATGTTGAACAATAATTCTATTGGAGTTGCAGAGTTTCTATTTTATAAAACTCACTCTAAATTTCTTAAGTGATCTTAATAATAATAGGTAAATGTTTCCTACATTCTTATTAGATGAGGCTTCAAAATTTGAGTATGGATCAAATCTCGTCACAAAAACATGTCATCCTTGGATTGCTGACATGGAAGGGGCGATCGATACGTTTCTTTTGAATTAACTTATGAAACCAATTCAACCAATAAACTAATATGAATTAATAAAATCCAATCAACTGAATTTAAGTATTTGATGGAACAATACGCTGTATTGTTACATGACAATATATAAGCTAGCAAAAGGACCCGATGGACATACATATATAAATCAAACTCCTATAATTACAAAATCACATATCCTCGATATGTACATCTTATAATTATCAACTCTAAAGCTATTCTATTAAAAACTTAGAGTTGCATTCTTGAATTATAAATAAATTATGAAACTCTAATAAGTGCCCATAGGATATCCATAATTGGCTTAAGGACAAATTCTGTTTCACCTTCCTGATGATATTTATCTTATGTTCCATTATTTCACTATTGAAATACTTATATTTATAACTAATACAAATAGTTTACTATTTGGTTATACATATATATCCAATTGGTTGAGCACATCAGTTTCCAATAGCAAGATAATACCTAGGAGAAAATATCATTAACTTAACAAAAGAGTTATGGATTCCATATCTATGAATAATAAGTCTACTTCATTCAAGAGTCATGTCTCTAATGTACTAGTTTGCCTACCTTTATTTACTTCATGATGTCACTCCTTGATATATCAAAAGACACAAGTAAAAAATATAGACTTATTGATTCATTTCAAGATTAAGATTAATATATATGATTGTCGAAAGTGAATTGATTTATTCAAATAGAATTATTAATCAAATTAATTTATCTTTAGTCTTAATCTAACATATTATCACCAATGACAATATACCAACATCTCTACTTGTGGAGTCCAACTCAAATGACCAAGACAAGTCATCTGCTGTTAGGGATGTAGACAATATAACAATTTTAACATGAATAAAGCGCTCTATTTTATTCCCTTGATTACGGACCTTTGGGTTGGAAAAAGAATATGCAGTGGACATTTAAAAATTTTTAAAAATTTATACCAAAATTTTTCTAAAACACAAGTTTAACACACTATATGCATAACTTAACTAGATCTTACGAACCTTGTATGCCAAAGAGCTCTTGCAATCGATGAAGAAAAGAATGTTCTAGAAGAACCTCAATCAAATGGTCTTCTTTGCTATTCTCTATCCATGATTGGAGTACATGTGGTCGCATGTTGTACAGTTCTTCCTCAATGACTCTCCTTCTAACCAAATGATGAGAAATACCCAGAACTACCATTCACAATTTGTGAACAATAGCTCTTCACGGGAGTTTCAGAGACTCATAGAATAGAGTACTCACTCTTGATTTATCAACTGATGTAAAGAACTTATTGCTCTCACTCCCTATTTATAGAAGTCGTCCCCATGGTTGGTCCTTATTAAATAAGGCCTCAAAAATTTAAATCTGGATCAATATCTAATAAAATCTTGTAAAAACACGTGATCAGATTATCGTTCGATCGACAGTCCAACTGGCGGATCAACTTGCCGAACTTACTCCATCGATAGGCTGAACCTGAAGATCGGCCTACCAAACTTACAATAAATGATCCCTAGAAATCTTTTATTTCCTACCCTAGATTCTTTAGATAAAGCCTTATTTTTAATTCAAATAATCGAATAGTGAAGTTATCTGATTAAAACAACAATATCCAAATAATCTCTTGGAAAATAAATATTCAAAATAATTCAACAAGTTTATTTTGAATTAGTTTTTCACAAAATTAATTCAACCAATAAACAAACATGAATTATCTAATCCTATTGAATTTCTGCCAATTTGATAATTTAACATAAGTCACCAATTTATTAGAAAAGCACGCCGTATCGTTATAGGATTTATTATGAGCTAGCAAAGGGGATTTGATGAACCTATATTGTTCAAGCTCTTAATAATTAGGAAACATAATATCCCATATATACATTTCATAATTATCAACTCTAACGCTACTAAACTAAAAGCTTAGAGCTGCACTCTCAAACTATATAAAAAAGTGAAGCCTAAATAACTAAGTCTGCATGACATATCATAATGCATCGTATCCCTATAGGATATCTATAATTGGCCTAAGGATAAATTCTGTTTTTCCTTTCTGATTATTTTTCTCTTAAGTTCCATTATTTCACCATCGAAAAACTTACCATCCAAAGACAATATACCATTTGGTTACACCTATGTATCCAAGTGGTTGAGCGCTCTAGTTTTCAATTAGAAAATAACACATATAAGAGGGTATCATCGACTCTTAAACAAGAGCTATGGATTCTATATTTATGAATAACAGGTCTACCTCATCAAGAGTCATGTCTCCAATGTATGCGTAGCAACATAAATTGTGGATGTCACCCTTTGGTACATCAAAAGACATAAGTTAAGACTACAGGCCCACTATTCAACTCAGGATTAAGATACAACATATGTGGTTGTCTAAAGTGAATTGAATTGTCAAGACAGAATTATTAATCCAAATCAATTACATTTTATGTGCCGATCCAATACATCATCACCTATGACAATGCACCAATGTTTCTATTCATAGAGTCCACCTCTGATGGCCAAGACAAACCATCCGCCGTTAGGCATATAGACAACATAACAATCTTTGCATGAATAAAGCGTCCAACTTTATATCCAGGATTGCAGATCTTATTATTTAGACTCTCACCTTTAGAATCATGTCTTTCGCATAATTTGTCAATCATATGCTTGATTCTAAAGGTTTAGACCGATAGTCTCAGACTTTTGTTTTCTTATCATACATTCAACAAATATGAATGTAAAGAGGACAATAATTTGGTACATGAATAATAAATAAACTCTTTATTGATAAAAATGTTTTCAAAAACATATTATATTTTTACTCCTTAGGGCATACATGTTTGACACTTTGATATTTAGACCATCACTTTAAGATTCATGTCTTCCTTGTAATTTGTCCATCATATGCATGATCTTAAAGGTTTAGATTAACGGTCTCAAACTTTTGCTTGCTTATAATGTTAGATGTGTATGCCTTAAGGAGTAAAAATGTAATATGTTTTAGAGACGTTTTTATCAATAAAGAATTTATTTATTATTAATATACCAAAATTTTTTCCTCTTTACGTTCATATTTGTTGAATGTATGTTAAGCAAACAAAAGTTAGAGGCTGTCGTTCTAAACCTTTAAGAATTGGGCATATGATGGATAGGTTATGAGGAAGACACGATTCTTAAGGTGATGGTCTAAGTCATAAGATCTGCAATAAAGGAAATAAGTTGGGCGCTTTATTCATGTAAAGATTGTTATGCTGTCTATATCCCTATTGTGAGATGGTTTGTCTTGACCATCGAAGGTGGACTCTGCAAATAGAAACATTGACACATTGTCATAGGTGACGATGTGTTGGATCGGGACATAAAGTGAATTGAATTGGATTAATAATTTTGTCTCGACAAATCGATTCACTTTAGATAATCATTTGTATTGTATCTTAATCCTAAGATGAATAGTGGGCCCGTTGTCTTGACTTATGTCTTTTGATGTACCAAAAGGTGACATTCACATTTTATAGTGGTACGCATGCCGGTACGTTGGAGGCATGACTCTTGATAGCGTGGACCTGTTATTCATAGATATGGAATTCATAGATCCTCTTTAGGAGTAGTGATATCCTCTTATATGCGTTATCCTGTAATTAAAAAACTAGAGTGCTCAACCTTTTGGATACATAAGTTTAACTGAATGGTATACTGTATGTGGATGGTAAGTTTTTCGATGGTGATATAATGGAACGTAAGATAAAAACAATCCGAAAGGTAAGGTAGAACTTGTCCTTAAGTGGATTATAGATAATCCTATAGGGATACGATGCATTATGGAATGTCACAAAGACTTAGCTATATGGGCTTTGTAATTCTATAAAGTTCGAGAGTGTAGCTTTAAGCTTTTAGTGGAGTAGCGTTGGAGTCGATTATAATAGAATGTATATATGGGATATTGGGTTTCATAATTATTGAGAGCTTGAATTATATAGGTTCATTTGGTCCCCTTTGCTAGCTCACAAAAATTCTATAACAATATGGCATGCTTTTCCAATAATTGATGACTTATGTCAGATTTATCAGATTGGCTGAAATTTGGTAAAATCAAATAATTTATGTTTGTCTATCGGTTGAATTAATTTTATGATAAAATTAAATCAAGATAACTTGTTGAATTATTGAGATCAGATAATTCATGTCTGTTTATCGGTTGGATTAATTTTTAAATTAACTCAAGATAAACTTGTTAAATTATTAGGAATATTTATTTTCCTAAAGATTATCTATATATGACTATTTTAATTAGATAACTTCTCAATTGAGTTATTTGAATTAAAACTAAGGCTTTATCCCAAGAAACTCGGATCGAAAATAACGATTTGTAGGGATCTTTTATTGAAGATTTGGCAGGCCGATCTTTAAGTTTGGCCTGTCGATTGAGAAGGTTCGGCAGGCCGATCTGTCAATTTAGCCTGCCGACTGGGCGGTAAAAAGATCACATGTAGATGTTGATCCAAATTATATTCTGATTCAAATTTTTTGAGGCCTTATCTAATAAGGACTGACTCCTGGGTCCAATCTCTATAAAAAATGGGAGTGAGTCTCTTTATTAGTAAGATTAGTTGAGAAATCTAGAGTGAGACTCTGTCAGTGAGACTTTGAAACTCCTCGCAGAGCTATCATTCACAAATCACGAATCATAGCTTTGGGTATTTCTGTTAGACATGTATGCCCTATGGAGTAAAAATGTAATACGTTTTTGGAGACATTTTTATCAACAAAGAATTTATTCATTTATATATATATACCAAATCTTGTCCTCTTTACGTTCATATTTGTTGAATGTATGATAAGCAAACAGTAGTTTGAGACTGTCAGTCTAAACCTTAAGAATTGGGCATATGATGGGATGATTATGCGGGAGACACGATTCTTAAGGTGATGGTCTAAAACATATGATCCACAATCGAGGGAATAAAGTTGGGCGCTTTATTCATGTAAAGATTGTTATGTTGTCTATATCCCTTTTTGGGAGATGGTTTGTCTTGGCCATCGGAGTTGGACTCCGTGAATAGAAACATTGGCACGTTGTCATAGGCGACGATATGTTGGATCGGTACATAAAGTGAATTGATTTAGATTAATAATTCTGTCTTGGCAAATCGATTCACTTTAGACAGTCATTTGTATTGTATCTTAATCCTGAGATGAATAATAGGCCCATTGTCTCGACTTGTGTCTTTTGATGTACCAATGGGTGACTCCCTCATCTCTATAGTGGTATGCATGCCGGTACGTTAGAGGCATGACTCTTGATAGCGTAGACTTGTTATTCATAGATATAGAATCCATAGCTCCTCTTTAGGAGTAATGATATCCTCTTATATGCGTTTTCTTGTAATTGGAAAACTGGAGCGCTCAACCATTTGGATACATAGGTGTAACCGAATGGTATACTATCTTTGGATGGTAAGTTTTCTAATGGTGAGACAATGGAACGTAAGATAAAAATAATCGGGAAGGTAAGACAGAACTTGTCCTTAAGCCGATTATGGATGATCATATGGGAATACGATACACTATGATATGTCATGGAGACTTAGCTACACGAGCTTCGTAATTATATAAAGTTCAAGAGTGCAGCTCCAAGCTTTTAGTGGAGTAGCGTTGGAGTTGATAATTATGAAATGTATATCTGGGATATTGGGTTTCATAATGATCATGAGCTTGAACTTTATAGGTCCATTTTGGTCCCCTTTGCTAGCTCACAAAATCCTGTAACGACACGGCGTGCTTTTCCAATAATTGGTGACTTATGTTGGATTTATCATATTGGTTTAAAATTTGTAAGAATCAAATAATTCATGTCTGTTTATCGGTTGAATTAATTTTGTAAGAAATTAGTTCAAGATAAACTTGTTGAATTATTGCGATTAGATAATTCTTGTCTGTTTATCGGTTGATTTAATTTTGGGCAAATTAATACAAGATAAACTTGTAGAATTATTGTGAATTGATTTATTTTCTTAGAGATTATCTTGATAAAGTTTGTTTTGATCAGATATCTTCTCTATTGGGTTATTTGAATCAAAAATGAGACTTTATCCTTTAGAATCTCGGGTGGAAAATAAAAGATTCGCACAGATTTTTTCTCAGGAGTTCGGCCTGCCGAATGACGTGGTCACCCTGCCGAACTGGCCTGTTCGGCCTGCCGATCAGCGGGAGATAAGATTACGCATTTTTACGCAGATCTTATCAGATACTGATCCGAACTTGATTCTGTTTCAAGTTTTTGAGACCTAATCTGATATGGACTGACCCTAGGACCAATAGCTATAAAAAGGGAGCGAGTCTCATGATTTACTCAGATCAATCGAGAGATTAAGAGTGACACTCTTCTAGTGAGCATCTAAAAACTTCCTGAGAGCTTTTGTTCAAAAATCACGAACACTAGCTTTGGGTTCTGTCTATTGGTTGGAAGGAGAGTCACCAGTGGAAGAGCTGTATGTGTGAGCCCACACTCACTCCGATTGTGGATAGAGAATAGCAAAGAAGACCAGTTGGTTGAGGCTCTTCTGGAACGTTACTTCTCCACACAGGTTGCGGAGGTTCTTCGGCTCACTGAAGTTAGTAAGATCTATCTAATTTATACATATAACATGTCAAACTTGTGTTTTGGAAATTACTTTGATGAAAAATTTTTAAAATTCCGTTGCGCACTTTGTTTCCAACAATTTCTTAATTAGTTGGAAAGAGAGTCACCTAGCGAAAAAGCTGAACGATATGAGCCCATACTTGATGACCTTAGGCAGAATTAACTATTCATGGAATTAGAACCAAAAGTAATAATGAAAATGCCTCTTTATTAAAAAATGCAAATGTAACGAAGTCAAAATGTGGTCATTACATAATTGGCCTAGGGCACATCACTAACAATTGGATCTCAAATAAATACTGGATGGATACATAATCACACCGAATCAGGTAGTTGAGACACGTGTCATTCTCCTATTGGAAAACCATGCCTAACCACCCTATTGGTGGGTGTGATTCTCTAAGATACAAGATTTCATTAGAGATTTCATTCTAACAACCTATTTAGTATATCTATAAATAAGCCTTGGAGGTTCTATTTTCAATTTGTTTGGCCTCTATCTAGTGTTTCTTTAGCTCTCCCCTTTAGCGTTTAAAGAATCTCTGCTAAGAAGAAAGGTTAGAAGGAGCTATTGTAGAGATTTTCCAAGAATACCACTAGTGCCTACACATGAGTTGATCCAGAATGAGGAGATTATCAAGGAATATTTGAAGGCTTTAGAACGTTTGATCATCAAGAGCTATTACCAAATCTATACATTTGTGTTTATATAATTATTTGTATGTATCATGATAAGAAAGATCCTAAAAGTTTGTAAAAAAATTTAAAACTCTATTCCACTATGTTTCACATGTTTTTCGGGCCCATAACTAAACAACACAATATCCTCAATGTGAGAGAAAGCGCAAAAAGATTGAAAAGTTTAAGAAAAACTCCCTTCGTTGATGTTTGTTGGTGCTTAGGAATGGCTTTATGTCCTTGAAGTCTATAAGGCGCCTTTTATATCTCAAACTCCCATTGGTTCTACCGTTTGTACCTACAAAAGAAAAGAAAGAAAAACAAAGTAAAAAAGTTTCCAAAATTTGAATATAAAATTCAAAATTCAAATAAAAAAGAAAAAGTTTAGAGAACTTGGGTTACCTCCCAAGAAGCGCTTGATTTTAAGTCATCGACTTGACTTTTTGAAGAAGAGCTCATCAAAGAGAGGCTTTCATCCATAATAGGATTCATACAATACCATGTGACAAAGGACCTCAAGCTTAGCAAGATGTAGGAAACTTTGGCGCGTTGCTCCAACTTGACTTCGTTTCAAATGATGGGCTTGGTAGGCTTGTAAGAGTAATGTTAATGAAGGTGTTGGAGGTATTGACCACATTGAATCTTCATAGATGTGATCATAGATGATCGAAGTTGGCAACATAGGATGAGTACTAAAGACTTCTTCTTTCGATTGTGCTTACATAATCAAGTCTTGTGTCTTTTCCTCACTTAGAGAATCATCTTCGAACATCTCTAAGTGCTCCTCTCTAGGTGTCAACTCTTCAAAATGGCAATCTTGTATGTCTTTAAATAAAGCATCCATGATAGGAGTAAAAGTTATCAATTCATTAAAGTGCTCCACCGTTGCCGCCGTCCATGATTCGGTTTCCTCTACCATTATATTCAACCTCTCATATAGCATATTATCCAGCCTCTCTATACTTTGAGCAAATAAAGCCTACAATTGAGGGGATGCTTTCATCTATTGATGTTAGGTTCAAACCATAGCTCCATAGTGTTGGAATGGTCCTCCTAACCTTGGTTGCTCCAAAACAAATTCCAATTCCCAAAAAATCAAACTAGACCATGTCTTCCAACAAAAAGTAGGCTTCATCAATGGATCTTTAGTAAAAAGTGGTGGTATCATCTCAACATTTCACCCAATTTCTTATTACTCTGCATAAGCCATTAAGGAAGACTAAAAATTGACACTCTTTGGAGAAACTGTGGTAAAGAAACTCAGTTAGCAACTATTTGCACCTCTACCAAGACTAAATAAAGGCTCTAAGTGTTGTTGGGAAAAACTTAAGAGCACCCGTCGATCAAACATCTCAAAGTGCATCCATAAACAAACAAAACTCAAACAAAATTAGAAACAAAAAAGAATAAAAAAATAAAAAAATTCAAATTAATACTAGAGCTAATTAGTATCAATATTAACAAAATTAAACAAAACAATTCCCAGTAATAGAGCCAAAAACTTGTTGGGTAGAATCCACAAGTGCATGGAATCATACAAGTAATAAAGTGTACCAAAAGTATAGATATCGTTCCCACGAAGAATGTGTTTAACTTTCATTAATTACCGAAATTGTCTTATATCTAAGATTATTTAAGTAAATAATTAAAAATAAGAATAAAAACTAAAACTAATTTAACAAAATATATATAAACTAAAGGAACTCAATGATATAAAATAAAATGAAAGAAATCGCTCCAGGGGTTCAATTTCACCTAAACATGTCACTAAGCATCCATTAGTCACCTTGATTGTGTTTGTTGGAAAACAAGTACGCAATAGAATTTTAAAAATTTTAAATCATAGTAATTTCCAAATAACAAGTTTGACATGCTAGATATACAAATTAATAACAGATCTTACTAACCCCTTTTGTATACTGAAGTAGACTCGAATCCATGTAGAGAAGAATGTCTCAAAAGAGCCTCAACCAATTGATCTTCTTTGCTATTTTTTATCCATAATTGGAGTGCAGGTGAGCGCACATGAAGCCATCTTTCCTCCAGTGACTCTTCTTCTAACCACTAGAGAAGACCTAGAGCTAAGGTTCTTGATCTGAATAACTAAGAAAACTCACCCCATATTTATAGTGGTCGAGTTTGGGGTTAAACATTATCAGATTAGGCCTCAAAATTTGAATCTGGATCAACTTTAGAGTGAAATGAGTGAAAACATGTTATTAGATTTTACCTGCCGTGGTCAACCGTGATAGAAAGGCATGGTCGATCGTGCTGTTGCAAACTTCAAATCTAATTCCAAGTCCGACCTCATAGGCTTGTCTGATTGATCCAACCTCAATCAATTGGATAAATCCTATCTTATCCGACCTGGGTATCTTTTATAGAGCATCAACTTTAATTCAAATAACCCAATAGAAAAGTTATCCAATTAAAATAGTCATATATAGATAAACCCATGCAAATAAAATATTATCCGAAATAATTCAACATATTTATCTTGAATTAATTTACAAAATTAATTCAACTGATAAATTAACATGAATTATTAAATCCAATCAATTCAAATTTAAGCCAATCTAATAATTTAACATAAGTCACTAATATGTAAGAAAAAACGCCGTATCATTATAGGATTATTATGAGCTAGCAAAGAGGACCCGATGAACATATATAGATCAAGCTCCTATAATTATAAAATAATCATATCTTAGATATATATTTTATAATTATCAACTCTAAAGCTACTCCACTAAAAGCTTAGAGCTACACTTTCGATCTATATAAAATTATGAAGCTTCAATAAACAACCATCCATGACATATCACCATGTGTCACATCCCTATAGGATATTCATAATCGACGAAAGGATAAATTCTATTTTCCCTTCCTGATTATTTTTTTTCTTACATTCCATTATCACACCATTGAAATACTTACTATCCATAGAGAATATACCACTTGGTTACACCTATGTATCCAAATGGTTGAGCATTTCAGTGTTTTAATTAAAATTAACGCAAATAAGAGGATATCATTGACTCTACAAAAAGAGCTATGGATTCCATATCTAGAAATAATGAGTCTATATCAATCAAGAATTACACCTCTAACATATCAGCATGCGTACCATTATTAAGTAGGATGTCACCCTTTGGTACATTAAAAGACATAATTCAAGATAACGGCCCATTAGTCATTTCAGGATTAAAACACAACACAAATGATTGTCTAAAATGAATTGATTTGAGCAAAACTAATTATTGACTAAATCAATTCAACTTTTTGTCCTGATCCAACTCACCATCGCCTATGACAAAGAGCTAATATTTGTACTCGTGAAGTCCCACTTTGATGACCAAGACAAGTCATCTCCTATTAGGGATGTAGATAACATAACAATCTTAGCATGAATAAAGCGGCCAACTTCATTCCCTTGATTGCAAATCTTATCATTTAGACCATCACCTTTAAGATTATGTCTTCTGCATAATATGTCCATCATATGCATGATCTTAAAGGTTTAGACTGATATCTCAGACTTTTATTTGTTTATCATACATTCAACAGAAATAAACATAAAGAGGGCAATATTTAGTATATGAAAAAATAAACTCTTTATTGATAAAAATGTCTCCAAAAACATATTATATTTTACTCCTTAGGGTACCTATGTCTAACAATGTTGTCCAGTTGAATAACAGCCGAAGCTTCCTAGACTCTCCAAAAGCCATTTTCGATAGTCAATTGGAAATATCTCATATTAATTAGTAAACTATATTCCTATGTCTACTAATTAATTCGAATTCATTAGGCTCTAGGATTCCGCTAATGGCTACATAATCATAGTGAGTATTTCATATCTTGCTAAGATTATATTACTTTACGACTGGCCAAGCGCATAAATCTGTCTCCCAATAGCAATTTATGGCTTCCTAATCGACTAATTGATAATCACTAAACTAGAAGCATTAATAGCACATAGAATAAATTTGATTTTATAAAATTATATTACTTACAATCTTTCTCAAAATAATATGTTATTAGTTTTTAGGGTTATATAGATAATAATGCCTCCTAGTTTTAACAATTCATGAATATATTCCTGTGTTTGTAGAAACTACAAAGGCATCATTTGAATTTAAAGAGTAATTTTAATTTTATTTTTATGAATAGAAAAAATTAAGCAAAACAACATAATAGCTTTTGACCAATTATGAAAAATATTTTACAAAATTTAAAAATATAAACAATCCTAAAACAAAACTTCAACTTATAAAAAAAAAAAAGAAAAAAGATCTTCGTTTTTTATAACTTTAAAAATGTTAAAATATATTTTTTAAAAAATTCTTAAGGAGAAAATATATTTCAGAAACAAATTCAATCCAATTAAGGACATCTAAAAAAATTTAGGAAGGATAAAATTGAAACAAGTTTTTTATTTAATGGATGCCTTTTTCTAATTTCTAAAAACAATAGGATAAATTGAGAAATTAGTAAAACCAAAAGGAATAGTTATACAATTAATTCTTGATTTTGTTGATCTCCTTAAAGTTATTTGGGATAATAAGGGAGATAGACCAAATTTATATATGAATAAAAGTTAAAAGGACAAGTTTAAAACAAAGTTAGTAAATAGGCTAGAAAAATAGAGATGCAGATTTGTTGACTAGTTGAATTACGAAAATATCCCCACTTAAATATTAGTTATTAAATATTTTAAAAAACCCTAATTTGAAAGATCTTACGCCTCTCTCCTCCTTCTTTCTACGACTCCTCTCCCTCTTCGGTGAGGATGATGTGATGACTTTGACGAGGCATTAGTGACAATGGGACTTCGTGGTGAGGTGACGATAGTGATGGGGACTTCGTGGCGGTGTTGTGAGACTTCATCACGACGATGCTTCCTTTCGTGAGACTTCACGACAACTCATCGCATGGTTAGAGACGAGTATAGTTAGTGCCATCTCGTGAAATAGCTCTTGAGGGAAATAATCAGAATCATTAGGGAAGATGATGATCTTCTCTGGTCTCACGACGACTTTTGATGGGTAGTGAGTGGGTGTGTAGATGACTTGGCAGCAGCTCTCTCGAATCTTGACATGGACAACATGGTCGGGTACATCGTTATGTTAGAAATGTATGCCCTAAAGAGTAAAAATGTAATATATTTTTGGAGACATTTTTATCAATAAAGAATTTATTTATTATTTATATACCAAATTTTGTCTTCTTTACGTTCATATTTATTGAATGTATGTTAAGCAAATAGAAGTCTAAGACTGTTGGTCTTAACTTTTAAGAATTGGGCAAATGATGGACAGATTATGCGGAAGACATGATTCTTAAGGTGACGGTTTAAATCATAAGATCCACAATCAAAGGAATAAAGTTGCACGCTTTATTCATGCAAAGATTGTTATGTTGTCTATATCCCTAGCGGGAGATGGTTTATTTTGACCATCGGAGGTGGACTCCATGAATAAAAACATTTGCACATTGTCATATGTGACAATGTGTTGGATGGGGACATAAAGAATTGATTTGGATTAATAATTCTGTCTCGATAAATCGATTCACTTTAGACAATCATTTGTATTGTATCTTAATCCTGAGATGAATAGTGAGCCCATTGTCTTGATTGTGTCTTTCGATGTACCAAAGGGTAACATCCACATTTTATAGTGTTACGCATGCCGGTACATTAGAGGCATGACTCTTGATAGCGTAGACCTGTTATTCATAGATATGGAATCCATAGCTCCTCTTTAGGAGTAGTGATATCTTCTTATATGCATTATCCTGTAATTGAAAAACTGAAGCGCTCAACCATTTGTATACATTGGTGTAATCGAATGATATACTGTCTTTGGATGACAAGTTTTTCGATGGTGAGATAATGAAACTTAAGATAAAAATAATCAAAAAAGTAAGACAAAACTTATCCTTAAGCCGATTATGGATAATCTTATGGGGATATGATACACTATAATATGTCATGGAGACTTAGCTGTACAGGCTTTGTAATTCTATATAGCTTGAGAGTGCCGCTTTTAGCTTTTAGTGGAGTAGAGTTAGAGTTGATAATTATGAAATGTATATCTTGGATATTGGGTTTCATAATTATCTAGAGCTTAAACTATATAGGTCTATTTAGTCCCCTTTGTTAACTCACAAAAATCCTGTAACGATACGACGTGCTTTTCCAATAATTGGTGACTTATGTCAGATTTATCAAATTGGCTGAAATTTGATAAAATCAGATAATTCATGTTTGTTTATTAGTTTAATTAATTTTGTGATAAAATTAATTCAAGATAAACTTGTTGAATTATGAGGATAAGATAATTTATGTCTATTTATCGGTTGGATTAATTTTGAATTAATTCAAGATAAACTTATTAAATTATTAGGAAAATTTATTTTCCTAAAGATTATCTAGATATTACTATTTTAATCAGATAACTTCTCTATTGGGAAAAAAAGATTCACAGGGATATTTTTTCAGAGGTTTGGCAGGCCGATGTTTAAGTTTGGCTGCCAATTAAGGAAGTTCGATAGGCGGATCTGCCAAGTTCGGCCTGCCAATTGGGTGATAAAAGGATCATATGTTTTCACGTAGATTTTATCAGATTATGATCCTAGTTTGATACTGATTTAAATTTTTGAGGTCTTATCTGATAAGGACTGACTCTTGAGCCCAAGCTCTATATAAAGGGGAGTGAGTCTTTTTATTATTCGATTAGTTGAGAGATTAAGAGTGAGACTCTGTCGGTGAGACTCTAGAAACTCCCTGAGAGCTATTGTTCACAAATCATGGACTATAGCTTTGTGTTCTCTCAATTGGTTGGAAGGAGAGTCACCTGATGGAAAAGCTGAATGATGTGAGCCTACACTCACTCCGATCGTGGATAAAGAATAGCAAAGAAGGCGCATTGGTTGAGGTCATTCTGAAACATTACTTCTCTTCATTAATTGTAGGAGCTTTTCGGCACACAAAAGGTTAGTAAGATCTAGTTAATTTATGTATCTAGCATATCAAACTTGTGTTTTGAAAAATACTCTAATATAAAAATTTTTAAGATTCAGCTGCATACTATTTTTCCAACACGTCACTATCTAATGTCAAGGAGGGGGGCTGCTGTCGTAAGCTATAATAGCATGTGAGAAAATCGGTAGCATGTTTGAACGGTGTAGATAAGAAGCATTGTAGAGAGAGTGTGAGATAGGAAAACATAATTTAAACCTAATGGTGAAATAGGAAAACAAAATATTTTAAAAATTAAAATGTTCTATGATTTTTAACAGTTTGTAAATAGGTTGTTTAATTAAAAGAACTTTGAAATTTTGATCTAGTTCTTGTAATTTGCCAATTTATATTTCTCTTTTTCGCCCTTTCTAATACCATATTTGGCATGAGGGAGAAGAGGAGGGAATGAGATGAGTGGGAGGAGAGAGATAAAAGGAGAGGTCAAATCATTTGTTTGGTTGAAGAAAGAGAATGATGGGGAGGAGAAATGAAGGGATGTAGTCTCCCTCTTGACCCATCAAAGTGGATCCTTCCAATCAATCCCTTCAAATTAAGTTTTAAAAGACTACTTTATTCTTTAAATAAATTATTAACAAAAAATATAAATGTACTATATAGTAATTTTACAAATAACTATTATCAATCCTCTTAACTTTCATTCCATCCTATCAAATAACATAAAAGATTACTGCAATCTTCTCCATCCTTCCTACTCTCTCCATCCTTTCTACTCCACATCCTTCCTACCAAATGGAGTGTAAGGGACCCATTCATTGAAAGCCCATAAAAGCAGATCCAGCCTAGGCGTAGTCATGGAAAAAAATTTCTCCAATATTTTTGAAATTTCCATAATTCTGAGGCCTTGGCATATCTTTTGGGTGTAAACAAATTTCCCGATATTTATTGAAATTTTCTAGAAAAAACGAGAGAAGTAGCTTTTACACCCAAAAGATGTTTTGAGACATTAGAAATCATGAAACTTCAATAAAAATTTCATAAATATCATAGAAATATTTGTCTAGAAACCAAACTTTTGAGAAAATATTGGTTAATAATCAAAATAAATCAATAAAAATATTGACTTTTTAAAGTTGTACTGTATTGAATTTGCATAACTTTAGTCTGTATTACAATTTCAATATAACATAATAGCCCCGTTTATTTTTGTTTTTAAAATTTTTGAAAATATTTTTATATATTTTTCGAGACAAAAATTTTAAAAACACTTTTAGCACAATTCTCAAAAATTCTTATTTTTTGAAACAAAAATATTTTCATCTATTTTGAAAACAATACCAAACGACCCTAAGAATCAATATTAAGAATCAATAAAAATATTGATTTTTTAAAGTTGTTGTATATTGAATTTGTATTTCAGCCTATATCGCAATTTCAGTTTAAAACATTATTAAATAGTTTCTATAATGTTTTTTTATATTGTCATGATTTTAATATTTTTCTGTTTTTACTAAAATTTCTTTAAATTTAAAAAATATTGATATTTTTTCAATACTAGTATTTTCATTCTTGGTCCCGTCGCCTGTCGCCAACCAAAATGTTGAAGATTGTGGAAAGGGGATGTGGTAAACTCTCTGTCCTTTCACATTGTAATAAAAGGAAGAGAAAAAGCCCAAAGGAATACCCGAAAAATAATAATAAATAAACAAATATTTTCAAAGGTAATATAAAAATCAACACCACTTATTCTGTCTTCTCATTGGTGGGAATTTTGGGATAACAAAACAGGTTCCTCTTTCTTCTCTCTCTACTTTCTCTCTCTAAATGCTATTGCTCTCTCTGACCAACAACGCAAATTCCCCTCTTTCCCTCTTTAGACCCCCAAATCCGGGTCACGGGGAGAGAAAGAAGAAGAAGAGCCTTCTAGCGATAATAGGGAGAGGAGAGTCTCTGCCATGGACTCATCAGCTTCAAACGATGTCGTTCTGGGGCGCGCAGAGAAGGAGTCCATGGTTGACCCTTTCTTAGTTGAGGCTCTCCAAAATCCTCGCCACCGTCTCACCAGTAAGTATTTCGATTCTTATTTTCTCGTCAATTTGGTGCTTTTCTTGTTGAATTAGATCTCGCCTTTTTTGTGCACGAGGTTTTGTTCTTGAGATCGAATTTTCTGGAAAGAAAAAAATTCTTTTTGGTTTGAGGATTCCAAAATTCTTGATTGTGCTGATTTGATTGCGCTCGGTTTAGGGTTTGGGTGATAGAATTGTGGATTCTGGTTTTGCTAATTCCTTTGATGTCTGATCTGGGGTTTTTGAAATGACCCTTGTTTGTTTTATAGGAAAATTGACTTCAAGGTGGAGAGTATATGTGAAAATTGGAAATTTGATTTTATCTAGGAAAAAAATAGTTTGTGGGTTTTGATTTATTCAGAAATGGGAAATTGGATCCTAACGTTCGTAAGAGATAATAACCTTTTTGGTAATTTTCTAGTTCGTTTTCCTGGAAAACTATTTCATTCTTTTCCTTGTAATGATGAATAATTGTAGGTTCCTAAATGTCTTATGGTGATTTTTATTGAAGATTCTTGAGGTTATGGAAGAGTACCAATCAAAATATAATGAAGTTTGAGTTCATAAATATGGTTAAAGTCATCCTTGTGATACTTATAATGAAGTTAGTTTGATTGTGAAGACTGGCTACTTTTTTAACCTGAGTATCTCAACATTTGCTGTTTTTCTGGTGCAATTTAGTGGGACAAAGATTGCTTTTTACTGGATAGTACTAACTGTCTATGGTTGACCTTTAACTTAATTTTTTTATTTGCTATTTCTTTGCTACTGGTACTTCCTAAAATTTTGCTTGCAAGATGAGGACCTCGTATTTTCACTTGATTTTCAGTTTTCTGTAAATTCCTTTTTCGGATAAGTCTTGACACTTCACATACAAAATAATATAGCAGATCTTTGGTATTAATTCGCCAATACACTTTAAGAACAAAAAGGCCTTTGTTTTTTGTCTGTAAAAAATTCACCCCAGTAGTTTCAGAGCACAAATGCGGTTGATATGCAACTTCCAAACATGGAAGGATATTCCTGTCTTTTGATGAGGGAAAACTCGAAAGGCGAGCCTAGATTGCACATGTCATGACTAGCGATATCAAAATATGTAAGAGTTTAAATTGTTTGATGATATAATTTGTGAGAGGATTATTTTAGTCATGTTCTTTAAACATCTCTGCAACAAGTTGCTCTAAAATTGTGTGATTTGCTGATGTATTTGTTCAATCGTGTTTTGCTTTTGTGGTTTGAAACCTCTTTTTTTTTCCCTCCTCTAATGTTCGATTTCATGATGTCAGATGTCATGTAATTGTTTTATAACTTTTCTGCTTATTTTTTATTTCATAATAACTTGATCTTTATTTCTTTTCAGTTCTGAGAATGGAACTTGATATCCAAAGGTTTCTGCACAATTCTAACCAACAGCAATTTGAATTCCAACATTTTCCCACATCTTACCTTAGACTTGCTGCACACCGTGTTGCTCAACACTATTGTTTGCAAACCATGATTCAGGATAGTGCTTTTGATGGTCAAGGAAATAGGATTTTGGTGAGAAAAACATCTGAGAGCAGATATCCATCAGTGCCCTTATCTGAAATACCTGCAAAACAATTGGAAAATGATAAACCAGAGAATGTCAAATTAGTTATCAGGTCTAGGCCGAATAAAGCATCTGTAAAGGAAGTCAATGAAGTTGGGATTAAAAAAAATTCTTTTAGAAGCATGGAAGAGAGAAAGGAGGAGTATGATAGAGCGCGAGCTCGCATCTTTAGCAGCCCTAATAGTTCTGACTCAGATGACACATTGTCGCAGGCGACAGTGGATGTGAAGGCTGTAGGTTCATGCAGGGATGAGAATGAAAGTACCAGGAACTCTATTATTGACCCAGAAAAGAATTTGAGCATCAGGGATGTTAGCTCTGCATCACGAGTTGCCATTTTCAGGGATAGGGAAAAGGATCGAACTGACCCAGATTATGATCGGAGTTATGAGAGGTAAGGGGTCATTATGGCAATGATGGTTGTAGTTTTATTAAATTCAATCAAAGTCGTAGCATACTCTTGTCTTTTAACACGATAGAATTGCGGTTCATTTCTGACGTTGTTGATGGTGAAAGTCACTTAGAAGATTGAAATGATAAACTTTAAGTGGTCTCCTTATACCTTTCCTTTTGTTAATAGAAATATTGAGAGGGGTATCTTTTTTTGCTTGTTAAATGGCTTTCGGTCTTACGCATATACTTTCTTTTTAAACATTTGATTTACGTCTGATTCTTGGCTTGTTTGAAACTTGGGTACTGCAGGTATGTTAGGAATTTTCCAGCAAGTCAGAACTTCAACATGCCGCATTTGAACATGCAAAAGATTCAACCTCCATTTATGCCGTATGATCCTGTCTTCTCTCAGTTAGGTCAGATGCCCGGGACTCAAACTTCGTTGAGCTATGGGCCTCCCTCTAGCCCAGCCATGAACCCTTTCTGTGCCATGGGATTGAATCAGGCTTCCAGAGATGCTGCTTACATGCAATGGTCGACTGCTGCAGTGATGTATGCACATTCTTATGAACAGACTAGACATGCTGGTTTCCAGGTGAGCAGAACGTCCTTGATTTTTAGATTTCATAACAAATAATCTATGGGCCGTTATTTATAGCCATAGAAAATAAATGCGAGTCTAGCATTGCAAACAAGGAAATGTAAAGTCTTGGTTGTCATCATAAACTTGCATTGTGTTTTTTTTTTTTTTTTTTTTTTAAAGACAATTACCTGATCATTTGGAAATTTATCTTAAATTTTCTTTACATTACAATGAAGGTGCATGCAGGTGTCTAATATATATTTTTTGAGTCATTTCAACTACCCTGCTCCAGAACGTATAATAATGACTAGGAAAATACTTGGCATTGTCTAAAAAATCAATAGAGAAAGCAATCAACCAATGATGTTGAATTATTATTTGTACTGGGAATATACGGTATTTGATGCTTATTTGTCAAAGAGCCTCTTATCGCTTGGCTATTTTGTTGCATTGCCATTGCCACACCAAGAATGTGTCTTTCTTTTTTCTCTTTTTTGGTGGAATCCCTTCTACAGTGCATGCTACAGCTCTCCGTGATGGTTTTGAGCTGGCAGTCGTGTGTTCTGAACAGATCTAGACAGCTTTATCAGGAATTTAAAAGTTATACCACTTACACTTGAAATATATGTTCTCACTTGAAGAACATTTCCCTGTATTTTGTCAGCTATCTATGAGACTCTGCCGTATTATTTTGAGCCTTTTCGTCTGCTAGTCTTACCTTTTAATTTTCTTCTGCAGGTTCCATTCTGTCAGCAACCCTTGAGCTTCGATTATTCGCAAAACCATTTGTGACTTGTGGGGTTGGAGATTGTATAACTAGATTTACATGCCAGATGTCTTTTCTTTATACATTTTAGGACTTCTTTTGAGTTAGGTTCTTTGTTTGAGACTTGATGGTACCGACATTTATTCCAGTTTAATATGTCTTTCGTTTTCAGTAGTGTGATGATCTTGCCCGTTATTGGACATACTGTTTTTTAGCGTAATTCAAATTCACATTTATTGGACTGTCTACGTAAATCATAATCTACAGTGGTTGAGTTTGTGTCTGCATGATTTCCTCGTTTTACTTTTCTATAATCCATTCGAAGTTTCAACAGAAATTGCTGCGAATGAAGTTGAATACCTAAAACTAGCAGCAGTTAACTTGTTTACGACGTAAATAGTCTAGAGTTTCGGTGTAATTTTTCGGGGACTGTGGGATGGAAACCATAGAATTTGTACTGGGTTAAAAAAAATAAAAAATAAAAATAATAAACCATTTAGAGCTGAGAGTAACCACAGAATTTATACTGGGGTGTTAAAAGAAATGGTTTGACAGGTTCGTTAGTTTCATTTGTTTTTTATTTTTTAAATATTTAAATGTTATTCTATGTTTTTGTGATTTAGGTAAATTTTCGACTAGTAAAATACTTGAAAAAAAAAAGTTTAATATGGAATGCCTTACCCTGGAGCTTGATTATTATTATTATTTTTACAAGTAAAATAACTACTCTGACTTGTCAATCCAAACTGACCAAATAAATTGTTTAACTCTTTTTTTTGGTTCACTAACTGAGACTAGAGTTCCTAGTTTGAGTGATGAACCAATTCATATGTGTGTTTGGTGACACCTAGTTCAGATTATATTCCTCTTTCAAATTTAGCCGAAATACCCTCCTTATAGTTTAACCCGTTACATTTCAACTTTCTCGCCAATTTTTGGCATTAAAAATCATGCCGGTTATCTTTTACTTCAAACATATTCAAACACAAATTTAGATTTTATTATCTTTTCAAATTATATTCAAATGCCAATTTTGATTGTAATTTGAACGACATAAGTTACATTTTGGTTTTATTTACTTTCTCGTGAAGATTTCAAACTGGTAATAATAAATTACTGCTTTGATTTGGTTGGTTATAATTCCCTTCTAACCGATCACGAACATCCTAAGTTTACACATTCCAAGGATATGAGGATTTCATTTGGACTCCCATTTTGAAGAGAATCAACACATTTAATTTGTTAATTCAACTAAAACTTCTGGTTTTATCTACACATTTTAATGTTATATATTATTTAGAATATCAGAGAGTTCTCAGACAATTTGGGGGGAAAGATCATCAACTAAATAAAATATATATATAATTTATTTTTAATCGGTTGGTAATTTTCACAGAGAAATCAAATTTGTCCAACCTTAAACCTACAAAGAACATGTGTATGTTTGCTGCAACTTGAGGATATTTCCGAACTTGAAAAAAGAAAAAGAAAAAACAAACTAAACTAAACTAACATTAGACCGAGACAGTTTTGCTTACCCTCCCATATTATTAGTTCATTGTTGTCATCTAGACCTTGGTCATACATGACTCTTTTCACTTAAAACTCCAATACACTTATTGTAAACTTCACTGTGTCTTAAAATGCAACAATACCACTTGTGCCCAAAGCAAAAACCTATAGAAAGTTAACTAACAAAATAAAAGATTGAAAAAGAGAATAAAGAGATTTAAGGTGATTTGACATTATGCTTACTTCACGGACTGTGAATAAAGTTTTATTGGAACCGAATATTATGATTTGGGCTCCATATAAATACATATTACAAACATAGAATCGTCCAAGTTACTAAGACTAATAAACCTCCTAAAATCAAGTTATTTTCTAAATTTAAAATTGATGCAAATAAATGAAAAGAAACTATTTGATACTTTCCTTAATATGCCCCTGCAAAATAAAGCTCCTTTAGGATATTCCAATTTTATAAGAATTTTGTTTCTTTCTTACCTCTTTTTTTTTTTGTGAAAAATAAAGACTAGATGATAGTTGCACAGGGATGAGAGTCAGGGTCGCATGCGCACAAGGAATGGATGTCAATGGCCAAGGGCGCAAGGGGCGTAGAGAATGGGCGCAAAGGTCCCAAGAACGGCGCATGAGAACTGTTGAAGACACATTTTGGGGAATAGAGGTGCATGGCCAGGTGGTTTGGACGCATACGGCTTGGGGATTAGAGGCACACATCCAATGATAAAGAAAGGGAGAGAAAATAGAAGTGTAGCCATAACAATATTTAAATCAAAAGAAAAAGAGGTGTAGGGATTTAGTGTCCTTAAATAGATAAGAGTGTTTTAGCCACGGAGGATCATGAATTTGTTTTAGCATGAAGCTTTAATGCCATATAGAAAATTAAATAAGAAAATAAAAAATGAAGAAAAAAACACATAGAGATTTAAATAGTTTTGGCAACACGCTTACATCTTTGTAGACAATGATTAATTGGTAATTTGTATAATAAGTTGGGCTCTATATATGTACATGTTACAAGCGCATAGTCAGATAAATTATCAAGACTGATAAATATCATAAAATAAAGTTATTTCCCAATTAGAAATTGATAAGAAAATCACGTAATTTTTTTGCTGCTAATCTTAGAAAGTTGAGGTTTTCCCATCAACAATAAAAATTGGTATTGTTTATGCTTTAATGTGGTAGAGTGTGGAGTTGTATTTAATTTTTATTCTTTATAGTTTAGTGTGTTTTAAATTAATATGAACTCTTTTCGAACAACAACACTACTAACGACAATAAAAATATATTGTTAATGCGTTCACAAAAAATAAAATAAAAAATAAAAAATAAAATTTAATAATAATACATTGATTTGCAAAAAAAAATATCCACTACAACGCATTGTGAAAATAAAGGTTAGAAGCTGCTAAGCTTTCATTCAAAAATGATAAACAAAACTTGATATTTTAGTTTTGTCTGTTAGTGATAAATTTAAACGTTTGAACATTTTTGTAAATGGGATGTCTATTACCACAACATATTCTATTTTTTACGCTCTCCTTCTTATGCCGCACTTCATGTTACTTGTTAGCCTCTTAAATTACCCCCCCCCCCCCCCCCCCCCCCCCCAAAAAAAAAAAAATTCCGTACACTTAATACAAATTTTTCCTTTTTCTACCTGCCCACCAACCAACCAAACTTACATGATAGTTCAAAGAAAAACATGATTAGATATAGATGAAGCATTAAAAAGGCATTTTGAATTAAAGTTATAAATTACAACAAAGTTTCAGTGTCAAATCACACATAAAATCCAAGGAATACAGATACTAGGAACCCTAAAATACAATGAAACTATATAAGTGTTGTATCATTTACTGAACCTAAAGCCACAGCCCAGAAAAAAACATAAACATAGGTTCACCCAAAAACAATGCTCAATTCAATTTCCTTGATAACCCTGAGAGGCCAATTTATAGAGGCAAGAGACCCCTGCCTGTTTTTTTTTCAGCAGGTTCAATCAAGAATTAAAAAACAAAATCAGTGGGGGTTTGACGTTTTTGTTCGTACCTTAACTTTTCATTTGACATTTTTGTTCACACCAACAACAATTTATAGGTTTTATTCCTAAATTAGCGGCGGTTCATGTTACGCCCCGGAGTACGGGAGGTGACGTGGTGGATTATTTAAATTAATTAAAAGAGTATTCAATTAAAATCAAGAGTTTAGGGGTTCGAATTAAACATAAAATGTGAAAATTTAAAGAAAGCCATTGCATGAATAGTTAATATTAAAGAATGAACATGGCGAGTATGGGTCCCACAGACCCACAACTTGTGCACACACGTGGTACTAACAATATCATAAATACAATCACAGTCCAGATACAAATAAAGTTAAAATCTTACATGCCTTGACTAAAATAATACAAACAAATTTACTAATCCCTCTATTGCTCCTGGGTCCTGTCCGTTGAATCTTCTCCAAACCTAAACAGAAAACCACCTAGAGGGGGAAATTTAAAACAAATAAAACGTGAGCGAAAGGCTCAGTAGGACTATGTTTTATAAAGTAATTAATTTAAAGAAACATTTCATTATTTAGGAATTATTTAAAAAAACCTTAAATGAATAAATAAATAAATTTGAGTAAAACCGTTCTTATCTAAAACAGCTTACTCGAACAACCAGAAATATCATTTTCTTTTTCCTAGGCAAACCATAATAACATCACCACCGTAGTGGCCCAGTTGGGTTTCGGGACCTGCCCCCAAGGTCGATTGCTACATGACCCGATCTCTGATATGGCATCATGCCTATATGTTTATTATCATCATCATTCAAAACCCAATTACTGAGTGTTGTCGTTTTACATTCATTATGAAGTTTATTTCAGTTCACGGTATATTAAAATATAACCGATAATTTCATTTTCAAACAACCGTTGAAAATATTTTAATAGAAATCCTTTTCAAAGCCAAATCATTTTGAAACTAGGCTACCAAGGAATAGGGTAGAAGTCCTACCTCAATACTCGTGCCGGTGCCCCACATCGTAATCCCCGTCCGCTATATGTTAGCTCCGCGGAGCCACGAACGATCCTAGATACAAACTAAGTCGATCAATATCTAGTTCGAGACATTCTATGTTACTAAACCATTTTATGATGTCCTAGTGTGCCATTTGTATATTTAAAATCATTCTATAAGGTTGAAATTTAAATCAGGGTTCAAAACAGTAAAAACGGGTGAAAAATCACAAAATTTCCATGCTTCGGCCGGCCGAACTGCACAGTTCGGCCTGCCAGAAGCCAAGTTCGGTCGGCCGAACATTCCCAGGTTCGGCCTGCCAGACGAAAGAACACCGGCCTACCGATCCCTTATTCCGGCCTACCAAACACACAGCTAGGCCTGTCGAACTGGGAAAACCCAGAAATCCAGCCACGGCTTTTTCGATCCCCAAAACCCAAATCTTGATTTTAACCTATTTTTCTCAAATCCCAGGCATGGAAAACAATCATAGTTGATAGAAAAGCATAGTAGAACACATTTGAACTCATTTAAACAAGATTTAAACTCAAAAATCTTAAAAATCTAAAAATGAGAAAATGGGGAGAAAAATGAAAAATCTTGAATCCAATCCATTTTTCTTCAATCCAAGCTTAAATTCTAGTTGTTCTAAGTTCATTTAACTCAAATCCAAGGTTTTCTAAGCTCAAACAAACCTAGATTTCAAAAATGCATAAAATTGAAAATTTTGTAAAAAGTTTAGAAATTTCAAAACTAACCTCGAATCGAAGCTTCAATCCGCGTTCTCGGTTACCAAATCACGTCCCCGAGCCTCTTCCTTGCTAACCCGAAGCTTGGACTCGAATTTGATTCAAAAATTTGAGAGAGAGGTAGAGAGAGAAGAGCGGAGCCAAGAGAGATAAAGAGGGAGAGAGAGAGAGTGAGCAGAGTGAAGAGAGAAAGAGGGAGAGGAAGAGAATAAATAGAGAAAATCGGTGAGCGGTTTTACGGTGCGAAACCATGTGCCACCCACGGTTTTGTAAAACGGAGTATTTTTAACATTTTACAAATTGTTGTGTTTTAAAACTCAAAACATCATTTTAAAACAATATGAAATCATTTGAATTCACCAAATTAACAAAACAACCAAAAGTTCAAAATCCAACCAAGTAATCAAATTAATGTTGAAACATTAATTATGGCACACTAATTCATCATTTATATTACAATAACATTAAATAAATTTCGGAGCGTTACAACTCTCCACCCCTGAAAGAAATTTCGCCCTCGAAATTTACATCTCATATCTGAAACAAAACAAATGCGGATACAATTTCTGCATACCCGACTCTAGTTCCCAGGTGGCCTCATCAATCCCATGATGCTGCCACACGACCTTTACCAACGGTATCTCACGACGACGCAAACTAATCACCTTCCGGTCGATGATCTGAATCGGCACTTCTCCATACGTCGTATCCTCTCGAACCTGCACATCGCGAAATGAAACTATCTTACCCTGCTCAGGCAGAAACTTCCTAAGCATCGATACATGAAACACATCATGAACATGAGAAAGTTCGGGCAGAAGATCAAGCCGATAAGCAACCACACCAATACGCTGAGTGATCTCGAACGACCCAATGTACCTCGGAGCGAGCTTCCTACTCACCCCGAACCGTGTAGTTCCCTTACAAGGTGATACCCTCAAGAGAACGAAATCTCCAACCGCGAACTCTAAGGGTCTACGTCTCCTATCCACATAACTCTTCTGTCGACTATGAGCTGCCCTCAATCGATCTCAAATCACCGCGACTTTCTCGTTACTATCACGGATTTCATCCGGCCCAAGAATAATCCTATCTTCCTGCTTGGCCCAACACACAGGTGACCGACACGGTCGCCCATACAACGCCTTAAACGGTGCCATACCAATACTCGCCTGATAGCTATTGTTGTATGCGAACTCCGCTAGATGCAAACATTGCTTCCAATTCCCGCCAAAGTCCAACGCACAGGCACGCAACATATCCTCGAGAATCTGAATAACCCGCTCAGACTTCCCATCAGACTGAGGATGAAACGCCGTGCTGAAGTTCAAATCCGTACCTAAAGCCTCCTGAAAACTCCTCTAGTACTTAGCATTAAACCTGGTGTCTCGATCAGAGGTGATGGACAAAGGAACTCCATGCAACCTCACAATGTTCTGCAGATACGAATCCCCGAGAATCTTCCTCGAACACGTCGACCTAAACGGAATGAAATGCATCGATTTCGTCAACCTGTCGACCATGATCCAAACTGCATCATGCCGCTGCTCTGTCCTCAGCAAACCTGTGAGAAAATCCATCGTCACATGCTCCCATTTCCACCCTGGAATAGGTAGCAGCTGAAGCTGACTTGCAGGCTTCTGATGCTCGGCTTTCACCTGAAGACACGTCGAACACTTGGCCACGTACTCTCAAACATCTTTCTTCATGCCTCTCCACCAATACTGCCTCTTCAAATCGCGATACATCTTTGTGCTCCCCAGATGAATAGAGAACTGAGACCTATGAGCTTTGTCCAAAACGACTTTCGTCACCTCGGCGATAGCTGAAACTGCAAGACGCTCTCGGAAATACAAAGATCCATCTGCATGCATGCTCCATTCTTCAAACTGCTCCCCATTTAGAATCCACGACCAAATCCCCTGCAAATGCCGATCCTGCCACTGACTTTGCTTCACCATCCGAGCAAGAGCTGGAGTCGCTTCTGTTAGACACGTATGTCCTAAGGAGTAAAAATGTAATACGTTTTTGGAGACATTTTTATCAATAAAGAATTTATTCATTTATATATGCCAAATCTTGTCCTCTTTATGTTCATATTTATTGAATGTATGATAAGCAAACAGTAGTATGAGGCTATCAGTCTAAACCTTAAGAATTGGGCATATGATGGGATGATTATGCGGTAGACACGATTCTTAAGGTGATGGTCTAAAACATATGATCCGCAATCAAGGGAATAAAGTTGGGCGCTTTATTCATGTAAAGATTGTTATGTTGTCTATATCCCTTTTGGGAGATGGTTTGTCTTGGCCATCGAAGTTGGACTCCATGAATAGAAACATTGGCACGTTGTCATAGGTGACGATGTGTTGGATCAGGATATAAAATGAATTGATTTGGATTAATAATTCTGTCTTGGCAAATCGATTCACTTTAGACAGTCATTTGTATTGTATCTTAATTCTGAGATGAATAGTGGGCCCGTTATCTCGACTTGTGTCTTTTGATGTACCAATGGGTGACTCCCACATCTCTATAGTGGTATGCATGCTGGTACATTGGAGGCATGACTCTTGATAGCGTAGACTTGTTATTCATAGATATGGAATCCATAGCTCCTCTTTAGGAGTAATGATATCCTCTTATATGCGTTGTCCTGTAATTGAAAAACTAGAGCACTCAACCATTTGGATACATAGGTGTAACCGAATGGTATACTATCTTTAGATGGTAAGTTTTCTAATGGTGAGACAATGGAATGTAAGATAAAAATAATCGGGAAGGTAAGACAGAACTTGTCCTTAAGCCGATTATGGATTATTATATGGGGATACGATGCACTATGATATGTCATGGAGACTTAGCTACACGAGCTTCGTAATTCGATAAAGTTCGAGAGTGCAGCTCCAAGCTTTTAGTGGAGTAGCATTGGAGTTGATAATTGTGAAATGTATATCTGGGATATTGGGTTTCATAATTATCATGAGCTTGAACTTTATAGGTCTATTTTGGACCCCTTTGCTAGCTCGCAAAATCCTGTAACGACACGACGTGCTTTTCCAATTATTGGTGACTTATGTCGGATTTATCAGATTGGTTTAAAACTTGTAAGAATCAAATAATTCATGTCTGTTTATCAGTTGAATTAATTTTGTAAGAAATTAGTTCAAGATAAACTTGTTGAATTATTGCGATCAGATAATTCTTGTCTGTTTATCGGTTGATTTAATTTGTGGACAAATTAGATCAAGATAAACTTGTAGAATTATTGTGAATTGATTTATTTTCTTAGAGATTATCTTGATAAAGTTTGTTTTGATCAGATAACTTCTCTATTGGGTTATTTGAATCAAGACTGAGATTTTATCCTTTAGAATCTCGGGTGAAAAATAAAAGATTCGCGGAGATTTTTTCTCGGGAGTTCGGCCTACCAGATGAGGTGTTCGGCCTGCCGATCAGACAGTTCGGCCTACCGATCAGCAGGAGATAAGATTACGCGTTTTCACGCGGATCTTATTAGATATTGATCCGAACTTGATTCTGTTTCGAGTTTTTGAGACCTAATCTGATATAGACTGACCCCAGGACTAATAGCTATATAAAGGGAGTGAGTCTCATGATTTACTCAGATCAATAGAGATCAATTTGAGAGATTAAGAGTGATACTCTTCTAGTGAGCATCTAAAAACTCCCTAAGAGCTTTTGTGCACAAATCACGAACACTAGCTTTGGGTTCTCTCTGTTGGTTAGAATGAGAGTTACCGGTGGAAGAGCTATATGTGTGAGCCCACACTTACTCCGGTTGTGGATAGAGAATAGCAAAGAAGACCAGTTGGTTGAGGCTCTTCTGGAACGTTACTTCTCTACACGGATTGTGGAGGTTCTTCGGCACATTGAGGTTAGTAAGATCTGTCTAATTTTTACATGTAACATGTCAAACTTGTGTTTTGAAAATTACTCTGATGAAAATTTTTTTAAAAAAAAATTCGCTGTGCACTTTGTTTCCAACAATTGGTATCAGAGCCGAGGTTTTTACATAAATTTGCAAGTTTGTGATTATGTTATATGCATAAATTTTGTGATCTTAATCTCTCCTATGCTTGAATTGAATTTTATAAAGAGATGGCACTCTAGGTTTCTATATAATATATATGTTGTCATAGATTATGTGGTGAATGTTTATTAATTAATTATGGTTGATTAAATCATAGTTTAATTATTAATTAATTAATTAATTAATTAATTAATTCATACCGGTTATGGTTCCTTAGAGGTTAGAATGTGTATCTAGGTTTTTCATGTAATTAGATGGCGGACTATCATCTCCGTCTAGGAATTGTTATTTAATTTTTCATTTGTAAGTATTTTGTAATTAAATAATTATTCGGAGAAGACGGATCGAGAACTCGGATCTAGAAGATTGATGATGGCGCCTCCAGGTATTTCCTGAGTCTCTAATTTTATGTTTTTGAATTGTTTAAAATAAAATTGATGAATTGCATTAAAATTGTATTTTCTGGATTGAGGGTTTTCTGCTCAGTCAGCATGCCGGACCTCACAGTTCGGCAGGCCGGAGGTCACGGATCGGCAGGCCGGACGTATGGTCCGACAGGCCGACAATGGGGCAAAAAATTTGGTGCTCTGCCGGTAGGCTGAAGTTTCAGTTCGGCTGGCCGAACCTGCATAGGTCGGCAGGCCGATGTATCAGATCGGTAGGCTGATTGAGCAAGACCCGCAGGCCAATCACCCAGATCGGCCTACCGATCAAGAGCTGCCGAGTATCCAGAAAAGGTGCAATTTTTCCGATATAGTTTTAATTTTATTTTTGAGATGATTCTGAGAAACATTAAATTTGGATATGACCGAAAATATGAAATATTTGATTCATATAGGATTAAAGACTTGAAGATGGATATTACATAAAGAAGGATACAGCTTGAGGATTCAAGGATGAAGAATCGATAAATGTCTCGATTATTCTCTTGTAATCTTAGTTTTCTATTCTCTAGGGTGGAACCATAATATTACGGTTATTATTATTTTGCTTGTAGCTTTGCTTGATTGCTTTGCTTGTCTGCATTATAATATGATTTACCATGTATATTGATAACATGTCATATAGAATAGGGAGTGCCGCTCATATTAAAATTGTTCATGCATAATTTTAAAATAAAACCTTGACTTCAAAAGATTAAGTGGGAGAAGGTTTTCGAAGAGAGGACCTAAGGCCTCCATCGTTGGTCCATATGAAGAACATGGTGGTCCCGACGCCTAGGAAGGGATTTCTATCATGTACCAGATTGGATCTCTAAAATGATAAGGTATTTTAGTATGATTTATGGTTGCACACCCCTAGGTGGTGATTATAAATCACGGATAAAATATTGAAACGGTGGTTATACACTCACGTTAATTTTATTATTAACCTCCCCTAGGAGCTCTGTTAATAAAATTAATGGCCAAAGAAACGATTATTAGTATATGCTGGATCATACGGGTCCTGGATGGCATATATTAATCAGGAGGGGATCCGTGTTCTTGATTGAATTTGGCATGACTCCCCTAGGAGCTTGTTGAATTCTGAGTTGGGAATTATCGTTGTAAGGTTGTGATATTTTCAAGGTTTTGACACATAAACGCATTTGTATTATTTTACATGATTGTGTTATCTTACTAAATTATTATATATGTTTGCTTATGTTTGGTATATGATTCTTTATTATAGATTGAAAATGTCTAAAAACGCTTTATCATCGATACTTGACAAAAACCAATTAATCGGTGAGAACTATAATGATTGGAAACGGAACCTGGACATCGTCCTTTCCTTTGAGAAACTGAAATATGTTCTGACAACTCCTTGTCCTCCCGAGCCTACGGGAGACTCAAGTAATGAGCAATTCCAAGCGTACGACCGCTGGAAAGATGCTAATGATCAGGCCCACTGCTATGTTATGGCTAGCATGAACAACGTGCTGCAGGCTCAACATCAAGATTATGAGACTGCGAAGCAGATCTTGGATAATCTTAAGGACATGTTTGGAGGCCAGGCCATAACAAAGCGGCAAGGGGCGCTTCGGAAACTCTTAAACTATAGACAGAGATCGGGGACATCTGTAAAGGAGCACATGATGTTGGTCATGGGTTACCTCGCTGAGGCACAAACCAATGGAGCCGACATCGATGCTGAAACTCAGATGACTATGGTCTTTGAGACTCTGTCTAAGGAATTTATTCCATTTAGAGCTACTTTTAATTTGAGCAATAGACGGGATATGACCTTGACAGAACTGATGAAACAGTTACAGGAGTTTGAACTGCTGATCAGGGAGTCTCCTGCTGGTGGAGAGGCCAATATGGTAGCTGCTTCTGGTTCCAATTCTAACTCTGGAAATGGAAAGAAGCAACGGGCCAAAAGTGGGAAGTCTTCTATTCCTGTTGCTACCAAGAGCAAGAAGAAGAAGAAGAAGAACCCAAAGAAGCTTAAGTGCTTCTTCTGTGGTAAGGTCGGGCATATAAAGAAGCATTGCAAGGACTTCCTTTCCAAGGGAGGTATGTGTGATCTTCTATATTTAGAAACTTGTTTGGTTGAGGAATCCAGTGATGTCTGGGTCATAGATTCCGGTGCAACTAATCATGTTTGTGTTTCTCCGCAGGGATTCAAAGAAACAAGAAGTCTACTTCGTGAAGACTTAACGCTTCGGATGGGCGATGGATTCTTGGTCTCAGTGGAAGCAGTGGGAGATTTCCATCTTTATTTTGATAATTATAGGAATTTAATTTTGCAAGACTGTTTTTATGTTCCTAAATTTAAAAGGAATTTAATTTCTGTATCTTCTTTATTTAAAGACTCCTACGTGGTATCTTTGTTAGACATGTATGCTCTAAGGAGTAAAAATGTAATACGTTTTTGGAGACATTTTTATCAATAAAGAATTTATTCATTTATATATACCAAATATTGTCCTCTTTACGTTCATATTTGTTGAATGTATGATAAGCAAACAGTAGTCTGAGACTGTCAGTCAAAACCTTAAGAGTTGGGCATATGATTGACTGATTATGCAGAAGACACGATTCTTAAGGTGACGGTCTAAAACATATGATCCGCAATCGAGGGAATAAAGTTGGGCGCTTTATTCATGTAAAGATTGTTATGTTGTCTATATCCCTTTTGGGAGATGGTTTGTCTTGACCATCGGAGTTGGACTCCATGAATAGAAACATTGGCACGTTGTCATAGGTGACGATGTGTTGGATCGGGACATAAAGTGAAATGATTTGGATTAATAATTCTGTCTTGGCAAATCGATTCACTTTAGACAATCATTTGTATTGCATCTTAATCCTGAGATGAATAATGGGCCCGTTGTCTCGACTTGTGTCTTTTGATGTACCAATGGGTGACTCCCACATCTCTATAGTGGCATGCATGCCGGTATGTTAGAGGCATGACTCTTGGTAGCGTAGACTTGTTATTCATAGATATGGAATCCATAGCTCCTCTTTAGGAGTAATGATATCCTCTTATATGCGTTGTCCTGTAATTGGAAAACTGGAGCGCTCAACCATTTGGATACATAGGTGTAACCGAATGGTATACTATCTTTGGATGGTAAGTTTTCTAATGGTGAGACAATGGAACGTAAGATAAAAATAATCGGGAAGGTAAGACAGAACTTGTCCTTAAGCCGATTATGGATTATCATATGGGGATACGATACACTATGATATGTCATGGAGACTAGGCTACACGAGCTTCGTAATTCTATAAAGTTCGAGAGTGCAGCTCCAAGCTTTTAGTGGAGTAGCGTTGGAGTTGATAATTGTGAAATGTATATCTGGGATATTGGGTTTCATAATTATCATGAGCTTGAACTTTATAGGTCCATTTTGGTCCCCTTTGTTAGCTCACAAAATCCTGTAACGACACGGCGTGCTTTTTCAGTAATTGGTGACTTATGTCGGATTTATCAGATTGGTTTAAAATTTGTAAGAATCAAATAATTCATGTCTGTTTATCGGTTGAATTAATTATGTAAGAAATTAGTTCAAGATGAACTTGTTGAATTATGGCGTTCGGATAATTCTTGTCTGTTTATCGGTTGTTTTAATTTTGGACAATTAGAACAAGATAAACTTGTAGAATTATTGTGAATTGATTTATTTTCTTAGAGATTATCTTGATAAAGTTTGTTTTGATCAGATATCTTTTCTATTGGGCTATTTGAATCAAAACTGAGACTTTATCCTTTAGAATCTCGGGTGGAAAATAAAAGATTCGCGGAGATATTTTCTCGGCAGTTCGGCCTGCCTATCAGAAAGTTCGGCCTGCCTATCACACAGTTCGGCATGCCGACCGCGACAGTTAAGATTACGCGTTTTTCACGCGTATCTTATCAGATATTGATCCGAACTTGATTCTGTTTCGTTTTTTGAGACCTAATCTGATATGGACTGACCCCAAGGACCAATAGGTATAAAAAGGGAGTGAGTCTAATGATTTACTCAGATCAATTTAAGAGATTAAGATTACGGGAGATAAGATTACGCGTTTTCACGCGGATCTTATTAGATATTGATCCGAACTTGATTCTGTTTCGAGTTTTTGAGACCTAATCTGATATAGACTGACCCCAGGACTAATAGCTATATAAAGGGAGTGAGTCTCATGATTTACTCAGATCAATAGAGATCAATTTGAGAGATTAAGAGTGATACTCTTCTAGTGAGCATCTGAAATCTCCCTGAGAGATTTTGTTCACAAATCACGAACACTAGCTTTGGGTTCTCTCTATTGGTTGGAAGGAGAGTCACCGGTGGAAGAGCTGTACGTGTGAGCCCACACTCACTCCGGTTATGGATAGAGAATAGCAAAGAAGACCAGTTGGTTGAGGCTCTTCTGGAACGTTACTTCTCTACACAGGTCGCGGAGGTTCTTCGGCACACTGAGGTTAGTAAGATCTGTTTAATTTATACATATAACATGTCAAACTTGTGTTTTGGAAAATACTCTGATGAAAAATTTTTAAAATTCCGCTGCGCACTTTGTTTCCAACAATTGGTATCAGAGCCGAGGTTTTTACATAAATTTGCAAGTTTGTGATCATGTTATATGCATAAATTTTGTGATCTTAATCTCTCCTATGCTTGAATTGAATTTTATAGAGAGATGGCACTCTAGGTTTCTATATAATATATATGTTGTCATGGATTATGTGGTGAATGTTTATTAATTAATTATGGTTGATTAAATTGTTGTTTAATTATTTATTAATTAATTAATACCGGTTATGGTTCCTTAGAGGTTAGAATGTGTATCTAAGTTTTTTCAAGTAATTAGATGGCGGACTATCATCTCCGTCTAGGAATTATTATTTAATTTTTAATTTGTAAGAATTTTGTAATTAAATAATTATTCGGAGAAGACGGAACGAGAAGTCGGAACTTAAAGATTCATGATGGCGCCTCCAGGTATTTCCTGAGTCTCTAATTTTATGTTTTTGAATTGTTGAAAATAAAATTGATGAATTGCATTAAAATTGTATTTTCTGGATTGAGGGTTTTCTGCTCGGTCGGCATGCCGGACCTCACAGTTCGGCAGGCCGAAGGTCACAGATCGGCAGGCCGGACGTACGGTCCGGCAGGCCGACAGTGGGGCAGAAATTTTGGTGCTCTGCCGGCAGGCCGAACCTTCATGTTCGGCAGGCCGAACCACCATGATCGGCAGACCGATCACCCAGATCGGCCTGCCGACCGAGAGCAGCCAAGTGTCCAGAAAAGGTGCAATTTTTTGGTGCAGTTTTAATTTTATTTTTGGGACGATTCTGAGAAACATTAAATTTGGATATGACCGGAAATATGAAGTGTTCGATTCATACGGGATTGAGGACTTGAAGATGGATATTACATGAAGAAGGATACAGCTTGAGGATTCAAGGATGAAGAATCGATAAATGTCTCGATTATTCTCTTGTAATCTTATTTTTCTATTCTCTAGGGTGGAACCATAATATTACGGTTATTATTATTATTATGCTTGTAGCTTTGCTTGATTGCTTTGCTTGTCTGCATTATAATATGATTTACCATGTATATTGATAACATGTCATATAGAATAGGGAGTGCCGCTCATATTAAAATTGTTCATGCATAATTTTAAAATAAAACCTTGACTTCAAAAGATTGAGTGGGAGAAGGTTTTCGAAGAGAGAACCTAAGGCCTCCATCGTTGGTCCATAGGAAGAACATGATGGTCCCAACCCCTAGGAAGGGATTTCTATCATGTACCAGATTGGATCTCTGAAAGGATAAGGTATTTTAGTATGATTTATGGTTGCACACCCCTAGGTGGTGATTATAAATCATGGATAAAATATTAAAACGGTGGTTATACACTCACGTTAATTTTATTATTAACCTCCCCTAGGAGCTCTGTTAATAAAATTAATGGCCAAAGAAACGATTATTAGTATATGCTGGATCATACGGGTCCTGGATGGCATATATTAATCAGGAGGGGATCCGTGTTCCTGATTGAATTTGGCATGACTCCCCTAGGAGCTTGTTGAATTCTGAGTTGGGAATTATCGTTGTAAGGTTGTGATATTTTCAAGGTTTTGACACATAAACACATTTGTATGATTTTACATGATTGTGTTATCTTACTAAATTATTATATATGTTTGCTTATGTTTGGTATATGACTCTTTATTGTAGATTGAAAATGTCTAAAAACGCTTTATCATCGATACTTGACAAAAACCAATTAACCGGTGAGAACTATAATGATTGGAAACGGAACCTGGACATCGTCCTTTCCTTTGAGAAACTGAAATATGTTCTGACAACTCCTTGTCCTCCCGAGCCTACGGGAGACTCAAGTAATGAGCAATTCCAAGCGTACGACCGCTGGAAAGATGCTAATGATCAGGCCAGCTGCTATGTTATGGCTAGCATGAATAACGTGCTGCAGGCTCAACATCAGGATTATGAGACTTCGAAGCAGATCTTGGATAATCTTGAGGACATGTTTGGAGGCCAGGCCATAACAAAGCGGCAAGGGGCGCTTCGAAAACTCTTAAACTGTAGACAGAGACCGGGGAGATCTGTAAAGGAGCACATGATGTTGGTCATGGGTTACCTCGCTGAGGCTCAAACCAATGGAGCCGACATCGATGCTGAAACTCAGATGACTATGGTCTTTGAGACTCTGTCTAAGGAATTTATTCCGTTTAGAGCTACTTTTAATCTAAGCAATAGACGGGATATGACCTTGACAGAGCTGATGAAACAGTTACAAGAGTTTGAACTGCTGATCAGGGAGTCTCCTGCTGGTGGAGAGGCCAATATGGTAGCTGCTTCTGGTTCCAATCCTAACTCTGGGAATGGAAAGAAGCAACGGGCCAAAAGTGGGAAGTCTTCTATTCCTATTGCTACCAAGAGCAAGAAGAAGAAGAAGAAGAACCCAAAGAAGCTTAAGTGCTTCTTTTGTGGTAAGGTCGGGCATATAAAGAAGCATTGCAAGGACTTCCTTTCCAAGGGAGGTAGGTGTGATCTTCTATATTTAGAAACTTGTTTGGTTGAGGAATCCAGTGACATCTGGGTCATAGATTCCGGTGCAACTAATCATGTTTGTGTTTCTCTACAGGGATTCAAAGAAACGAGAAGTCTACTTCGTGAAGACTTAACGCTTCGGATGGGCGATGGATCCTTGGTCTCAGCGGAAGCAGTGGGAGATGTCCATCTTTATTTTGATAATTATAGGAGTTTAATTTTGCGAGATTGTTTTTATGTTCCTAAATTTAAAAGGAATTTAATTTCTGTATCTTCTTTGTTTAAAGACTCCTACGTGGTATCTTTTAATGAAAAAGTGGTGATTCGTAAAAACAAATCTTTTATCTGTTCTGGATGGATGCAAAATAATCTATATTTTATCAAACCTAAGATGGACCTATTGCTTAATGCTGAGATAAATGATATTGACTCAAAAAGACTTAAAACTTCTCACTCTAATAAGACTTATCTTTGGCATTTGCGCCTTGGCCATATTAACCTGAATAGGATTCAAAGGTTGGTAAGGGATGGACCTTTAAGTTACTTAAAGGTGGAATCTATACCTCAATGTGAGTCTTGTTTGGAGGGTAAAATGACCAAAAGACCATACGGGTCTAAGGGCAATAGGGCCGAAGGGGTTCTAGAACTTGTGCATAGTGATGTTTGCGGACCGATGAACATCCGGGCACGAGGAGGGTATGAGTACTTCGTTACTTTTATTGACGATTACTCAAGATATGGGTATGTGTACCTAATGCACCACAAAAGCGAAACTTATGATAAGTTCAGGGAGTTTCGGGCTGAAGTGGAAAAGCAATTGGGTAGACCCATAAAGGCACTTCGATCTGATCGAGGTGGGGAATACCTTTCTGATGAGTTCTTGGGACACTTGTTAGAGAATGGGATTTTATCCCATTTGACTGCGCCGGGTACTCCGCAGCAGAATGGCATAGCAGAGAGAAGGAATAGGACTTTGTTGGACATGATTCGGTCCATGATGAGTTATTCATCATTGCCTTTATCCTTTTGGGGATATGCACTACAAACCGCATGTTACCTTTTGAACAATGTGCCTTCAAAATCGGTCCCTAAAACTCCTCACGAGTTGTGGACAAGACGGAAGACATCCTTAAACCATATTCGCATATGGGGATGTCCAGCTCATGTCCTGTTTAAGGATCCGAATAAGTTGGAAGCACGTTCAGAAGTTTGCGTGTTTGTAGGATATCCAAAAGGGACTAAAGGGGGTTATTTTTATAACCCAAAGGAAAATAAAGTCGTGGTTTCAACTAATGCAACTTTCCTTGAGGAGAGTTACATGAACGACTTTAAACCTCAAAGCAAAGTGGTGCTTGAGGAGTTGAGGGGTAATCCGTTTACTCCGGAGGTTCCGAACGAAACCATTCCGATCGGTGTAGAAAAACCAAACAAACCTGAACAACAACCTCAGGGGCTTCGGCGTAGTGGGAGGATCGGGTGTCAACCTGAAAGGTATATGTTTAATGGGGAAGTCTTTTTGGCTGAACCGGATGAACATGACAGGGATCCTTATACTTACGCAGAAGCTATGGAGGATGTTGATTCAAGACTCTGGACAGAGGCCATGAACATAGAGATGAAGTCTATGGAGACTAATCGGGTCTGGGAGCTTGTGGATCTTCCCGAAGGGTTAAAACCCATAGGGTGTAAGTGGATCTACAAGAGAAAAAGGGGAGTGGATGGAAAGGTCAAAACCATTAAGGCTAGACTGGTAGCTAAGGGTTATACGCAAAAGGAAGGAATCGATTATGAGGAAACCTTTTCGCCTGTAGCCATGCTTAAGTCCATCCGGATTCTCTTGTCCATAGCTGCCGCTCTCGACTACGAGATTTGGCAGATGGATGTCAAGACGGCTTTTCTGAATGGCTATCTTGATGAGTCCATTTATATGGAACAACCAGACGGGTTTAAGGTCGCGGGTCAAGAGGGTAAGGTTTGTAAGTTGCTAAAGTCTATTTATGGACTTAAGCAGGCTTCTCGTTCTTGGAACATAAGATTTGATCAAGTGATCAAGACTTATGGGTTCTCACAAAATGTGGATGAGCCATGTGTTTACAAACACATTAAGAATGGGAAGGTGGTTTTTCTACTACTCTATGTAGATGACATTCTGCTAATTGGCAATGATGTTGGGGCGTTGTCATCGGTCAAATTATGGTTGACCAAGCAGTTTGACATGAAGGACTTAGGTGAGGCTAATTTTGTTCTCGGTATCCAGATCTTTCGGGATAGGAAGAACAAAATGATAGCTTTGTCACAGGCTGGCTACATAGATAAAATTCTCAGGAGGTTTGCAATGCAGGATTCCAAGAAAGGTGGGCAACCATCTAGGTCTGGAATTACTCTTTCTAAGAAAGACTCTCCAAAGTCTTATGAAGAAAGAGAATACATGAAGAAGGTGCCTTATGCTTCGGCAGTGGGCAGTCTCATGTATGCCATGCTTTGCACTCGACCGGATATTAGCTATGCGGTCGGGATAGTGAGTCGATTTCAGGCTGATCCAGGACCGAACCATTGTGTTGCGGTAAAGCATATTTTCAAGTACCTGAGAAGGACTCGAGGGTATATGCTTGTGTATTCGGGCGATGATTTAACTCCTCTAGGATACACTGATTCGGATTTTCATTCTTGCCTGAATTCTAGGAAATCGACTTCGGGGTTTGTGTTTACTCTAGGTGGCGGTGCCATCAGTTGGAGAAGTGCGAAGCAAGATTGCACTTCGGATTCAACGATGGAGGCCGAGTATGTGGCGGCTAGTGATGCTTCGAAAGAAGCAGTGTGGCTCCGCAAGTTCCTTGGGGATCTTGAGGTAGTTCCTAGTATGGATAAGGCGGTATCACTGTACTGTGATCACAGTGCGGCGATAGCTAATGCTAAGGAACCAAGATTTCACAAGAAGAGTAAGCATATTGATCGGTAGTATCATGTGATAAAGGACTTCGTTGAGAGCGGGCATGTCACGGTGTGCAAGATCGCATCAGAGGACAATTTAGCTGATCCATTCACGAAGACACTTACTGGGAGAGTCTTTGAGAGGCATGTGGAAGCTATGGGGATGCGAAATTTGCAGTATTTACTCACTTAGTGCAAGTGGGAGATTGTTAGACATGTATGCTCTAAGGAGTAAAAATGTAATACGTTTTTGGAGACATTTTTATCAATAAAGAATTTATTCATTTATATATACCAAATATTGTCCTCTTTACGTTCATATTTGTTGAATGTATGATAAGCAAACAGTAGTCTGAGACTGTCAGTCAAAACCTTAAGAGTTGGGCATATGATTGACTGATTATGCGGAAGACACGATTCTTAAGGTGACGGTTTAAAACATATGATCCGCAATCGAGGGAATAAAGTTGGGCGCTTTATTCATGTAAAGATTGTTATGTTGTCTATATCCCTTTTGGGAGATGGTTTGTCTTGACCATCGGAGTTGGACTCCATGAATAGAAACATTGGCACGTTGTCATAGGTGACGATGTGTTGGATCGGGACATAAAGTGAATTGATTTGGATTAATAATTCTGTCTTGGAAAATCGATTCACTTTAGACAATCATTTGTATTGCATCTTAATCCTAAGATGAATAATGGGCCCGTTGTCTCGACTTGTGTCTTTTGATGTACCAATGGGTGACTCCCACATCTCTATAGTGGCATGCATGCCGGTATGTTGGAGGCATGACTCTTGGTAGCGTAGACTTGTTATTCATAGATATGGAATCCATAGCTCCTCTTTAGGAGTAATGATATCCTCTTATATGCGTTGTCCTGTAATTGGAAAACTGGAGCGCTCAACCATTTGGATACATAGGTGTAACCGAATGGTATACTATCTTTGGATGGTAAGTTTTCTAATGGTGAGACAATGGAACGTAAGATAAAAATAATCGGGAAGGTAAGACAGAACTTGTCCTTAAGCCGATTATGGATGATCATATAGGGATGCGATACACTATGATATGTCATGGAGACTTAGCTACACGAGCTTCGTAATTCTATAAAGTTCGAGAGTGCAGCTTCAAGCTTTTAGTGGAGTAGCGTTGGAGTTGATAATTGTGAAATGTATATCTGGGATATTGAGTTTCATAATTATCATGAGCTTGAACTTTATAGGTCCATTTTGGTCCCCTTTGCTAGCTCACAAAATCCTGTAACGACACGGCGTGCTTTTCCAATAATTGGTGACTTATGTCAGATTTATCAGATTGGTTTAAAATTTATAAGACTCAAATAATTCATGTCTGTTTATCGGTTGAATTAATTATGTAAGAAATTAGTTCAAGATGAACTTGTTGAATTATGGCGTTCGGATAATTCTTGTCTGTCTATCGGTTGTTTTAATTTTGGACAATTAGAACAAGATAAACTTGTAGAATTATTATGGATTGATTTATTTTCGTAGAGATTATCTTGATAAAGTTTGTTTTGATCAGATATCTGTTCTATTGGGCTATTTGAATCAAAACTGAGACTTTATCCTTTAGAATCTCGGGTGGAAAATAAAAGATTCGCGGAGATTTTTTTCTCGGCAGTTCGGCCTGCCTATCAGAAAGTTCGGCCTGCCGAACTGGCCAGTTCGGCCTGCCTATCACACAGTTCGGCATGCCGACCGCGACAGTTAAGATTACGCGTTTTCACGCGTATCTTATCAGATATTGATCCGAACTTGATTCTGTTTCGATTTTTGAGACCTAATCTGATATGGACTGACCCCAAGGACCAATAGGTATAAAAAAGGAAGTAAGTCTAATGATTTACTTAGATCAGATCAATTTGAGAGATTAAGAGTGATACTCTTCTAGTGAGCATCTGTAAACTCCCTGAGAGCTTTTGTTCACAAATCACGAACACTAGCTTTGGGTTCTCTCTATTGGTTGGAAGGAGAGTCACCGGTGGAAGAGCTGTACGTGTGAGCCCACACTCACTCCGGTCGGTTGGAAGGTAGTTCCTGGTATGGATAAAGCGGTATCACTGTACATTGATAACAGTGCGGCGGTAGCTAATGCTAAGGAACCAAGATTTCACAAGCATAGTAAGCATATTGATCGGAAGTATCATGTGATAAAGGACTTCGTTGAGGGCGGGCATGTCACGGTGTGCAAGATCGCGTCAGAGGACAATTTAGCTGATCCATTTACGAAGTTACTTACTGAGAGAGTCTTCGAGAGGCATGTGGAAGCTATGGGGATGCAAAATTTGCTGTATTTACTCACATAGTGCAAGTGGGAGATTGTTAGACATGTATGCCCTAAGGAGTAAAAATGTAATACGTTTTTGGAGACATTTTTATCAATAAAGAATTTATTCATTTATATATACCAAATCTTGTCCTCTTTACGTTCATATTTGTTGAATGTATGATAAGCAAACAGTAGTTTGAGACTATCAGTCTAAGCCTTAAGAATTGGGCATATGATGGGATGATTATGCGGTAGACACGATTCTTAAGGTGATGGTCTAAAACATATGATCCGCAATCAGGGGAATAAAGTTGGACGCTTTATTCATGTAAAGATTGTTATGTTGTCTATATCCCTTTTGGGAGATGGTTTGTCTTGGCCATCGGAGTTGGACTCCGTGAATAGAAACATTGGCACGTTGTCATAGGTGACGATGTGTTGGATCAGGACATAAAGTGAATTGATTTGGATTAATAATTCTGTCTTGGCAAATTGATTCACTTTCGACAGTTATTTCTATTGTATCTTAATCCTGAGATGAATAGTGGGCCCGTTATCTCGACTTGTGTCTTTTGATGTACCAATGGGTGACACCCACATCTCTATAATGGTATGCATGCCGGTACTTTGAAGGCATGACTCTTGATAGCATAGACTTGTTATTCATAGATATGGAATCCATAGCTCCTCTTTAGGAGTAATGATATCCTCTTATATGCGTTGTCCTGTAATTGGAAAACTAGAGCGCTCAACCATTTGGATACATAGGTGTAACCGAATGGTATACTATCTTTAGATGGTAAGTTTTCTAATGGTGAGACAATGGAACGTAAGATAAAAACAATCGGGAATGTAAGACAGAACTTGTCCTTAAGCCGATTATGGATTATCATATGGGGATACGATGCACTATGATATGTCATGGAGACTTAGCTACACGAGCTTCGTAATTCTATAAAGTTTGAGAGTGCAGCTCCAAGCTTTTAGTGGAGTAGCGTTGGGGTTGATAATTGTGAAATGTATATCTGGGATATTGGGTTTCATAATTATCATGAGCTTGAACTTTATAGGTCCATTTTGGTCCCCTTTGCTAGCTCACAAAATCCTGTAACGACACGGCGTGCTTTTCCAATAATTGGTGACTTATGTCGGATTTATCAGATTGGTTTTAAACTTGTAAGAATCAAATAATTCATGTCTGTTTATTGGTTGAATTAATTTTGTAAGAAATTAGTTCAACATAAACTTGTTGAATTATTGCGATCAGATAATTCTTGTCTGTTTATCGGTTGATTTAATTTTTGGAATAATTAGATCAAGATAAACTTGTAGAATTATTGTGAATTGATTTATTTTCTTAGAGATTATCTTGATAAAGTTTGTTTTGATCAGATAACTTCTCTATTCGGTTATTTGAATCAAGACTGAGACTTTATCCTTTAGAATCTCGGGTGGAAAATAAAAGATTCGCGGAGATTTTTTCTTGGGAGTTCGGCCTACCGGATGACGTGTTTGGCCTACAGAACTGGCCTGTTCGGCCTGCCGATCAGCGGGAGATAAGATTACGTGTTTTCACGCGGATCTTATCAGATATTGATCCAAACTTGATTATGTTTCGAGTTTTTGAGACCTAATCTGATATGGACTAACCCCAGGACTAATAGCTATATAAAGGGAGTGAGTCTCATGATTTACTCAGATCAATAGAGATCAATTTGAGAGATTAAGAGTGATACTCTTCTAATGAGCATCTAAAAACTCCCTGAGAGGTTTTGTTCACAAATCACGAACACTAGCTTTGGGTTCTCTCTGTTGGTTGGAAGGAGAGTCACCGGTGGAAGAGCTGTACGTGTGAGCCCACACTCACTCCGGTTGTGGATAGAGAATAGCAAAGAAGACCAGTTGGTTGAGGTCTTCTAGAACGTTACTTCTCTACACGGATTACGGAGGTTCTTCGGCACACTGAGGTTAGTAAGATCTGTCTAATTTTTACACGTAACATGCCAAACTTGTGTTTTAGAAATTACTCTGATGAAAAATTTTAAAAAAAAAAATTCCGCTATGCACTTTGTTTCGAACAGCTTCCACATGATATACCGAAACTCGATCACAGCCTTCATAATACAGTAGCCTATACTCGCTCACTGTCGCATCCCTGGTCCAGTCCTCAAAAGCCAAACAAGCGAGAATCCCTGAAGACTTCCTGTTAAGCACATCCGCGACCACATTAGCTTTCCCGGGATGATACTGCAACGCAAAATCATAATCCTCCATATACTCTATCTATCTACGCTGCCTCAAATTAAGATCCCTCTGAGTGAACAAATGCCTCAAACTCTTGTGATCGAAGAAGACCTGAAACGATGCTCCATACAAGTAACACCTCCAAATCTTCAGCGCAAGAATCACTGCCGCGAGCTCTAAATCGTGAGTAGGATAATTCCGCTTGTGAGGTCGTAGCTGTCTCAATCCGTACGCAACCACACGTCCATGCTGCATCAACACGCATCCAAGTCCGCGCCCTGAAGCATCCGCATAAACCTCATACGGCTCGTCACTGCTAGGAATAATCAACACTGGAGCTGAAGTCAACCAGTTCTTCAATTCCTGAAAAGCAAGCTCACAATCTTCATTCCACTCAAACCTGACATTTTCTTAATCAATCTCGTCAATGGAGCTGCAATCTTCGAAAAATTCTTTACAAATTTCCTGTAAGAACTAGCAAGACCTAAGAAGCTGCGAATCTCCACTACATTCCTTGGTCGTTCCCAATCCACTATGGCTTCAATCTTGGACAGATCCACAGAAATACCATGCTCAGAGATGACATGACCCAGAAACTTGACCTCAGTCAACCAAAACTCACACTTTTCCCTCTTAGCATACAACTGGTGCTCCCGCAGAGTCTGAAGCACGATCCGAAGATGTTGCTCATGCCCTTCGCAAGTCTTAGAATATACAAGAATATCATCGATGAACACGATCAAGAACTGATCCAGATACGGCCTAAATATCTGTTAGACATGTATGCCCTAAGGAGTAAAAATGTAATACGTTTTTGGAGACATTTTTAACAATAAAGAATTTATTCAATTATCTATATACCAAATCTTGTCCTCTTTACGTTCATATTTGTTGAATGTGTGATAAGCAAATAGTAGTCTGAGACTGTCAGTCTAAACCTTAAGAATTGGGCATATGATGGGATGATTATGCGGTAGACACGATTCTTAAGGTGACGGTCTAAAACGTATGATCCGCAATCGAGGGAATAAAGTTGGACGCTTTATTCATGTAAAGATTGTTATGTTGTCTATATCCCTTTTGGGAGATGGTTCGTCTTGGCCATCGGAGTTGGACTCCGTGAATAGAAACATTGGCACGTTGTCATAGGTGATGATGTGTTGGATCGGGACATAAAGTGAATTGATTTGGATTAATAATTCTGTCTTGGCAAATCGATTCACTTTAGACAGTCATTTGTATTGTATCTTAATCCTGAGATGAATAGTGGGCCTGTTGTCTTGACTTGTGTCTTTTGATGTGCCAAAGGGTGACTCCCACATCTCTATAATGGTATGCATGCCGGTACGTTGGAGGTATGACTCTTGATAGCGTAGACTTGTTATTCATAGATATGGAATCCATAGCTCCTCTTTAGGAGTAATGATATCCTCTTATATGCGTTGTACTGTAATTGAAAAATTGGAGCGCTCAACCATTTGGATACATAGGTGTAACCGAATGGTATACTATCTTTGGATGGTAAGTTTTCTAATGGTGAGACAATGGAACGTAAGATAAAAATAATCGGGAAAGTAAGACAGAACTTGTCCTTAAGCCGATTATGGATTATCATATGGGGATACGATGCACTATGATATGTCATGGAGACTTAGCTACACGAGCTTCGTAATTCTATAAAGTTCGAGAGTGCAGCTCCAAGCTTTTAGTGGAGTAGCGTTGGAGTTGATAATTGTGAAATGTATATTTGGGATGTTGGGTTTCATAATTATCATGAGCTTGAACTTTATAGGTCCATTTTTGTAACACCCCTATGTGGGGGTTAACAGTTTTAAATAAATAAAAATAATTTTAAATTTTATATTATTTAAATCAATTAAACAATGCCCATGGGTCTTTAAACAACAAGAAAAATAAAAATAAACGTTTTAAATACAAACCACAGTTTTTAGTGTAGCACCAAATATATATAATTACAGTCATCATCACCATAGTACAATTCCCAAATAACTTAACACAGCCATGAAACAAAATAATACAACTCTTACATGTTGTAGATAAGTTACAAATAAACAAGGTCTTCTAACACGAAAACAACAGGATTGTTTTCGCCTATTCCTCTTCAGATATGTTGCACTGAGTTCCACCTGAGATATGAAGATATGATAGGGATGAGCATCGACATGCCCAGTAGGGAAATCATGACTCACCTTATGGTTTATCCATTACCACATTAAAAACTGCATGGTTAGTAGGTTACATCATATTCCAGATTATGAGGTTTATTATGATCACATCTTGTGGATATCATAGTTAATCATTACCAAGTTTCATAATTACACATTTACACAAATATTACCAATCATCATTGTTCTTAGGTATCCATGTTAAATAGAGTATCACTCAACTCATCGAAACCCAAATGGGCGTACTTGATCACCCTATAAACATTTCAAGGGTGTTCCGGTGAGGGGACATCAAGCCCCGAGTCCTCACCAAATCGATTCCTGTACAGTGTGTTCTGGGACTTTCAACCCAAGGAAGCGTCATCACCTTCCCCCTATTTTTCCTTTTAGGGTATTCGTGCCCAAGGACGTAACCGTCGCCCTTTTTACATCTCACTATTCCTTTGTATTCAATTTATATTTATAGAGTCAATTTCCTAACCATGCTTCTCAATTTATAACATATGTCAAATCATTATATTTATCGCTATACAATATACATATTTTACAACATAAAACAATCAAATTTAATTTACCAAAAACCTCACAAAAGATGAGTAATAGAATCCCTACCTTCAAAGCTTAACAACAAACTTTTATTCTCGGAATTAATTAACGTTAGCTCCACACATCCTTGACCCTAAGGCATGCATAAGGACAATTAAAACTAAAGCACAACGTATAATCACATTCATAAGTGAATTATGTATAAACCCGTCTACTAGTGCCATTAAAGTATTTTTATGCAATTGTTCTTTAAATACCAAGTAAACAATTTTTATCTTAAACGCAATATAAAATACATACAAGCAATTTTTATGTTTTAGTCTCTAATAAGAATTCATAAATTCATTTAGGATAGTATTGGAAAGGTTGTAAGACATTAAGAGACTAGAAGGTGAGCAAAGTTGGGTTTTTGGTTCAAGTTAACAGCTAGTATACCATGGCAACTTGGTGGTATACTTTTGTAAAAAGGCGGGTTCACTATCTACAATTAACACACGGGTTAACAGGTGGTTTACTTAAGATAGACGGGTGGTTTATTACCACTGGCAGGTTTACTAGTTTTTAATCCGAAAATTGAAAAATTCATAGAAATTAAAATACAACTCCGATTTAGGCTCATGATAGCTCATTGGAAAGCTTAGGATGTCTACTTTTTAAATATGCAAACCAATTTACAAAATTCATTTTCATTTAACTCCAGAATTTTAAGAAATAGCCACTGCCCATAGAGGTATTATAAAGTTTATGGGATGTCAAATTTTTCTTTAACTTAAAGCATATTATCCTTGTTTAAAATCTCAAAACCATTCCAAAATATGCAACATGCATTATATAATCACAATAAACATATTCTCATGAGTTTTATACCAAAATCATTATCAAATTATATCTCTAGCCTTTCTTGTAAATAATGATGAAAACATGCTTAAATTTGCTCTTTAAGCTCAAAACATTAGAACATCAATCTTAAAGTTATGGAAACCGGTTTTAAACATTCCTAACATGTTTCTAACATTGTCATCAAACCAAAATAAAAGTTGGTTGTGGGTTGTAACTCAAGACTCAAGTTTTTGTTCATAAATGTTTAAGGATGCATGTTAACATAACTAGAAATTTGCATGAATTTTGAACACGAAAATTATGCATTAAACATGGAGAAAATACATACTAAAAACTAAGTTTAGATTAAAGAAAACCTACCTCAAAACTTCTTTGAAAAGCACCAAAGTTCGGGTTAACAATCAAGCTTGAATTAACTCTAAAACCGCCTCGATCATGGTTGGGAATTATAATTGTCTTGGCCACAAAGAGAGCTTTGTGCTCTATGTCTTTAGTTAGAAATTTGAAGTGAGAAAGGGAGAGAATGAGAACTAGAGAAGAAGGTGGTGATAGTTAAATAAAAAGATATCAAAATGCTTAAGAGGAATGGGATGTTTACGGGGGAAAGTTGTAAGAAGAAACAAAAGAGTCTTAAAGGAAAATATCATCTTGTCTCCCATGAAGATTTTTAGCAAATCATGCCAACATAATTGAGGGGACAATTGGAGTGAATTATAGAAGAAGATAAGGAAATAATTAAAGAGGTGGTTGAGAAAATATCTCCATGTCTTCTATGAATTGAGGGAAAATAATTCAATGTCCCCTTCGGATACCTTTAGCAAAATAAGAAGAAGGCTATATACTTGAGCAATAATTTAGGGAGACAAGATTGGTAGAAGTAAGTGTTGGCAAATTTTGAATGTTTCTTAGGAAGACTTGGTAAGAAAATACTAAAGTGGTATTTTTTTTTTTAATGATCATAAACAACTTAGTAATTTTAAATAGTCACATTTTATTCATTAAATTTTACAAAATCATGCCCGTTAAAAATATGGGTGTTACAGCTCTCCCCTCCTATAAAAAAATTTCGTCCTCGAAATTTCTTACACTGATTACAATGTTAAAACAAATGTGGATACTTTTCTCTCATTTCAGATTCAAGTTCCCATGTGGCTTCCTCCACATCATGGTGTTGCCACATCACTTTCACCAGAGGAATTTCACGACGACGTAATATTTTTATTTCATGATCCAGTATTTGAACTGGAATTTCTTCATAATTCGTATCTCCTTGAATCGGCACATCTGTCCACATGATCACATGTGAAGGGTCGGGTTCATACTTTCTCAACATCGATACATGAAACACATTATGTACATGAGACAATTGTGGTGGTAGGTCTAAACGGTATGCCAACGTTCCAATGCGTTCCACAATCTCAAACGGTGCTGTATACCTTGGTGCTAACTTTCCTTTAACACCAAATCGAGATACACCTCGTTTTGTTTTCACTTTTAAAAACACAAAGTCTCCGATCATGAACTCTAAAGGTCGCCTCCTCTTATCTGCATAACTCTTTTGTCGACTTTGAGCTGTCTGAAGACGTTCGCGAATAATCTGGATCTTGTCCGTTGTTCTTCTGATAAACTGAGGCCCAAGTTCAAGACGCTCTTCCTTTTCAGCCCAACACAATGGAGATCTACAAGGTCTACCATATAAGGCCTCATATGGAGCCATTCTAATACTTGCTTGGTAACTGTTGTTATATGCGAATTCAACATATGGCAGTTGTGCAGCCCAATTTGTTCCAAAGTCCTAGCACACAAGCCCGAAGCATATCCTCGAGAATCTGAATGACACGTTCAGATTGTCCATCTGTTTGAGGATGAAAAGCTGTACTAAAATTCAATTGAGTTCCCAAGGCCCTCTGCAATCCTCTCCAAAATTTCGACGTGAAACGTGTATCTCTATCGGAAACTATTGACATTGGCACTCCATGCAATGTCACTACCTTTTCCACGTATAATTGACATAATTTTGAGACACTATAACTAGTTCTGATTGGGATGAAGTGGGCTGTCTTAGTTAAACGATCTACAATTACCCAAACGGCGTCATGCCCTATTTGAGTCTTAGGAAATCCGGTAACAAAGTCCATTGTCACATGATCCCACTTCCATTCTGGAATAGGTAAGCTCCTCAACTAGCCTCCAGGCTTTTGATGTTCTGCTTTAACCTGTTGGCACGTCATGCACTTAGAGACAAAGGTTGCTACATCTCGTTTCATTCCTCGCCACCAGTATTGTCGTTTTAGATCCATATACATTTTTGTGCTTCCAGGATGAATAGCAAACTTTGAACGGTGAGCCTCATCTAGTACCGCATGCTTGAGATATGGATCCTCTGGAATAACTAATCTTCCTTTGTAAAGTAAAAATCCTTCTGGCTCAATCTGCCATCCATCCAGTTGTTCTCCATTTTGTATTTGCTCCCAAACCCTACGTAATCCTTCATCGTGCCATTGTCCTTGTTTTACTTTCTGAATTAACGTAGGAGTTGCTATCACATTGAATAGGAAAGCTCTCTCGTCATCTTCATAATATTGCAAGTTGAAGTCGGCGATGGTGACTCGTCTCCAATCTTCCAATGCTAAACTGGCTATACGTCCGTTGTTCTTACGACTTAGAGCATCTGCCACGGCATTTGCTTTTCCAGGATGATATTGGATACTAAAGTCATAGTCCACCATGTACTCAGTCCATCTTCGTTGCCTTAGATTGAGATCCTTTTGAGTAAACAAATATTTCAGACTTTGATGATCTGAATATAGCTCGAACTTTGCGCCATATAGATAACATCTCCAAATTTTGAGTGCGAAAACCACAACAGCTAACTCAAGATCATGTGTGGGGTAGTTCCTCTCATGGGGTTTCAACTGGCGTGAGGCGTAGGCAACTATTCGTCCATGCTGCATTAACACACAACCCAAACCGTTTCCTGAGGCATCAGTGTATACTGTGTAAGGCTCCTCGTTGTTAGGTATGATTAGCACAGGTGCACTAGTGAGTCTTTGCTTCAGTTCCTCAAATGCTTCTTCACATTTATCATCCCACACGAACTTGACATTCTTCCTTGTGAGTTTTGTTAATGGAGAAGCAATCTTTGAAAAATTCTCTACGAAGCGTCGATAGTATCCAGCTAGTCCGAGGAAACTTCGAATCTCCGACACGTTCTTTGGTCGTTCCTAATTTAGCACTGCTTCAATTTTGGAGGGGTCCACTGAGATGCCTTCTTCAGAGACAACGTGTCCAAGGAACTTGACCTTCGTCATCCAGAAATCACATTTTTCTCTTTTTGCATAAAGACCATGTTCTCTCAACGTTTGTAGAGCGATCCTCAAATGCTCAGCATGTTCTTCTTCGTTTTTAGAATAGATCAAGATATCATCTATGAAGACAATGATAAATTGATCTAAGTACGGTCGAAAGACATGGTTCATCAAGTCCATGAAAGCCGCTGGTGCATTAGTCAACCCGAAAGGCATGACAAGAAACTCAAAATGACCGTAGCGAGTCCGAAAAGCTGTCTTTGGAATGTCCTCTTCTCTTATCTTCAGTTGGTGATATCCGGATCGTAAGTCAATCTTTGAGAAATAGCAAGATCCTCCTAACTGATCAAACAACTCATCAATTCGGGGTAGAGGGTACTTGTTCTTGATAGTCAATCGATTAAGCTGGCGATAATCGACACAGAGCCTCAACGATCCGTCATGTTTCTTCACAAAAAGTACTGGAGCTCCCCAAGGTGATGTACTTGGTCGAATAAATCCTTTTTCCAGTAATTCGTCCAACTGCTTCCTCAATTCCACTTTCTCAGTAGGTGCCATTCGATACGGAGCAATAGAAACAGGCGCAGCTCCTTGAGTTAGGTCGATGACAAACTCAATTTCTCTATTAGGCGGAAGTCTGGGCAATTCATCTGGAAAAACATCTGAAAATTCGTCCACCACAGGAGTGTGAGAGGATAGGTCACTCTTCTTTAGTTTTCCATTTGAAGCAAAGATCGTCCCAAGATTGGTGAAATTCCTTCGTCCTCCAATACAAGCCTTTAGCACCGGGGCTGGTGCCACTGTTCCTGTTTTTGCCTGAAATTCGATGACTTGTCCATTCTTGGTGAATAAAGAGACACGTTTCCTATGACAATCTACTATTGCCTGGTATTTAGTTAGCCAATCCATTCCTAAGATTACATCAAACTCTGTCATAGTTATTACATATAGGTCAGCCGATAGTTTATGTTCTCCTATAACAATACACACTGATTTACAAATTATGGATACTTCAGCTATCCCGCCCATTGGTGTACTAAGGGTTAATGATGAACTACATGTCTCAGTTTCTAATTGTAGTACGGAAGCAAATAACATAGATATAAATGAATGAGTGGCACCAGTGTCAAATAATACATGAGCCCAAGAATGAGACACGTGAATCATACCGTCTACAACTGAGTGATCAGCCTGTTTTGCTTGTCCAGCTGTAGCCGTAATTGCATAAGCTTGTGCTGGTGCTTTTCCTTTATCACTTTTTCCTCGGTTTCCTTGGCTACTACTAGCCTTATTATTATTTCTCCCAGAAAAATATGGCCTTTGATTCACTGAGCCTTGTGGAGTCAATTGGAAGTTCTGATTAGCATAAAAATTGGAACCCTGTGGCCGCTGTTGATAGTTGTACTGAGGCTGGAACCCTCGAGGTTGAGTTACTGAGACTTGGGAAGCTGGAGTGTTTTGCTGAGGCACTCCACGATTTTGACTCCCTCCCCAAACAGTGGAGCCAAAATGACTTCCTTGTGGCCTTGGTGCAAAGGATGATTGTGTAGGGCGGTTAGGGCAATTTCTCCTCAGATGTCCCACTTGTCCACAGTTATGACAAGCATACGGTTGGAAACGACCACTGCCAGAAGATCCACCACCAATAGTCACTCCACTATGCTGAATGACTTGCCCTTGTGACTTCTCTTTCTTACTTTTTTTCCTTTGACGCCCACCAGAACCCTTATACTCTCCATAGGAGTTATTTAGTTCTGTCTCTGCCCGCTGTGCCGCAGCTACAAGATCAAGAAAATCTGTTGATGGAACAGCAGCTATCATTTGTCTGATTTTTGGCCTCAGGTTATTTCTAATTTTTTTGCATCTCGCCATTGGATCTGATACAGCCCCGGGATTGTAGCGAGACAATTCTATAAATCGAGCATGGTATTCAGCAACTGTTGTATCTCCCTGCACTAGGTTTTCAAATTCTTGCATCATTGCTTGCCTATGGCTCTGAGGAATATAGGTGTTGCGAAAAATGGTTTCAAACTGCTCCCATGTAAGATTCGGCACGTCATAGTCGTCTTTTGGAAGATCCCACCATTCTTCGGCTTTACCCTCAAATATATATGTTGAAAAGCTAACCCAATACTCCCGTGGAATCCTCAAGGTGTCCAACTTCTTTTTGACTGCCTTTGGCCATTGTTCTGCTATGACCGGGTTAGGTTCTCCACTAAATGTGGGTGGTTTCTGCTTCATAAACTCCTTCAACAGAGTTAGATGTCGTTGTTCGGGATCACGAACCTCCACAGGTCTTTGCACATTTTGTAATGCTTGAAGAATTTGTCCTAAATTATTTACTTCTGGTGCAGCTGGCGGGGATTGTGTTGCATGTCGTAGTTGCTCATCTTCTTGAGCTTGTTCCATCGGTTCCGGTTGCTCAACTTCTTGACCATGTTCAACCGGTTGTGACAGCTCAGACGATTGCATTTGACGTCTTGGTGGCATAGTTTCTACTGGCTGCGAAAATTTAACTAGGATCAGTACCAAATGATGATGACATTAACACCTAACTTTAAAACCATTCCCAAAGATTAATTTTTAAGGTGGTGCTATACCCCCTAGGTTAATCGAACCTAAGCTCTGATACCAAAAATTCTGTAACACCCCTATGTGGGGGTTAACAGTTTTAAATAAATAAAAATAATTTTAAATTTTATATTATTTAAATCAATTAAACAATGCCCATGGGTCTTTAAACAACAAGAAAAATAAAAATAAACGTTTTAAATACAAACCACAGTTTTTAGTGTAGCACCAAATATATATAATTACAGTCATCATCACCATAGTACAATTTCCAAATAACTTAACACAGCCATGAAACAAAATAATACAACTCTTACATGTTGTAGATAAGTTACAAATAAACAAGGTCTTCTAACACGAAAACAACAGGATTGTTTTCGCCTATTCCTCTTCAGATATGTTGCACTGAGTTCCACCTGAGATATGAAGATATGATAGGGATGAGCATCGACATGCCCAGTAGGGAAATCATGACTCACCTTATGGTTTATCCATTACCACATTAAAAACTGCATGGTTAGTAGGTTACATCATATTCCAGATTATGAGGTTTATTATGATCACATCTTGTGGATATCATAGTTAATCATTACCAAGTTTCATAATTACACATCTACACAAATATTACCAATCATCATTGTTCTTAGGTATCCATGTTAAATAGAGTATCACTCAACTCATCGAAACCCAAATGGGCGTACTTGATCACCCTATAAACATTTCAAGGGTGTTCCGGTGAGGGGACATCAAGCCCGAGTCCTCACCAAATCGATTCCTGTATAGTGTGTTCTGGGACTTTCAACCCAAGGAAGCGTCATCACCTTCCCCCTATTTTTCCTTTTAGGGTATTCGTGCCCAAGGACGTAACCGTCGCCCTTTTTACATCTCACTATTCCTTTGTATTCAATTTATATTTATAGAGTCAATTTCCTAACCATGCTTCTCAATTTATAACATATGTCAAATCATTATATTTATCGCTATACAATATACATATTTTACAACATAAAACAATCAAATTTAATTTACCAAAAACCTCACAAAAGATGAGTAATAGAATCCCTACCTTCAAAGCTTAACAACAAACTTTTATTCTCGGAATTAATTAACGTTAGCTCCACACATCCTTGACCCTAAGGCATGCATAAGGACAATTAAAACTAAAGCACAACGTATAATCACATTCATAAGTGAATTATGTATAAACCCGTCTACTAGTGCCATTAAAGTATTTTTATGCAATTGGTCTTTAAATACCAAGTAAACAATTTTTATCTTAAACGCAATATAAAATACATACAAGCAATTTTTATGTTTTAGTCTCTAATAAGAATTCATAAATCATTTAGGATAGTATTGGAAAGGTTGTAAGACATTAAGAGACTAGAAGGTGAGCAAAGTTGGGTTTTTGGTTCAAGTTAACAGCTAGTATACCATGGCAACTTGGTGGTATACTTTTGTAAAAAGGCGGGTTCACTATCTACAATTAACACACGGGTTAACAGGTGGTTTACTTAAGATAGACGGGTGGTTTATTACCACTGGCAGGTTTACTAGTTTCTAATCCTGAAAATTGAAAAATTCATAGAAATTAAAATACAACTCCGATTTAGGCTCATGATAGCTCATTGGAAAGCTTAGGATGTCTACTTTTTAAATATGCAAACCAATTTACAAAATTCATTTTCATTTAACTCTAGAATTTTAAGAAATAGCCACTGCCCATAGAGGTATTATAAAGTTTATGGGATGTCAAATTTTTCTTTAACTTAAAGCATATTATCCTTGTTTAAAATCTCAAAACCATTCCAAAATATGAAACATGCATTATATAATCACAATAAACATATTCTCATGAGTTTTATGCCAAAATCATTATCAAATTATATCTCTAGCCTTTCTTGTAAATAATGATGAAAACATGCTTAAATTTGCTCTTTAAGCTCAAAACATTAGAACATCAATCTTAAAGTTATGGAAACTGGTTTTAAACATTCCTAACATGTTTCTAACATTGTCATCAAACCAAAATAAAAGTTGGTTGTGGGTTGTAACTCAAGACTCAAGTTTTTGTTCATAAATGTTTAAGGATGCATGTTAACATAACTAGAAATTTGCATGAATTTTGAACACGAAAATTATGCATTAAACATGGAGAAAATACATACTAAAAACTAAGTTTAGATTAAAGAAAACCTACCTCAAAACTTCTTTGAAAAGCACCAAAGTTCGGGTTAACAATCAAGCTTGAATTAACTCTAAAACCGCCTCGATCATGGTTGGGAATTATAATTGTCTTGGCCACAAAGAGAGCTTTGTGCTCTATGTCTTTAGTTAGAAATTTGAAGTGAGAAAGGGAGAGAATGAGAACTAGAGAAGAAGGTGGTGATAGTTAAATAAAAAGATATCAAAATGCTTAAGAGGAATGGGATGTTTACGGGGGAAAGTTGTAAGAAGAAACAAAAGAGTCTTAAAGGAAAATATCATCTTGTCTCCCATGAAGATTTTTAGCAAATCATGCCAACATAATTGAGGGGACAATTGGAGTGAATTATAGAAGAAGATAAGGAAATAATTAAAGAGGTGGTTGAGAAAATATCTCCATGTCTTCTATGAATTGAGGGAAAATAATTCAATGTCCCCTTCGGATACCTTTAGCAAAATAAGAAGAAGGCTATATAATTGAGCAATAATTTAGGGAGACAAGATTGGTAGAAGTAAGTGTTGGCAAATTTTGAATGTTTCTTAGGAAGACTTGGTAAGAAAATACTAAAGTGGTATTTTTTTTTTTAATGATCATAAACAACTTAGTAATTTTAAATAGTCACATTTTATTCATTAAATTTTACAAAATCATGCCCGTTAAAAATACGGGTGTTACAATTTTAGTCCCCTTTTCTAGCTCACAAAATCCTGTAACGACACGGCGTGCTTTTCCAATAATTGGTGACTTATGTTGGATTTATCAGATTGGTTTAAAATTTTTAAGAATCAATTAATTCATGTCTGTTTATCGTTGAATTAATTTTTGTAAGAAATTAGTTCAAGATAAACTTGTTGAATTATTGCGATCAGATAATTCTTGTCTGTTTATCGGTTGATTTAATTTTGGATAAATTAGATCAAGATAAACTTGTAGAATTATTGTGAATTGATTTATTTTCTTAGAGATTATCTTGATAAAGTTTGTTTTGATTAGATATCTTCTCTATTGGGTTATTTGAATCAAAACTGAGACTTTATCCTTTAGAATCTCAGGTGGAAAATAAAAGATTCGCGGAGATTTTTTCTCTGGAGTTCGGCCTGCCAGATGACGTGTTCGGCCTGTCGAACTGGCCTGTTTGGCCTGCCGATCAGAGTGTTCGGCCTGCCGATCAGCGGAGATAAGATTACACATTTTCACGCGGATCTTATCAGATACTGATCCGAATTTGATTCTGTTTCGAGTTTTTAAGACCTAATCTGATATGGACTGACCCCAGGACCAATAGCTATATAAAGGGAGTGAGTCTCATGATTTACTCAGATCAATAGAGATCAATTTGAGAGATTAAGAGTGATACTCTTCTAGTGAGCATCTGAAAACTCTCTAAGAGCTTTTGTTCGCAAATCACGAGCACTAGCTTTGGGTTCTCTCTATTGATTGGAAGGAGAGTCACCGGTGGAAGAGCTATATGTTTGAGCCCACACTCACTCCGGTTGTGGATAGAGAATAGCAAAGAAGACCAGTTGGTTGAGGCTCTTTTGGAACGTTACTTCTCTTCACAGGTTGTGGAGGATCTTCACACAAAGGTTAGTAAGATCTATCTAATTCATACATATAACATGTCAAACTTGTGTTTTAGAAATTGCTCTGATGAAAATTTTAAAAATTCCGCTGCGCACTTTGTTTCCAACAATTGGTATCAGAGCCGAGGTTTTTACATAAATTTACAAGTTTGTGATCATGTTATATGCATAAATTTTGTGATCTTAATCTCTCATATGCTTGAATTGAATTTTATAGAGAGATGGCACTCTAGGTTTCTATATAATATATATGTTGTCATGGATTATGTGGTGGATGTTTATTAATTAATTATGGTTGATTAAATCATTGTTTAATTATTTATTAATTAATTAATACAGGTTATGGTTCCTTAGAGGTTAGAATGTGTATCTAGGTTTTTTATGTAATTAGATGGCGGACTATCATCTCCGTCTAGGAATTGTTATTTAATTTTTAATTTGTAAAAATTTTGTAATTAAATAATTATTCGGAGAAGACGGATCTAGAAGACGGATCTAGAAGATTGATGATGGCGCCTCCAGGGATTTCCTGAGTCCCTAATTTTAGGTTTTTGAATTGTTGAAAATAAAATTGATGAATTGCATTAAAATTGTATTTTCTGGATTGAGGATTTTCTGCTCGGTCGGCATGCCGGACCTCACAGTTCGACAGGCCGAAGGTCACAGATCGACAGGCCGGACGTGTGGTCCGGCAGGCCGACAGTGGGGCAGAAATTTTGGTGCATTGCCGGCAGGCCGAACCTTCATAATCTGAAGGCCGATCACGCAGACTGGCCTACCAACCGAGAGCTACCAGGTGTCCAGAAAAGGTGCAATTTTTCTGGTGCAGTTTTAATTTTATTTTTGGGACGATTCTGAGAAACATTAAATTTGGATATGACAAGAAATATGAAGTATTTGATTCATACGGGATTGAAGACTTGAAGATGGATATTACATAAAGAAGGATACAGCTTGAGGATTCAAGGATGAAGAATCGAATAATATCTCGATTATTCTCTTGTAATCTTATTTTTCTATTCTCTAGGGTAGAACCATAATATTACGGTTATTATTATTTTGCTTGTAGCTTTGCTTGATTGCTTCGCTTGTCTGCATTATAATATGATTTACCATGTATATTGATAACATGTCATATAGAATAGGGAGTGCCGCTCATATTAAAATTGTTCATGCATAATTTTTAAAATAAAACCTTGACTTCAAAAGATTGAGTGGGAGAAGGTTTTTGAAGAGAGGACCTAAGGCCTCCATCGTTGGTCCATAGGAAGAACATGATGGTCCCAACCCCTATGAAGGGATTTCTATCATGTACCGGATTGGATCTCTGAAAGGATAAGGTATTTTAGTATGATTTATGGCTGCACACCCCTAGGTGGTGATTATAAATCATGGATAAAATATTAAAACGGTGGTTATACACTCACGTTAATTTTATTATTAACCTCCCTTAGGAGCTCTGTTAATAAAATTAATGGCCAAAGAAACGATTATTAGTATATGCTGGATCATATGAGTCCTGGATGGCATATATTAATCAGGAGGGGATCCGTGTTCTTGATTGAATTTGGCATGACTCCCCTAGGAGCTTGTTGAATTCTGAGTTGGGAATTATCGTTGTAAGGTTGTGATATTTTCAAGGTTTTGACACATAAACACATTTGTATTATTTTACATGATTGTGTTATCTTACTAAATTATTATATATGTTTGCTTATGTATGGTATATGATTCTTTATTATAGATTGAAAATGTCTAAAAACACTTTATCATCGATACTTGACAAAAACCAATTAACCGGTGAGAACTATAATAATTGGAAACGGAACCTGGACATCGTCCTTTCCTTTGGGAAGCTGAAATATGTTCTGACAACTCCTTGTCCTCCCGAGCCTACGGGAGACTCAAGTAATGAGCAATTCCAAGCGTATGACAGCTGGAAAGATGCTAATGATTAGGCCCGCTGCTATGTTATGGCCAGCATGAACAACGTGCTGCAGGCTCAACATCAGGATTATGAGACTGCGAAGCAGATCTTGGATAATCTTGAGGATGTGTTCGGAGGCTAGGCCATAACGAAGCGGCAAGGGGCGCTTTGAAAACTCTTAAACTGTAGACAGAGACCGGGGACATCTGTAAAGGAGCACATGATGTTGGTCATGGGTTACCTCGCTGAGGCTCAAACCAATGGAGCTGACATCGATGCTGAAGCTCAGATGACTATGGTCTTTGAGACTCTGTCTAAGGAATTTATTCCGTTTAGAGCTACTTTTAATTTAAGCAATAGACGGGATATGACCTTGACAGAACTGATGAAACAGTTACAGGAGTTTGAACTGCTGATCAGGGAGTCTCCAGCAGGTGGTGAGGCCAATATGGTGGCTGCTTCTGGTTCCAATCCTAACTTTGCGAATGGAAAGAAGCAACGGGCCAAGAGTGGGAAGTCTTCTATTCCTCCTGCAACCAAGAGCAAGAAGAAGAAGAAGAAGAACCCAAAGAAGCTTAAGTGCTTCTTTTGTGGTAAGGTCGGGCATATAAAGAAGCATTGCAAGGACTTCCTTTCCAAGGGAGGTATGTGTGATCTTCTATATTTAGAAACTTGTTTGGTTGAGGAATCCAGTGACGTCTGGGTCATAGATTCCGGTGCAACTAATCATTTTGCGTTTCTCTGCAGAGATTCAAAGAAACGAGAAGTCTACTTCGTGAAGACTTAACGCTTCGGATGGACGATGGATCCTTGGTCTCAGCGGAAGCAGTGGGAGATGTCCATTTTTATTTTGATAACTATAGGAATTTAATTTTACGAGATTGTTTTTATGTTCCTAAATTTAAAATGAATTTAATTTCTGTATCTTCTTTATTTAAAGACTCCTACGTGGTATCTTTTAATGAAAAAGTGGTGATTCATAAAAACAAATCTTTTATCTGTTCTG